>VNWV01000004.1:600000-823301 GCA_009801085.1 Lasiodiplodia sp. COLG20
TTTCTTGTGTCTCTTCTGACAACGAAAGAGAAGGAAAAACAACAGAAGAATCCGAGAGAGAGGAAGACGGAGAGAGAATAATGGACGGGAAAGAAGAAGCAAAAGCAGAAGAAAATTCAAGAGATGAAGAGGAGGAGGATGATGACGATAAACTGGAAACAAGAGACGATATGGAACTTGAAGTCGACGAAGAAGCTGTACTACTCTCAACTGCAGTAGACTCGCCAATAGCCGGCTGAGCGGAGCTCTGGGATGTGCTCGAAAGTTCTTGGCTGGAAAATGGAAGGGCACCCTGAGTGACTGCCGTTGTGCCAGAGGTTCCTGTGCTCGAGGTCGACCCGGCTCGTGACGAGGACGTGGCAGTACTCCGTGCAAGACTAGTCGAGATTTGTCTGCTGGACGAAGAAATCCTGGAGGATGAAGCCGATGAGGATCTGCTGCTGAGCCCTGGGCCTATTGATGTTCGGGTGGATGTGGAGACCGCTGAACTAGTACTCGACCGTACTATGCTTATGGATAATACCTGTCTGGATGAACTGCGTCGGGAGGAAGACGATGGAACTAGATTGGACAGTCCGGGCGGTATTAATCCAGATCTGGATGATGTTGCCAACGAAGAAGATGTTGAAGACGCGGACAAAGTTGTTCTTGTACCCGGTGCGAGATTTGTTTTCGCTGGTGGTATGAAAAGCCCAGATTGTGTCGCGCTCGAGGTGGTCTCCGAAGTCTCAGAAGATGGAGGGGCGAGAGCCGTGCCCGGTTGTGGTGGTAGAGCTTCAGCCTGTGCCGAGCTTGTTGAAGACGCCGCACTCTCAGAGGTACTCGAGATGTCTTCGATTGAAACCGAAGGTGTTGGTTTTTCTGACGTCTCAAGGGTAACCTCGGGGGTACTTGACGATTCATCTCCAGAGGGTGTTGGTTTTGCCGAAGACTCAAGCGTAACTTGTGGGAGATTTGATGATTCATCTGCAGAGGTCGAGCTTGTCGGCTCCTCTGCAGCCTCTTCAACTGTAGACGAAGATCCGATTGGGTTTGGCTGGAATGAAATTGAAAAGTCATTGAATGTGGTGCTGAAGGACGTTGTTGATGTGGTTGGCGTAGAATTTGACGAGGCAGAAGTGCTAGGGACAAAGTCCTCCAACGTGGATGACGTCGAGCTCGACGAGATGGACGTGCCACTTGGAGTCTGACCAAAGGTGCTGGTTGTTTCCGCAACGGATGATACTGTCGGTCCGACCCTTGTACTTGTGGCTTCAAAGTCTGTCGCAGAGGGGTTGGCAAGGGTCGTCTGTGTCGAAGATTCGGTAGTGAGAGTCGTATCTGTGACAACGGTATTGAGGAAGGTTGGGGCGTTTGTGACAGGGATTACAACGCTATTGCCGACGCTGAGCAAGCCATTCTGTGGAATAGGAGTCGACACCAAGACGGGTTGCAGAAGCACGATGGGGCGGATCCGGATGACGATGACTAAACGAGGGTCGTCCGACTGTGCCAGGGCCGTTGGTGCCAGTAAGGCACCAATTAGGAGGGCCAAAAGCATGGCGGAAGGTGGTCCGGAGAGTCGATGCCTGGGCTCGGAAAAGACGGCAGCGTTGGCGGTTCATAAAGACAGAGTTTTATTGCGAGCATGGTGGAATGTGATTGATCCTCATGAAGAATGAGCAATTGGGAATAGTAACGAAGATCACCCATTCTTGGAGGGCATCTCGTTCCCGACTAGTTGTTGGTTGTGTAACGCACGGCGAGTTTCAGGTGTGGAAGGATTACCCTTTGCGACAGTCCCTGGAGCTTGGCTGTTTATATCTCTTACCAGCAATATTACAGCTATTCTTAATATCCCATGGCGATGCATTTTTGGTTCTGCAGTAGGATTGGCTTTTAACCTAGGGCGTTTCCCCAACATTGCCTCGTTTCAATTCCACAGTGCATCCCTTTCTGCTTCGTCCGCTTGATATTCGGCCAATATCCTTATTACCAGCCTGCGTTCTGGCCCCGTCGGAATTCTCCCCAATGATTCTCTGGAATCTTCCGTTTCATCGGCGATTGGAAATACCAAAAGCGAGCGTGTTCGCACCGTTACATGGGCAGCATTCGCCCCCGTTACGAAGTGCTCCACCCGACAAAGTCATGCACAGTGGCGTAGACAAACCGCTCGAGTCATGCACCTTCCCGATCAGGTCACCGTTCATGCGGCGCCGACCAAACGGGAAACCGACGGCGGCTCGCTAAATATTTATTAACCACCGACTCCCACTTCCTCTGGCATCCAAACAACATCCACGACCAACACAATGAAGAACCCATTCTGCTCCGAGCGGCTGCACTACCGCGCCATCCGCGACACGGCCGAAGACGAAGCCTTCGTGCATTCCATCCAGAATGACCCACTAGCGTACGGCCTATCCAACATGACGCTGCTGCGGCCCGAAACCTCGAGGGCGAGTGGCGAATGGAAGAAACACCTGACGGAAAAATGCCTCATCGCCGTCATCATCTGCATCGCGCCGCCGCTGCCGGCAACCAGCGCTGAGGAGAAAGCGGCGGTGCCGATAGGAATCATCTCGCTCACGAATCCGCAGCCGGGATACGAGCATCACCGCAACAGCAACCTCGGCGTCGACATCCTTGCGGCGCACAGGGGCAAGGGGTATGGCGGCGAGGCTATCCAGTGGATCGTCGATTGGGGGTTCCAGTACGCAGGGCTGCACCGCATTGGCCTCGAGTGTTTTTCGTACAACGAAGGCGCGGCAAGGCTGTACGAGCGGTTGGGGTTTGTGGCTGAGGGGCGCAGGAGGGAGACGGTTTGGTTCGACGGCGCGTGGCATGACATGCTGCAGTTTTCAATGCTAGAGCAGGAGTGGAAGGAAAAGCAGCAGAAGAGCGAGAGATAGCCTCAACATCAGCTCTGCCACTCAGCTTCGTCGCTCCCCAGTGGCTTGGGCATGCGGTCCCAGCCAGTCTCGAAGCCTTCAACGCTCGCGGAATGGCGCACAGCCTTCAGCACACCCAATCCACTCTCCCTCACTTCCAAATAACCCTCAACCTCATCAGCAGTGAACCCAGCACAGTCAAACCCCGACCTCCCCTCATACTGCCCCAGGCTGCGAAGATACTTCATCGTCCCCGCCAACGAAACATCGACGCAGAACGCACCACCCCCTTCCACCTCCCTCTTACACAGCGCCGCGCATATCCCCGTCGCCAGCAGGTACCCGGACGCATGATCCAGCGCCTGACACGGCAACACCCTCGCGCCTCCTTCCTCCCCCGGCTCCCCCGCATTAAAATGCTCCGCCTCCGACACATTCATCCCCGAACACGTCTGCACCAGACTATCGAACCCCCTCCGCCCCCTCCACGGCCCCTCCGGCCCAAACGCCGACATGTTCGCCACCACGATGCGCGGGTTCATGCGCACCAGGTCCTCCTCTTCCCACCCGCGCGCCGCCAGGCTGCCCGGCCGGTAGCCCTGCAAGAAGACGTCGCAGCCGGCAACCAGTTTGCGTAGTTGCTCCCGGTCGCCTTCGCGCCGCAGGTCCAGCTGCGCCGTGCGCTTGCCCCGCGCGACGTCGCGGTCGACGGCGGGCAGAGCCGGCAGGTGTGGCGCCGTCACCCACAGCACGTCGGCGCCGTGCGCGGCGAGGGTGCGGCCGGCCACGGGCCCGGCGATGACGCGGGTTAGTTCGAGGACGCGCAGGCCTGTGAGGCACCGGCGTGGTGGGGAGACCGGGGGTGTTGGGCCTGCTGCTGATGCTGCTGTTGCTGCTGCCCTTCCTCCTCCTCTTCCTCCTCCACCGATCCTCCTCACCCGCACCGGCAAATCCGCCACTGCGCTCGCCTGCGCCTCGCCGTCCCACTCGCCGTATGACCGCAGCGCATACATGGCGCAGCCAGCCGCCAGCCCTGCCGCCTCGAGGTCGCGGCTGCGCCATTGCCGGGTTCGTGCATCGATGTCGGCGCGGGTGAGATTGGTGCGAGATGCTGGATCCAATCCGAGTAGCCGCAGGGCGCCGTCGCGGTGGTGCGGGAAGGCGGTGTGGATGCGGATGCGGCCGCGGCCGCCTTGTTCGGCGGTGGGGTGGATGTCGAGGAGTGGGGTAGGACGGAGTTCGGGGGAAGCGTTGGGGGCTGCGGTGCTGACGATGCTGCAGTGCTGGACGGAGAGGAATTCGGCGGTTGCGTGGCGTTGGGGCACGGTGATGCGGGGGAGGGATTCGGCTGCTGCTTCTTCTTCTTTTTCTACCGAAGCATTGCCGTCGTCGCGGACGGAGTGCACTAGAGCTGCGGACAGCGCGGACAGCGCGATGCTGCTCTGTGCCAGGCAGCCGATGCGGTAGGACGACGGCAGCACGGGACCGGCATTCTCGCTGCCGGGTAGGTCTACGGCGGAAAGGGCGGCGGCGGGGAGGCCGAGGCCGGCCCAGATGTCGGCGATGACGTCCTGGGGAGTGAAGCGGGAGCGGTCGGTCGAGATGCCCTCGTGGATGATGTTGATGTTTGTTGCGGTCATTTGTGCCTGTGTACGGCGGGAGCTCTGGGTTCACATGTGTTGTGGGGTTTGCAGTGTTACATTGAGTTGGATTAAATAGTGCAAGCAAGAGTGGGATGAGTGAGGGTTCCTTTTGTCCAGCCGTCGGCATCTCGGTCAATCGAAGCTTGTTCTGTTCGCTTATTCCATCCCTCGGCATACAATGGACCTCATGCTTCATACTTGTACAGTCCCCTCTCGCGGCCGATGGCTAGCGTGGATTTGTTTTTTTCCTTATGTTGTGGGTAGGTGACGCTATCATCCGGACGAGAATGTCGAATTAAAAATTTTACATACGGACAATAGCTTTAAATACCTACATATGTTAATTTTTCTAAGGCAGAGCTGGGGCATAGTCAGGCCTAGGGCCTCGCTATTCTTTACTCTAGCCATCGGCTGCGAGAGGGGGCTGTAGTAACGATCTTGTAATACAGATGAATGCTATATGCACGCAATCAAATGTCACGCAAACGCCATTATCCCGCGGCCTGAATCATCGTTTAAACTCGCTGTCAATTTTCACAGGAAGTTTTATCATTATTTTCCACTAGTATTCAGGATAACTATGTCCACAACAAACGCTATGCAAGATGTTCGCATACTCTAGCTCTATATTCTATCATTCCCACCCCCTCCCCTCCTACTCCCCCCTCTCCAACCCAAACATCTCCACACTATTCCTCCACGCCGCCTCAGCCACCTCCTCGACCGGCACCCCCTTCAACCCCGCCACCACAAACGCCACCCTCGAAATCGCACAACTCTCATTCCGCTCCTTAACCATACACGCCGCATCCCACCTATCCTTCTTCTTCGCCAGCGGCAACGGCGGCGCGTTGCCACAATACCTCTTCGCCACCTCGGCCCCCGCCTTAATCTCGCCCCACGGCGCATCCGTCTCGATCTGCAGCCGCTCCAGCGGCACCGCCGCCACCATCTCCAAGCTCTCCCGCGTCGCGAAGCTGAACCCGTTGACGCTGATGTCGAAGCCCATCCCCACCAGCGCCTCCATCTCCGCCCGGCTGCCGACGAAGCTGTGCACCAGCCCGCGGCGCGGCAGCTTGTCTAGGTAGGGTGTGATCTCGCGCACGAAGTCGGGGAAGGCGGCGCGGCAGTGCAGGAACAGCGGCAGGTCCCACCCCTCCCGCACGAACATGTCCAGCTGCGCGCGGAAGGTGCGGAGCTGGACGTCTTTCGACACGTGGCCCAGCTTGTCCCAGTCCAGCCCCAGCTCGCCGAACGCGGAGACGGGACTGGGCGTGAGGGCGAGGGCGGAGCGCACGTGCTGCGCCAGCTGCGTGAGGTACGCGTTGGATTCCCATCCTCCTGCCCCCGCTTCCCCTTCCCCGGCGGCGCCGTCAGCGCCGTCCGCCCACGGCTCAGCAGCGTGATACGGATGCACGCCGATCGTGACACTACACTGCTGCGGACGCGCCGCGCAGAGGGCCAGGTTGGGCACCACGTCGGCCAGGTGCATGCCGGTCAGCATGACCTTGTGCACGCCGGCCGCCGCGGCGCGGTCGAGCACTGACGGGTGGAAGTCGGCTGGGTGCTGCTGCTTGCCCCGGTACACGCCGGTGAATTCGGCGGCGGTGGGGGTGACGGCGACCTGTGTGGGTGGCTAGTCAGGGATCTGCGGGGAGAGGGGGATCTGGGGAATTTGGGGAAGAATGGAGGGGCAGATTGGGGGACGTACGTCGGCGTAGCGGAGGGGTTTGCTGGGGGCCGCGGGGGCGGCGGTGGGGAAGCCGGTTAGCATGCTGGGGCGGGAGTTCCTGCGGAGGGTGGAGGTGGTGGAGAGGTGGTGGGTGGCGGCGGCGGTGGTGGTGAGGCGATTGGTGGTTATTCGCCGGGCGAGCAGCATGGGCTTTGCAGCGGCTGCTGCAAGGGACGGACGGGATGGCGGCTTATCAATTGCAGCGAAGATGGCGTCGGCAATGGGAGAATTTGTCCCGACCGGGGGCTGCCGGGCCGGTCGGGAACCGGGCCGGTCTTCGGTCTTGCTGGGAAAGTGGTTGCCGCAATCCCACGGCTGCTCACACCAGGTAAGCTTCTTTCCACGGGAGGTCTTGCTGGTCGGTGCAGTTGAAGTTGTGCTTGAATATCCCTAGGAGGTCCATGTAGTCTTTGGCGAATTTGGGTCCCTTCGTGCCGTGCAGGTAGCATTCTCCGGCGAGAATGTAGGCTGGCACGCCGTCTTCGCTTTCCTCTGGTCTGAGAAGAAACGGGACGCTGGCTCCACGAACGAAGCAGATGACATCGCCAGGACGGATTCCTTGAGGTGTGATTGCAAACGAGTCCTTCGTCAGTATGATAGTTCTGCCGGTGGAAAATCTGCGTAGAGCGTCCATGTTCGCTCCATGACCAGACCTCTCCAATTCTGGCTTGAATGTCTCCCAGAACTGGTCTCGGTCGTGAGTTTGTATACCGGGGACATTTGTGTCTGTATCAGGCTGGACGGGTGGCCAACGCACGGGTACCCAGTAGGGCCGCATTATCCGTCCCCGAGAAGAATGTTGCTTCCGTAAGAAGATCCTCGCTGCATCGTGTTTTGTAATGCCCGAAGCATCGGCAGCCTTGACATGATCCACTTCAAGCATCGACACCCTGAGCCGCTGGCCTTTACCAGTCGATACTGATTCATACTTCGCCAGCCTCGTCACCTTTGAATTCCATGAAGCGAGGGAATGCAAGTAAGGGTGCCGCGAGTAGTCCGGTACCCATGACGGCAGCCCGGCCAGCGGTATACCCCGGAATCGTGGATTTTCACAGATGCCCTGAAATTCGGTAGGAACGAACGGGCTCAGACTTTCTTGGAACAGCTGCACTTGCTCCATTGCAGACTGTGCCAAATCCTGAACTGTTGTATTTTCCTCTGGGGTCATTGCTGTTGACTTCCGATCAACCTCGGCCTGTAGAGAGCTTACTGCTTCGAGCATTGCGGCGCAGCTTGCTGTGCATGCGGCCGAAGGTGATTCTCTCTCCAAAATGTTGACCGCCCAATCATATAAAAGCTTGTCATCCTGGCGTTTGGGATTCGGAGAGCCATGCAGACTGATTTCGAGTATCTTCTTCCTCAATCTGATAGTCTGTTCCAGTTTGAGGCTTGCGTCATTCTCGATCCTCGTCCAACCTTCGGACAACAGTTCCAGATGGCCGTAGGCCCCAATCACTTGCCAGGCCACCTCAGTGTACAGCTCTTCAACACGTTTGTTATAGTCCACCGAAATACTGATGTTCTCTTTATTTTTGAAGATACCAAGCAAGGCGTACATTCTGTCGCGTTTATCCGTCGACGAGCAAGAACGGGCGATAGTCAGCAATGATGCCAGATCCTTGATTGGTTTTTTGTCGTTATGAGACAGTTGCAGAGCTCGTGGAAAGTCTTTTTCCATGTTGACGGGATTCAAGCCAAGCGAATATATGTTGCCGAATGATAGGGAACGCCAATCGAGAGTCTCGCCGCCCAGCATCACTACCGATCGTTTGCACACAGCCATCTCTTGCAGAACCCACACTCTGGTGAACCATGAAAGGGAGAGTATCCACGACAACTCCCCTTGGAACTGGATCCTCTGCTCTTCCGTAAGTTCGGCCGGGTGCGGCGCCTTGTTGCCGCTAGCATCCCGTCTTCGGAGAAAGTCGAACAGCTGTGTGATTTTGGTCCGGTTTTCGTTCCCCAGATAGACGAGCGTGCGCTCTGCCTGAAAATAAATCCGATTTATCAAAGGTATTTGGACGTTTTTCTCCTCGTTGTCCGCCTGGTTGATGCAGATGGCGTCGATCCAGAGCATCCGCGCTGTAGTGCGTTTGCGCAGGTTGTGTAAAGCGCACCGGCAGTTCTCTGTTATCTGGAATTGATTGTCATGGATGTTGATTGAGCCAGTCAAGCGCTGGCTCCCCCACGTGTAAGATAGAGCCTCGTATTTTGGGGCCGCGGAAATATCTGCGTGGAGAACTTCGCAGCGCAACTCTTCTGAGGGCTCTCCTGGAAGCAGCTTCAACACTCGGAACTCTGATGTTGACGCGAGTGGTATATGTTGATAGTGACGTGTTTCAGATCCAGTCTCCTGGAGTTGTGATTGATGGTGAGGGGTTGTGGGGAGAGAACTCGATAGGGAGGAGCTAACGCGGGGTAGAGCTGAGCCACAGCTGAGACAGAAGCGATCGTCATCAAATGTCCGGATGTCCTGTCGCGAGCAGCAAGACGGCGGCATTTTGGAGCGCATCCAACGACGACAAGTCTTGCGCAGCGCTTGAAACGGTCATGTAGTCCAGATTGGCCTCTCTTATTGCGAGCCGAAGAAGTTGCAATGTGGCTTGAACTAGTGTTGTATCGGGTTTGCTGTGCAGAATCTTGTGGCTGTGCTGCAGCGGTTAATTCTCCGTCTGCACTTCTGATTCGTTCCCCCACGCCCCACATCTTTCGATATTCATAGCAGCTAAGCTGACACACGCATCCACTTTATGCTTCCGCTGCCGCTTACTGCATAGGTTTTGTGCGTGGCTGCAACACGTGATATGAACTGAGATTGTAAATTAGTGAATCTATAAAGGCTAAATATTCAATAAGGATAATAACACGGCATTGAATAACGGCATTCTTGCTTAAACGCTACCAAGATCACACTGTATTATCCTCCTTGAAAGACAAAAGGTCCATCCCTGCACTTGCTACTATTTTGGGGAGTAACAATGACAACAGAAGCGTAATTGCTTCTCTCCAGTGAATCAATTTGAGAAGAATGAAGACAAGCATTTTACTCGAGGCTGACACCCTGTGCCCTGTTGATTTCACTGTCTGTGTAGCCATTGTTGCCTACGGTAAAACAGTAATAAGCCGTTGCTCCCTTGCGAGCACGCTACGCTATGTGTAAAACGCAAGGTTGAATCCGAGCTTGGCAGGTTCATAGCCAAGCAACTCGTCGTACATTCAGGCAGCAGCGGCAGGGTCCGCCTTGTTGTGTTGCAATGCCAAGCATGATCCCTTGCGGATTTCCCCACGAAGGGATTCCTGACTATGATAAAAGTGGCTGAGACATGATAAAGCCTGAGTTGTGGGCTCTTGCAACTTCTGATCTCTTTCCAGAAGTTTGTTCCTATTGACGCAAGTCTGTATCAACACATCAACTCCGAGACCATGCCCGATATTCCTGTTGCACCAAACCTACAGCCACCGCTTCTGAGGCTCCCAATCGACCGCGGATGGTGCCCACGCCAAATTGAAAAACTCGAAAGTGATTTTGATCAAGAAGTCCTTTCTTACCTCAGCCAACTCGACTGGCCCAGACCGCAAGACACCATCCACGAGGACTGTCGCAATGAAGAGAGGGGAGAGAGTCAAGACGAAGACACATGTCATAAGAACAAAGAGAGCCAAGATAGGACCGTGTTCCCAGTGAACTGCAAAGCCTTCCAAATCGACGACGAATACGAGCCGAAACACACGACACCAGACTGCAAGTGCGAGTTCGTCCACGTGGACCGCGAGGAATTAGCCGGCATCATCGACGATGGCGGTGTGCCACTAATCTCCATCGAGGAACATGAAAGCGGCGACATCTCCCTGAGGGTCGAGGCTCGCAGCGTTAAGTCGCGTTATACGGCCATCTCACACGTATGGCGCGACGGCTTGGGGAACAAATCGCACAACTCCCTGCCCAAGTGTCAGCTCCAGCAACTAAATGCATGTCTCAAGAACATGCCGAAACCCAAGGAGAGTGGCTGGGGAAAAGTCACGCCATGGACGTATGCGGATTGGCGTCGACAGAACTACTCCAGGAACCCTTGTCCACCTCCACTGTTCTGGCTCGATACGCTTTGTATCCCCGTGGGGCCGAAAGGGAGCGAAGGGGACCGGTTGAGAGGGGAAGCCATGAGGAATATGGCTCTGATCTACAGCTCACCGGTACAAGTCCTTGTCCTGGACGCAGAGCTGCAGATGTGCTCAACCGAGAACAAGGACGCAGTTGAACTTCTCGCTCGGATCGTGTGCAGCAGTTGGATGACCAGAGCCTGGACCTTGGCCGAGGGAGTCCTGGCGCGCGAAATTGTGTTTCAGTTCAAAGACATGGCCATCGATCCTCTGGGGTCTTGGTCTCCGCTGGGAGAGGATCCGAAGTTGAGCACAAGCATCCGGTTCCCCAAAGGCCAACAGTACCGCAAGATCTACAAAGCTCTTTTCGGCTCCCTGTGGAATGGGCTGCGCCAAGGCTGGAAGGGCCTCGTCACCCCCGGAATGTATGGATCGGCATCTATCAATTTTCCTACCGCAAGAGCCTCTCCCAACGAACGTATTTTGACAGAATCGAATGAGTATTGCCGAGAGTTGCCGAAGAGTCCTCCTGGCACACTCATACCTACGAAAAATATGGAGGTGTATCGAGTCAATCAATTGGTAGATGCTTGGAATGAACTGGCTTTCCGAACGACCACGAGACCTGAAGACATTCGTGTCATTCTTTCAAGCATTCTGGACTTCAAATTCGATCCAATTACGAAAGAAGGCCTTCTGGAGGATTTCATCGAAGCTATGATATTCAGCTTCGACATGCTACCGGTATCTCTGCTTTACAATAGCGGCAAACGACGTAATCAAGATTCAGCACACAATAACGGATGGGTACCGATTGAGCTAAGCAAGAGCCGTTTGAAAACTTCACCGACCATGAATTTGTGTACTGACGGGATGGAAATTACAATCAGCAACAAGCCCAAGTCGCCAAATGACCCCCATGTCATGCTCCTACCTGATTTCATCCTTGAACGGGAAACCTACCAGCTTGTTGATCCGTTGACAGGGAGAAGACATACGCTACAGCTCCATGGAAATCGCCACGAAGAGAGGCCTCTTAACTACTGCATGATTCTGGAAGATCCGCTGGAAGAAAATGGTTGCCACCCGATCCGCGGAGCTCTGTTCACCGTAGGGGAGGTACCACGATTATCTGCGTATGAAGAACGCACTTGTTCCTACAAAGCTGAAAAGTTGAACGTTTCTTTCGTCTGCCCACTGGAACTCCGTACGGCTGAACTCTCACAAATTACCCCAGAGAGCCACCTCGAAGCCATTGGAGGCATATGTAGACTTCGGTCAGCTCGTATCAGCATACTTTATGGTAAGTACCTCCAATTTCCACGAGTTCTTTTATGTAGAATCGCGTTCTTGTTACCACGCAGGTACCTGAAACATCCCATAGACAAACCCGCCAACTTCGAGAAACTCGTACGCCGTCGTATATGCGCATCATTTCCCACCGGGTTGACGTTCTTCGCCATGATGATTGTCATGGGGATTGCAGCTTACGTTTGGAGACCCTCCGGAGACAGCACAAACGACATCAAGTCGATCTATTGGGGTTGGGCTTTTAACGGCCTCATATTTTGCTTCGTTATTTTTGGCGCATTCATCCAGCCTCCGATCGACTACTATTATTGGATTTCATCATTTGAGAACAATCATCTCCAACCAGGCACTTCATCGGCTTTCGGACTTAGGCGCCCAAGGAATGCACCGCAGAGCCGGTTTAGTAGAGAGCCTTGGGAAGCGCGAAGGCGCTTGCTTGACAGTTCCCTGTCTGTATAGTGAGTTTGGGGAAGTTTCGGCCTCAGTATGCCGTGGACTTTGGTCACTTTCGGCAAATATTATGAGCTTTTCCAGCTTTTGTGATATTCATCCCCCTCCTTCGCGCTTCTGCCATGTTTTTCTTTTCCATATTCTAATATCCTCTCGTTTGGTTAGACTATATGCAAACAAAAAGCTGGTCAATGTAACACATCATCAAATATCATTCAATTGACTGTCCTTAATATGTCTACGAAGTCCTTCGCCTTAAAGCCCGATTGTAATCGGCCTGTCACATATCACCGGGCCGAGTTACCACTAAATCGTTTGCGGATGGTAAGCCTTTTTTTCTTTAGCGGATATCTTAATAGTATAGCAATTCTATTCAGTGCAGAATAACATACTATAGGTGTCAGTATTATATCAAATTAGGTGTTTTAGCGCATTTAGCTTGTTCGTCACTGCTACTAGCGGTGTCGCCGCTAAATGGAGTAGCCAGAGTGTCTATGGCGTCCGTGGCGAGTAATACGAGCGATTAAGCGAGCGGGTGTTACAGGAGCGTAACTTGTGTCCTTATCTAGCTAAGCTTCTAGAGAATTCGGGGTAAAATCCGCGTGCAAATGACACGATGCGGCGCAGTCAACCCACTTGGCGTCGCGCTAATAATTGATACGGATCCGATCACAGTGCTGGTTACGTGTGCATTGAATCAGGTATCCACAACGCTCTTGTTACTATGTAGATATCCGGGGCTCTACACAGTAGACGGGCCACTGGTCGCTCTCAGTGGTGGTGGTGGTGGTGGGGGTGTCGTAGTGGGCGGCCGGGGGTAACGAACACAAGGTCGGCTACGCTGGCACGGTTCGTTTAGAGCACGCGGTTAGCTTGGGATTGCGCCAGTTCATGGTTCCAAGGCCGGCTCGACTTTGCTACAGACATTCCAGAAATTCTCCGACGACATGCTAATGAGCTGGCCGCAGCACTACTGCACACTTCTCAGAAATTCTAGAACAAGAGTGCCTATCTCAGCTGAAGAGGGGGCGACCTTGGAGGAGACAAGCTCGCCTAGACAGTAGGCGGGTGAGAGGAGTAGGGCACAGGAAGCGCTCCATCCTCGGATTTGGCGAGGCTAGGATAGGCGGCTGATGATGGGGCATGGGTGGTGGGCTCCTGCGTCAAGGTTTTTCCTCCTCTTGCCGCGCGGCGTCTGTCCAGCGGCGAGGCGGTGAAGCTGAAGAAAATGCGCATAGTGGCGGCAGTCCGACGATCCCACAGCGAAGCGAGGGGGCTGTGGCCAGCAGGCAACAGCGAGCAGCTGGTGATGTCCACAGGCGATGCGTACGGCGGCTTGGATGCGGCGCAAGAGCCACTGCGCGCAGGCCTACCGTCGGGTAGATAAGGCTCGTCGGCGCGGATATCCGGCCGTCGAAGCAACGGGCAAACGGCTGTCACAGCGAGGCTAGCCCGGCCCGCACCCGAGGCTCTGGGGAGCTGATTGCTACGTCACGAAACTGTCCCGCTAGCGCTCCATCAGAACCACCTTCTCGCTGCAATGCATGACAAATTGTCATCCACCTCCGACGCCCGGCTCTTTTTTTTTTTTGCCATTATATGCACATGTGAGACCCACGACAGCAGCCTTGCCGCTTGTTAGGCACCACACTCTCCTGAAAGCAACACAGTTCTGAGCAGCTCATCTGCGTTCAGCCAGCGACGATGAAGAAGACAGCTGATCAAGGCAGCCAACCGGAACGGCAGACTTATATAGGTGCTTGTGGTTCCCAGAAAGGACGCGTCGTTTGACGACTTACTAAAACCGCAGCGAAATGATAATGCACCGTAACGAAGCATCAGGATATGGGGTCGTTGATTGGCCATACCTGAGTGCCCACGTAGTTCGCTCTGGACCCTTTCTCCACAGCGATCGTGTCGAGGCATTCTCGATGGCATCAGAGTTGCCGATTGACGCAAGCCAATCCTTGACTGGGCTGTGCGTAGCCCTGCAGCTACGACGGGCACTGGAAAATTTTTTTCTCCACCTTCGGTATCAAGATCGATCCGAGACTTCCGCGCGATTCGATATGCTCATCCTATGTGGTAGTAGATCGGCAGGCGAGTGGGAACGGGCTCTCATCTCGTATTGAAAAGCGAACGTCAACATTGCTTTTTTCCTCTTTCTCTACGACGTACCCGCTGCATGCCCCTTGTCCCGTCGCGTTGCGAGCTGAAACAAAATGTGGCTGGGCTCTGTTCCGACGGGGCCCATGGGTCATGGAACGATCCTTTCCTTACCCAGAGCACCCTGCCCTATGTCCGTCTAGACGAGGAAAGATACGCATTTCAGCCTCATCGGAGGCAGAACCCCCAATTTGGGGGCCAAAAGGTAGGGATGGATAAGCAATCGCCCGCCTTTATCGGCTTGAGGGAAGTCCCCGTATTTTGACTTCTTTTCTGGACGCTCTTTCCGATACGCATTCACGTTTCGCTGCGGTCGCTCTGTCAAACTTCGAGCGTGATGGCGTCGTTGACCAGGCGGAAGACACTCCCCCTACCAGAGGCCCCGGGGCCCAAAAACACTGTAATCAGCTCCAAAAAGACTGGCACGACGTCCAAAAATACTGGCATCAGCTCCGAAAATGCCGGCGCCATGTCCCACAATCATGGCATCAACTCCAACAACCGTGGAACCAGCGTCAGCAACGCTGGTATCATCATTGGTCAGCAAATTGGTAGTATCAACAGTACGTGAATGCCGGCAATTTTTCCCCTCGCATCGTTGTGATCTGCGAAATAGACGCGAGTTTTCCACCGCTAACTTTTTTTTCCCCGCGTCGTAAGAATACTTCACCACCATCTCTGACAAGACGTCCCATAAGAGCTTTGCTGAATCGAGCTTTACGAAGTATAAGAATTTGAGGTTTCATGAAACGTGTCAGTGGTTGCTGGAGGAGGAAAGCTACAAAGAATGGGCCAAGTGTATCCGGTGCCAACAGCCACCGGTCGGCGGTTCGCCGTGGGCTCTGGCTGAGATCAAAAGTATACGTATTTCGGGAAAAAGTAAGATAGACCTTGCATCCGTCGGAATATCAACGGCTGACGGTCTGATAAACAGTGGGATGTGGTAAATCGACATTGGTGTAAGTTTCGAGTCCGGATTGAAGAGGCTACGCTGATCAGATTCTTGTTTTCGACTGTAGCGCGCACGCGATCAAGGAGGCTCAGAAGAAAGAAAAGAAAGAAGAGGGTCACCGGGTGCTCTACTTCTTCGCGAGTAGCTCGAGGGACGTCGACGAGGCCAGGCTGAAGGACCTGCAGCCTACGTTCAAGAATGTGCTGCTCACCTTCTGGGAACAGCTCCATGTCGACAAGGATGGCGGCATTGGCGGCACTGTCACCAAGGATCTCAGCGAGAAAAAACTCGTGGCTGGGATTATCGGAGAGCTCATGGATTCCAAAACCAAACACATCAGCATATTCGTCGACGCGATCGACACATTATCTTCGAGCGACCAGAAGAGATTGAATTCAACGTTCCTCGGAGAGTGCAAGAAACAGAACATTCAGGTATGCTTCCTCGCGAGCTACACACAAGATAGCGAAGCGGAGCTGTCGAACGGCGAGATCTGTGTTACAACGGAAAAAAACAAGGTGGACATGGAGAACTTCCTCCGAGAGAAGCTGAGCGAGAAGATATTGCAGCAGGATGAGGCCGGGAAAGGTTTGACGAAGGAGGAGAGGGACAAAGTCAGGGAGGAGAATGGCAATGCCAGTGAGGAGAAGGACAAGGACAAGGCCTGGAATGCGTTGACGAAGGGGGAAAGAGACGAGGTGCAGGAGATCGTGAAGAAGAT
Source organism: Lasiodiplodia sp. COLG20 (assembly GCA_009801085.1). Taxonomy (NCBI): domain Eukaryota; kingdom Fungi; phylum Ascomycota; class Dothideomycetes; order Botryosphaeriales; family Botryosphaeriaceae; genus Lasiodiplodia; species Lasiodiplodia sp. COLG20. The sequence goes on from VNWV01000004.1 coordinate 615,944, forward strand.
CATTGACCGCGCGCAGGAAATGTGAGTATGAATTCTGGTTAGGGAGAAGCTCATCTAACGAAATGGTGCAGGTTCCTGTGGGCGGCGGTCATGGTGGACCTTGTCTGTCGCGCACACGACAGAAAGGACAGAGAGCAGGTGCTTGAGCGGCTGTTGCTGCCAAAATACATCCAAGATGACTATGAGAAGCTGGTAGAGGGGTGGGAGGGCAAGACAGGGCGCGGGCGGCTGGAGGAGTGGCAGCGCAAGTTGGCGCGGCAGGCGACGGGGCTGCTTGCGCACAAGCAGGGACTGCTCTCGTACGACGCGCTGACGGAAGCACTGGAGGAAGAGTTGCCACAGGCAGTGGCGCAGAAGAGGGAGGCAGAGGCGCGAAAGCGGGAAGCGAAAAAGGTGACGGAGTGTTGCCGCCCGTTCATCGAGTACGACGACGACTTACGCATCTTCCGCTTCGCGCACCCTTCGATGCATAACTTCTTCGTCAAGCGCGACGCCAGCCGTACGGCATTCGCCGACCAGACGCTTGCCTACCTGTGCCGGCCCGCCTTCCGCCGTGGGCCGTTTGTGGGTGTCGAGTGGTGGGACATGGGCCAGCTTCGACCCTTCCTTGACAGCCATCCCTTCCTGGGCTTCGCGGCTGCCAATTGGGTCGAGGCCGTGCGCAACAGCAAAGCCGCCAACGGCCAGAACCGCAAGTCGACTCGCAACCTGCTATCCGACCTGTACGGTGCCGACGACAACCTGCTGCTCGCCTTCCAGGTCTGGCGCTTCGCCGCCCATAGTAAGATTCCTACTCAACTGCGCTCCGCCCACATTTTCAGCTTCTTCGGTCTCTTCGACAACCTTTTTAGTAGCAGTAGCCGCTTCACTACCGTCCATGATGCCGCCATGACCGACTCGGAGGGCCACAACGCCCTCCACTGGGCTTTGCAAGCCAACGACCAATACACGCGACTGCAGACGGTGCGCATTCTCATACGAACCGACAAAGCCGCCGACATGATCTGTGCCCGGGGCAGCTCCGACCTGACACCGCTCCACCACGCCGCCCGCCTGGGAGACGTAGGTGTCGTGCGCCTCCTGCTAAGCCGCGACCCCGAGAAGCGCGCCCTGAACGTCTGCAGCCAGCAATATGGTACTCCCTTAATTATTGGCGCCGCCCACGGCCGCGCCGACGTCGTTGAGGAATTGATCAAGGCTGGCGCCGACCTGAACGTTAAGTGCGACCTAGGCAACGTGCTGCACGCCGCCGCCGCCGCCTCCGCACCCGGCAAGGCCGCCCCCGACAAGGCTGCCGCTGATAAGGCCGCCCACGCCTGCGTCGACGCAATTCTGGGCAAGCACCCCAATCCGGTCCGGCTGGACGTTGACGACCGTAATCTGGACGGCACGCCGCTGCACACGGCCGCCTACCACGGCCGCCAGAGCGTCGTGGAACTGCTGCTCGAAAAGGGCTTCAGCGCGCGCAAGAGGAGCTGGAAGCATTGCAGCACCATCACTGCCGCCGCCGCCGGCTGCCACAGAGGCACCGACCACAAGCCCTTCATTCGCATCATAGAGATGCTGCACGACGCCGGCGCAAATGCTCACGCTGCCGGTACCACCGGCTACTTCGCTCTACATCATACCGCCCAGTTCAACCAGCCTGAGATCGCCCGTTTCCTGCACAACTGCGGCGCTAAATGCCATCAGAAGAGCACCACTGGTACTCCCTTGGAGATAGCTGCCGCTCAGGGCCACATGGACGTTGCGAGGGCGCTTTTGCAGCCAAGGGAGAAGAGACAGAGGGCCTACAAGAGGAAGAGGAGCGAGATGCAGAAGCGTCTAGCTGAAAGGGCGCGCAAGAAGAAGGAAGAGAAGAAGAAGAAGAGCACCTCACAGGAAGAGAGTCTGCTACGCAGGGTTATTCTAGCCGTCTGGGCGCCCATTTGGGACAGCGCTGTCGCCGCCAACAACATGGCCCGAATCTACTGGCTAGTCGAACAGTACGAGAAGGCATGCGGCGCTTTCATCCAGCAAAACTCCTCTCGGCACGTCAAAGGACTCGCGCCTTTGGGTACCGCCGTCTTCAGCTCGGTCGTGGGCCTTATGGAGCGGCCGCGGGAACAGCAACACCAGCAGAGACCTGGCCCCGATCTGCGGCGGAGGGCGAGGCAAGTGCTGTCGACCACCACCAAGGGGGCGATCAAGCTTTACGATCTCTGGGACACAACCCTCTCCTACTTCCAGCTCAAGGTGCACGACGGCCGCCGCTTCCGCAGCGACACCACTGGTACCGAATTCCACCCCGGCACGTACGAAGAAATCCTCGACCGTCTCACTGTCGCTGCCGTGCGCATGCTAAGCACGGCCTTCGAACACAAAAGTTTCGAAACCGTGTCACCTCTGGCAGAGGCTTGGATCGATGCCCTGCTGGCCATCAAGTCGGTCAGCTTACTGGAAAAGCTTGTCGGGAAGCGCGCCCTGGAGCTCAAGGTCATCCTCACCAACACTAGCAAGACAGCCGTCGAGAAGCGCCGCGAGGCTGGTATTCTGGCAAAGGTCGGAATCGAGCTGCTGGCCGTCGCACTGAGGCGGAGCGGTGATGACGCCGGCGCGGCGAGGCTGGCTCGTAGCCTGGCCAAGCTATGGGCCATGGCACTGAACGACGCAGGCGATGACACCGCCGACGCCGCCCGTATCGAGGACATCTACTCCGTCTGCAACGCCTTTCTCGAAATGTTCCGTCACGCGTGTGAGCTGCCGTCGTCTAGCACGAGCGAACGAAGCGAACGCGTCAAACGAGTTCGCCTGCTGACCCTAGTCGGCGCTGAGCTCGTCATTGAGGCCGTCCGGACAGACAACGAGCCCTTGATCAACAACATGCGCCGCATGATGGACCTGGGCCGCAAACAAGCAATCACGGCCCGCGTGAAGGATGAACTCGAGGATGTGTTGATGAAAAGACACAATGGTCTCAAAGATGAACACCCCGAGCTCGTTCAAGATGACAAGGAGAAGCGCGACAGCGTCATCGCTGGGCCGACCCCACCAGTCCAGGATGAGGGCAGCAACGATCAGAGCAACGCAAATGAAGGGAGTGAACGTGAAAGCAGCGAAGGTAGCGAAGGCCATTCACCCAACGGTGAAGGCAACGAAGGCAAAGATGGAAAGCAGAAAACAGATCAGGACGTTGAGAGGAGGAGACTCAGGATCACTCTTCGGATACTGCGGGGAGACCAAGGATGGTAGCAGTCACCTTATTTACTGGAACATCCACACACAGCTTCGTCTCTTTATTTCTTCCTCTCTTTTCGTTTGCCATATAATTCATGTTTTTTTTTTTTCTCGTTACAGATATTAGAGAGGAACGGGGAGTGGTTGGATCTTTCCAAGGAATCGGTCAGACGGTACAAACTAATTTCCCTTTGTTTGTCGCATTCATGTTTAAAAATGAGAAGGGCGATGTACAACAAGATGTAACTCTTTCTTCTTTCTACGTTCGTTACTGTACTATAGTTTTCTTTTCACTACCAGAAATACCAAACGCAACACAGAGCCACGAGGTTGGAGACAAGAATCCACATCCGTCAATTGGCGCCGACGCCCCAATGGTTCGTCGTCCCCTTCCCAAAATTGTTCGTGGTCCCAAAGCTGAAGCCCTTCTGACCACCATTCACCTGACCAATCTGCTGCCCGTTGATGGTACCGGTATTGCCCATAGTGATGTTAGTGCCGCTTTGGGCGGCCTCGCGCGGCTTCAGCGCCTCGGCGACGGCGGCATCGAGGTAAGGATCGGACCACTCCTCCTTGGTCACAGCGCCGAGCACCTTGAGGTACACCTTGTTGATGCCCGCGCAGTCGGAGGCGCCCAGCTCGCACAACCGCCGCTCCTTGGCCGCCTTCTCGGCCTCGTCAGCCGACGGGAAGAGATCCTCGAGCGAGGCGATATTCTCGGATATCTCGGCCACGAAGTCGTCGAATTGTTGCTTCTTGTAGAAGGCCCACTGCACGCTGTGCGTCGCCTTGACGACCGCCGCTCGCCGCCGACCCAGCGCTGCGCGCAGCTTCGTGCGCAACGTGCGCGTCGGCGAGGAGAGATCGTTGGCCGGATCGATCATCCCGCCGTCCTTCTGCGCCGGTTGCATTCTCGCCGCTTGCTCCTGCGCGACGGCGAATTGGTCGGCGATGGCCTGGAGGATGTCGCGGGCTTCTTCGGGATTGGCGATGCGCAATGGTGGCGACTGATCATTTGCGCCTGCCTTGGTGAGGGCGGTGCTGCTGTCGCCGCTGGAGCTGCTGTACAGGCCCGCCGCTTCGCCCCAGCGCGATAGCCGCAGCTGGATGATGTCGAGTTTGATGCGGTGGGAGTTGAAGTCTTGGTCGAAGGAGCGCGCGATCTGGACGCGCTCGAAGCAGGCGAGGGCCGTGTCGAGGAGGGTTGTTGTGGCGGATATGATGTCGGTCATGGTGGTGGCTTTTTCTTTTCTTTTTTTTTATTAAAGAAAAAAGAGAAGGCGAAAGCTAATGGCCTCGAGGAACAGGAGCAATTGTAGAAAGTTCGAACTGACGACGAGAAGAAAAGATCGTGGGTGGAGAGAGCTTCTAGAGTTTTAAAAAATCTGACAATCTCCGAGGCTGGGGTGGAAAAGGACTACCGGTGAGGATTTCTGCTGCTGCCAGCTACAATAGCTGGCTGGCTGGCCATGCTTGCGCCTTTGGGGGCGGAGTCGTCTGCCTGCTGCATTAGTGAGGCTCTGCTGGTTGCCAGCGCAGCGCGAGGCTGTGAGGCTGTCACGTTTTCAGCTCAGCTAGGATGGGGCGGCCATGCGTGGGGCAGACAGGGAGCGGAAGACCCCTCCCCAATTCTCAGCCGCTTCCGAGCCCCACGTCTCCACTGACAACACGTCGTAAGAAAAAACAATGACTTACGGATCTGTACCCCCCGAAATTTTGTAGCGAACGCCCCGGACCTAACTTGTTGAATGAGAACGCAACATTCCTCCACGGAATTTGGCGGTAGGCTCGCTTCGCGCGGAATAACAAACGTCTTGTAAGTGCTTCTCATTCTACCGTCTATATCGTTTACTCGCACAACACATTACTTTACTACTACTAAGATAGAACTATACGTAATATGCGGACGATGGAAGACTGTCTGTTTATTTAAGCGGTCTTTGCCGTTTTGGATATCCTTGTCGGCCAACGAATCTGTCGCCGCTTTTAAGTGGGAGCCCCTGCCACCCCGACAAATCAGACCCACTACCGTGACACTCGAGACGAGCGCTACGCGACACGCGGGGATTGCTCGGTTGCTACTGCCTGGTGCTTCCGGCTCACGGGCAACAATCTAGCTCGAAGGAAAATATCCCTGTGTCGCATTTCGGAGAATATCGTCTTGGGCGCATAGCGAGGGCAAGGCACCGTAAGCGCTTAATAATTAAGGCTAAGGGACGGCTCGAAACTTAGCACTTGCAAAACGGCGTCATAAATCTCCAAGAATGGATACAGTCTTCCCCGAAACTTGAACAAGGAACCGGGTTTTGCACGATATCTTGAATTTCGCCGTGTTTTTGAGACATGCATTCAATTCGCTGGAGCTGTTACGACTTGGGCATAACATTGTGCGATCTTCCTAGGTGAGAAGGGTACGTGTGGAGCTCTTGCCGTCGTGGTTGTGGGGCATGGACGTCGTGCAATAGGCCTGTGACACGTAGACTACCCACAACAATTGTCTCTACCTCTTCTGCCTAATTTATTCAATTTGAACTCTCTACTTTCCATCCAACAACGAAAAAAGATCGACCAGCCGTTTCATTCTTCAAGTTGCAGCAACCTTTCAATGAATTATGATCTCACTCTGATACAGTCTCTGGGCTAGCCCATCAATGTGGCACCACCAATACCCTCCCCAGGGTAGTTGCCCGCCCCGGATTTACCCTCGTCCCCAGCAGTACCGCGGTCCCGGTTACCTTCCCCCGCAACAGCAGTATGGTGTTCCTCAGGGCTACCCTCCCCGTATTCACCCTCCTCCCCAGCAATACGGTGCTCCCAGTTACCCTCCTCCTCAGCAGCACGGCGCTCCCCGTTACCCTCTTCTCCAGCAACACGGTGCTCTCGGTAACCCTGCTCCGCAACAGCAGTGTAGTGCTCCCCAGGGTGGCTACCCGACCCAAAGTTTCCCTCTTCCACAGCAATACGTCACTCTCGTTTCCCTTCCCCTCCGGCAGCAGTATGGTGTTCCCCAGGGTGGCTACCCGCTCCAAGGTTTCTCTCTTCCGCAGCAGTACGGCACTCCTGGTTACTCTCTCCCGCAGCAACAGTATGGTGCTCCCCAGGGCTACCTGCCCCAGCAGCAGCAATCCAGTCCCCCACCCGGCCAGTACCCGCCGCAACAGCATGGCTACGGCGCGCCTCCACCGGGCCAGTATGGAGCTCCGCGGCCTGGACCCCCTCCCGGACAGTATGGCGCCCCGCCACGGGGCCAGTACGGAGCGCCGCATGTGCAACACTACGGCGTCGGTCCACCCGCCAGCCACATACGGAAGGTTGAATCGCTAGCAACTTCGAGGATTGAGAGCAAGGACGCTATGTCAACGCACGACTCCAGTCCGCCATCGGAAACCACGGATCCCTGCTGCTATTGGTGCTCCCGCATCAGTCTTCGCAAGCGTCGTTTCAATGGTCCTGCCGGAATATCATACGACCCACTACCGGACGAAAGAGAACAATTGCAAAAGTTATTCCACAGCGACTGCGAATGCCGCCGTGGAGAGAATGCGCCCCCAAGCTCCGCATGCGGATTCTGCAAACATCTCAATCTCCGCCATCTCTTTCGCTGTGCTTTTCCTCGCGACAAACGTTCATTGCCCACAATTTTTTCCGGTTGGTATTGCCGGAAGAATCCACAGAATGGATGCCGGCTTTGCAAATACATATCGCCTTATGCATTTTCGGAATCGAAGATTGGCTTAGAAATTTACCAGGCTTGCAATCGTTTGGGTTATTACCTCCGTCTAGCGAGGGTCCATATGGAGGATTTTCATATTCGTCTTTCACAAGATTCCGTTTCACAACTTCAGGAACACGTCAATTGGGAGCAAATAAGAGAATGGACATTTGGATTAGGTCGGAAAGAAGGGAACCTACCAGTCGACTTCCGGGTTATCGATGTAGAGAGAAACTGTATCGTGGCTCCCGACAATCCAGTCGATTATGTCGCGCTAAGCTATGTTTGGGGGAGCTCGGCTCAAAAAGAGAAACCATTCCAGGCTAGCATGCGTAACATCAAAGACCTGGGGATCGAAGGAAGTCTCTCTGGAGCACCACTCCCGCGCACCATAACAGACGCCATGGAAGTTTGTCGTCAACTCAATCGGAAGTACCTCTGGGTTGATCGACTTTGCATAATCCAGGACCATGAATCGAAACACGGTCAAATTCAACGCATGGATTCCATTTTCAAGTCTTCAGACTTCACCATCATAGCCCTGTCCGGAAGGGATGCTAATGACGGCCTAGCGGGGGTCTCAAAGCCGAGAGAATCACATCGCCTGAAGATCCTCGAATGGCAGGGAATCACCTTGACTGATGAGTTCCCAAGTATTGAAGACCTTGTAGAATCGTCGTACTGGGCTACAAGAGGGTGGACGTTTCAAGAGCAGTTATGCTCAAAAAACAATCTATATTTTACCGAATACGGGGTATATCAATATGAAAACGGTTTCATGCAAAATGCCGAATGCTTAGCGGAAGATGACGAAAATAACCTGTACTTTTTCTTTCCTGATTCCGTCGAGGCGTACGCGGCGCGTTCTTTTACAGACCCGGGAGATTTACTACGGGCGTTCACTGGAGTCTTGAACATTGAATATAATGGCCGCCATCATTTTGGAAATGCTTCAGCTGAGGAAGATAGTCATCATGAAGATTCATTCTCTGCATGGATCCACTGGCAGCCTGTTGACTGGGAATACGAAGCAAGACGTCCCCCGAGAGATGTTTCCATGAAATCTGTTTCACATATTCAACCTCACAAGAGCGACATTTTTCCAAGCTGGTCATGGACATCAGCGCAGGGAGGTGTACGCTTTTACACAGATGTCGGTCCTGTTGCTCTATGGGCTTTTCCTGTTGATCAAGAATCCCAAGAAGACAGCAATGTAGAATGGGTGTCCGATGGCTACGATGCAGATAATCTCAGAGAAATGACAGTTAAAGGAGGGTTGATGAGCGTGGAAGAATTTCCGGTTCAGTATGATCACGATGGATGGCTCATTTCGGCTCCGTCGACCCTATTCGAAAAGGCTGATCGGGATGAAGCGTGCAAGAAGCTCGGACGCGTTCTTTCATTTACTCAGATCGCATCTCTGCGCCTTGAGTGCTTTGACGACCATTTTTGCGATGATCGTCGTACGTTCCGGATTATATCATCCTCAGGAAGATATATAGGTGGTATTTTTCTTCCAGAATTATCACTCGAGTATATCTTGAACAGGGACGGAGGCCTTAGGAACCAAGAATTCAACTTCATAGCTCTCAGTACCTGTTTGGTGGATTGGGATGCCCGGGACACTCTAGAAGGTGTTGGGTTGAAAAAAAGACAAGGTCAAGAAATCCTGTGCGTCATGCTGATTTGGCAGGCCAAGGATTCTAACGTGTCTCGGTGCTTGGGTATCGGTCATGTTTACCAGGACAAGTGGCTCAAGGAGAGACCAGTTTTGAAAACCATTATCCTTGAATAGGAACGTATGAGATATTTTCGGTTGCAAGACTCCCTGTAACGTAAGGCGGTCGGTGCAGCTGAGACGTATAGATCCAGTTTAGTGTAGTCTTATATTTGTAAGACAAATCTCAGCCTCCAAGTATTTAACCCAATCAGAACATCAGGAATTGGTTTTTCGTAGCCTGTTCCTCATAAAACGTAACTCTTCGTATAATTTGACACCAATGGCTAAATAGGAATAGGGGAACACGGTGCGTGCGGGCTTGGTTAAGCAGCCACTGCTAACCTACTACCCGCGAGAAACGTTCGTAGGGGATCTGGAGAAACACGCGCAGCATCCCAAGCATAATCTCGTATTAAATCGATTCCACGAGAGACAGCCGTGGTACAGCCACACCCACTCCTCTCCTCTTCCGTACACGCAAGTGATTAAAGACGCAAGTCCATTATATAAACAGGTAGCATCGGCACTTTACATTGTAAATTGAAAGTTACAGCCAGTTACAAAATGAACATGAGGTTCTTATTGGGATTTTCTGAATTTTTGCGCAATTATACAGACTCGCAGAACTTGAAAGGCTTATCCTGATGCGGTTTCAATAAATATAGTGGGTTAAAGGTCTCCTATCTGTAATAATTATTATTGGCACCATCACCGGATATGAAACACGCTGGCCATCGTGAAGTTTCGTACGCTCCGAACCGAATACATGGATTATCTTGCGCGTTTAATTGCTTTGGTTGACCTGAGCGCGTGGTGGGAGGGTAAGGGCGCGCTGCACGGGTCATTCCACGTGCAGTTGACCGGCCGGTCCTGCTTAGGAAGTTCAACAGCGATTGGATTATTGCTTCGAGACTCGCAGAGAATTTAATCTCTAGGCTCGAGAACCACACGACAGAGAACTTTTGGTAAGCCAGACCGAGAATTTTTGAACAGGTAGGCGCTATCAGTAGCAATGCCACTATTCCTGAAAGTGCCTCATTCCATCAAAACTCTCTCTCAAAACTGTCAATGTCCCTCTTTCAGTATATAACACAAATACGCAGACACTTCTTTGGATTTCTACACGAAATCCGCTGCCTTTTGAAAGAATGAGCATGTTCTATACAATGATAGGGCATTTCATGTTGGTCATGGTCGGACGCTGTTGCTACTAGTTATAAGCTAGCGTCGGCATTCAGCTAGTGACGCCGAGCTTTTGAAGGCTGTGAACTGAATACGACGCATGGAATTGTACCAGTCAGTCCTTCTGCATAATGGTCATGCTAAACGAGCCTAGCAATACACGAGGGCTCGTCTGTCGGCTTACTTGTTAAGACCCCGAGCTTGCAGTTGCCAGATATGGAGTAGTGTCGGTGTCATTGCCCTCTTGCCGAAGTGCTGCCAGTTTGTGTCGTTAGTTGTTTTGAGAATTAATCAACTGACTAGATACAAGTGTAGACGCATATCTCGTTAAACCTTCCAAGTGCGGAGTCATGATTGAAGCTACCATCGGCGTCGTAGTTGCTTGGCCGGGATACTAGTCAATAAGTAAGCAGGAAACAGTTCACTAAGCATGGACCGCTAGAAGTCATATATAATAGATGGGACTCATGGAGACAACTCCATGATCCAGTATCGTCACAAACAATGTCTCATTTTGAAGCTATTGCTGATACACCGCCCGACGCGGCTTTCTCCTTGGTAGCTGCATTCCCAGCCGACAAGTTCGAAAACAAGGTCGACCTTTGTCCCGGATTCTACCGCGATGAGAATGCTCAACCATGGGTTCTACCATGCGTGCAAAAGGTTTTCTCCTAGACCAGCAGCACTACTCCAACTAATCACTCCCGCAGGCCAAGCAGCTCCTCCACGACGACCTCACCCTCAACCATGAGCACCTCCCGCTCTCCGGCCACCCCGAACTAATCGCCGGCGCCCGCTCCCTCGTCTTCGGTCTCCCAGAAGCCGACCTCTCGCGCGTCGCCACCATCCAAACTGTTTCCGGCACCGGCTCCAACCACCTAGGCGCGCGCTTCCTCTCCGACGAGCTCCCTACCACTACTACTTCCTCCGAAAAAGCACGTCGTCAGAAGAGCGTCTGGATATCCAACCTCAGCTGGATAAACCACACCGAAATCTGGCTCAACGTCAACCCAGCCATCGCGCGCCGCACGTACCCGTACTACAACCCGACGACGCAGTCCCTCGACTACGCCGGCATGCAGCACGCGCTGCTCCACGACGCTGCCGCCGGCGACGTCGTCGTCCTGCACGGCTGCGCGCACAATCCGACGGGGCTGGACCTGTCGCACGACCAGTGGCGCCGCATCGCCGACATCTGCGAGGAGAAGCGGCTGTTTCCCTTCTTCGACTTGGCCTAGTGAGCAGCCTCACCCATCCACCACCTGTCCCCTGAGCTGAGCTGACCCCCCACAGCCAAGGCTTCGCAACCGGCAGCCTCGCCGCCGACGCCTGTCCCATCCGGCACTTCTTCAGCCGACAGCCCGCCCTCGAATTCTGCGTCGCGCAGTCCTTCTCCAAGAACTTCGGGCTCTACAGCGAGCGCGTCGGCGCGCTGCACGTCGTCACTGAGTCCACTGACATCGCCACTCGTGTTTCTGGTAAGCTGCAGCGGCTGCAGCGGGCGGAAATCACGACGCCGCCCGCCTTTGGAGCGAGGATTGTGGCCCAGGTGCTCGGGGATGCGGCGCTGTATAAGCAGTGGGAGGAGGATTTGTTGAGGATGAGTGGGAGGATGAGGAGGATGAGGGAGAGGCTGGTTGAGGAGTTGCGGGCGCGGGGGACGCCGGGGGAGTGGGGGCATGTTTTGTCTGAGGTGAGTAAGGAAGATGGGGGAGCGCTGGGTTGAGATAGGGAGAGAGTTTGAGGCTGATGAGATTGGTGTGCAGATTGGGATGTTTTCGATGACCGGGTTGACGCCGGCGCAGGTGAAGGTACTGGTTGAGAAGTATCACGTTTACCTGCTTCCGTCGGGACGGATCTCGGTCACCGGGTGTAAGTTTGGAGTTCTCCTGCTGCGTGTGAAGGGCTAATTTGTTTTCAGTGACGGAGATGAACGTTTCTTACGTCGCCGAGGCATTCGATAAAGTTTTGAGATCTGTTGATAGTATAGAGTGATTTGTGGGAAACCTCACCCGTAGCGGTAATGTACCAGACATCCTTGTATTAGTGCAGCCAAACTCGAAACAAAAACAACCGGTAATCAACGAAACGCCCCGCGTGAAGGATCAATTCATACACTTAATGAAGCCACGGGCAGTCGAAGCCATCGTCCAGACGTAAATATATATTTATTTATTCCACGTTTGCATCCGGATGGATGATAGCCTCAACGACCCATGTATGTTCTTCTTTTCTTACCTACTGAAATAGCTTACCTGATCTACTCTACTGAGGAGGCATACAAAAGCTATCAAACCAGTGGGGAGGCTTTTGAAACGTCAACTCAAATTTAAACCTGATGGAATTCTCCACGATAGTTGTATATTAACAAGTACAGCTATCATTGTCTCTACTAAGGATTCTGATCGCAAGCAGTCATCCAAACACCATCACATCATATGGAATCTCCTCAGACTACCTTTCAGTGCTCTACAAAACGCTATGAACGGCCGTTAAGAACATATTCAGACACCCGACCCACATCCAGCGATCCCAACCAAGCAAGCCTCAACCAGAAACCACCAACGACTCAACGCCAATATTCATCCCCTCTCCCGTGCCACATGACACACCTACAACTTCGCCCACAACCCCCCATCCCCCCTCTCCCTCTCCACCACCCTCACCGCGCCTTGCCCCGCAAACGGACAAAGCTGGAAAAACAACTCCCTCCCACAAACCGCCAACGTCTCCTCCGCCAACACGCTCTCCACCCGCCGCGCCACGCTGAACGGAAAACGCCCCTCGAACCCCACCGCCATCCCGTCGACGTACGCCGGCGCCCCGAAGACGCGCATCGTCCGCGGCTCGTCCAGGAAGAGGTAGTGCACCGCGCTGCCCCATAAGGCTGCAACCTCTTGCGGGTTGGGGGAGAAGGAGGAGGAGGAGGAGGAGGAGGAGGAAGGGGGAAAAGGGAACAACACCCCGCACCCCCGATCATACGCCCCCGCGTCGAAATGCGCCCCGATCTCGTCCTCGACGCGGTCGCGCACCCAGTACGGCTCGAAGTACGCGGCGGGCCGGCCATCGAGCGTGGCGAGCAGCGGGATGGCCGCACCCGCCGCGCCCCCACTGCCACCGCCGCCGTGCTGCAAAGCGCGCAGGTACTCGGCATGCCTATCCACCGTGCCGTGCCGGTGCCAGGCAGCGTACAGGGCGACCTGCTTGGGGTCCTCGGCGTCGAGCACGCTGAGGGCCAGTTGCGCGCGCAGGTGCGGGATCCACCGGCTGTAGACGACGGTGCCGGGGGCGGGCGCGGGGGCGCGGATGGGGGTGGAGAGGGCGGCGTCGATGCTGTCTTGGCCCCGGTGGTGCACGGTGATATCTGTCTGGAAGGCGTGCTGCAGCGGCAGCGGCGGGAACTCCCATTCTCCGCTGTGAGCGGATGGTGCGGGAAGCCAGGCGGGGCGCGAGCCGAAGGGGGAGCCGGCGCCCTGCCAGAAGGAGCCGCGGAAGAGGAAGTAATCGTCTGGTGATTTGCTGCCAGAGGAGGAGGAGGAGGAGGAGGAGGTTGCTGGGGATTTTGCCAGCAGGCCGACGCGGCAGAGCTCGTTGGCGACGTCGGCGGACTGTGGGCCTTGGAGCTGGATGGCGAAGGCGTCGGTCTTGGGGTAGAGGGTGACGAGGCCGTAGGCGGCTAGCCACACCTGGCCGATGGATGGGCGGCTGCTGTTTCCCCCCCAGAAGATGCGAGTGAGGGGGACGGGTTCTTGGTTGGTCCAGAGGTCCGATGACGGGGTGATTTCGTCTGTTGTGGTGGTGGTGTTGTAGTTGTCCGCCTTGGGCTCTGTCCAGAAAAGGTCGTCTTTGTGAAGCTGCTCGTGGGCAGCCTTCTCGGCGGGATTGGTGGGCTGGATTTGGAATTGTCTCAGGCCATCGTCATATGCGCCGACCTTAATGGTGTAGGTGGTGTACCACGGATGCGGTAATCTGAGCTGCATTGGAAGCGTCTCTCTGGAAGGTGATTGGGACATTGTGATTGAAGGGTATAGATGGAAAAACAGTAGAAAAAGAGAGCAGCAACTTAGAAGTAGTAGCTACTTTGGCTGGATATCTACAGTGTTCAGGGCTGAGTTAGGGAGCTGAAGCTTAGCCCGGATTAAGCTCCGGGCTAAGGCTTACGCGTTGGAGAGTGCATGACGCACCGACAGCGGCCGCTTCGTCACAGCGCCACATGTCCCTTCTGGACCATTCAGGCCTCAAACCGCGGCACCGCCGATGACGCGATTTGACAACCTCCTGACGTCCGAGGCAAACATGCAAAAAGAAGCATGACGAGAAATTGGCGCAGCGGAGCAATCCGACAAACCGAGTCGGGTGATGAGCCCCGGCCCGTCCGTGATGAGGATCGCAGCGTCGGAGAGGCGCCGGCGTCTGGGGATTTTGCCGGGCCGGGCACCGAAGTTTTGCTGCCCCTTGCGCCGCGTGTGCCTGCCTGTAACGACAAAGACTTTCCGTGCTTTAAAATTTAGGACTTCAGCTCTTTGCCCCCACCGCCCCACGTGTCTTTCCGGCCGAATCATTGCACAAGGATCAGCGTTGCACATGGCCTGACGCCGACGACATGTTCTGCGTCAGCTGCTGACGGCTTCACCGGCATATCCCGGCCTCGAACTTTGGGTAGTCATTTGAGTTATCAACGGATCTATCCATTTCGCGACCATTCCACGCGTACCGAACTTTGCCGCACCGCCCGGAGAACTTTCTTCGAACCCACCGTCATGCCTGATTTTCTTCGCGCACATGTTTCACAAAACGAGCGATGTGACTATCTGAAAATCGCTCCTATTTCAGCCAATGGCACGCCGTGCAATACTTAATGCAGTAAAGAGCCTATAGAGCTTATTCATGCAAATAGGTCTCCACCACAGCGCTTTAAGCGGGAGAAAATATGATAGCATTTAAGTCAACATCGGATTGATGCTGTCATTGTGGAATGTTTGCCATCATGCGCGGAGTGGAGATGGGTTGCATGATAGTTTCACTCTGGCTATTCACTAGTTTTTCATAGCCCCGGCTTGTTGTTTGTTTCGCACCTTCTGTAAGTGTGCCTGGTCCTGCGCATCTTAAATCTCAATAGCGCAAGGGATATTCTATGCTACAAACGTGGAAACTCAACCGCGCCAATTCTGACTCAAAATTAGGCGTGCATGTCACTCGCAATAACAATAGTCAAAACCATGATCTTTTCCTTGATATTTTTTGTACAACCATTCCCAACCAAGCACTACGCTACGCAAATAGTGCATCAACTCCACAACATCGTCTGAACATTACAGCATGCCGCCCAAGCACCCCGCAAAATCCCATTTTTCCACAACGCAACTCTCCGTCTAGAACAGCACACCCTTGACCTGCTCCATATCCGAGACCTTAATGTTCTTCAGCATGAAGACCCAGATCAGCGCCAAAGCCATGATCGCGGTACCAGCAATCAGCATGCGCTGTTGGGCCAGTGCGTAGGCCTTGATGATGGCGTCCCTCGTCGCATCGCCAATGGGGTAGCTGAGCTGGACAGTCAAATCATCGTAGATGGCCTCCCACTGATCGACCGTCTCAGCCGGCAGGAACTCTTGCAGAGCCTTGGGCAGGGTGTTTGTCCAGATGGCGCTCGAGATGGAGTTGCCGACGGCGCCGCCCATGTAGCCGAAGAGGCCCAAAATGGCGAGCACGGCGGCGACGTCGTTGTGGTCGGCGACGGCCATGATAGCGACCTGCTGGCCGATGATCATCGTGCCGCCGGCCAGCGAGATAAAGATCTCGACCATAATAATATACCCGATGCCCGTCTCGGGGCGGCGGAAGTAGATCAGCAATCCGACGAACAGAATGTACAGCGGCACCGCGATCTGCAGCAGCCACTTGTAGCGGCCGGTGTAGCGAATCAGAAACCCGACGCCGAGCAGCCAGATGCCCGAGACGACGTCGAAGATGCCGGAGATGTAGCCGGCGGTGGCCAGGGACTGGTTGTAGACGACCTGCAGGTACGACGTGAAGTACGAGTTCCAGCAGTAGTAGGCGATCTGGTACGTCGCGTCGAGCAGGCACGCGCCCATGATGTTGCGCGACAGCAGCAGCGCGTACGGGATGAACGGCTTCGGCGCCACCCACCGCTCGAACACGGCGAAGCCGATCAGGCACGCCACGCCGATGACCAGCATGACGATGATGTGCGCCGTGCGCCATTCGTTCTCGGCTGACTCGGCGATGGAGAAGGGGAGCAGGAAGAGGACGAGGCCGGCTGCGATGAGGATGACGCCGGCCACTGGGGATCAGTTAGCAGGCTGCATGGATTTTGCAAGGGGGAAGGTTGCAACTCACAGTCGAACTCTACGATGTAGAACCAGGTGCTCTGGAGCCAGGTCCGGCCGCTGGGCTTCTTGACGAGGAGGCCGTTCTTGGTGGCCTTGCGCTTGTTGCTCCAGAGCGTCCACCAGAGGGGTAGAGCGACGACGGGCAGCACGATGGCCCAGCAGCCGTACGCCCAGCGCCAGTTGCTGTCGTAGAAGTTCTCGGCGGCCTTGGGGCCGGCGAAGGCGGTGATGATGTACGGCGATGACGTGAACGCAAAGGCCAGGCCTCGATCCCTCATCGACGACGTGTCGGCCGTGATGACGTCCACGGAGAAAATCATGCCGGTGAAGCCCACCGAGTAGAAGACCTGCAGCGGGGATGATGTGTTAGCGCTCGAATTGCTCGATTCGGTAAATGCGGCTGATCTCTTACCTGTGCGGCGCAGTAGGTCTCGATGTCTTTGCACGTCGCGCTCAGAATCATGCCCAGAACTGCGATCATTGTCATGAAGGAGAATCCGACAGGGCGACCCCAGACGTCGAGAATCTTGGCGATGGGCAGATAGGCGGCAGCCGTCATGACGTTGGAAACGATCGAGATGACGGGGATCAGCGAGTGCGACTCGAAGCCACTCGTGATATAGGCTGACAGGTTGGACGTAATCGACGCCTGGAAGGCATTGGTGAAGTAGAGCAGGAACATGCTGTCGAGTGCAGTCAGCGTGAAGTCCCTGTTCTCAATTGTTCCAGTTTTGCATACCAAACATAGGCGATGACCACATGAGGCTTGGACCAAGAAAGCGTGATGGCCTCAATCTCCTTCACACCGCCCTGGGCTGTTTCCTCAGGCTTCTCGCTGAAAGGAAGATCAGCAGTCCTCTGCTGAGCCAGTTCGATGTCGTCCGACGAGGCATTGTTGGTGTTGGAGGTAGCCTCGCCACTGCCGACAGAGGGATCCTGCTCTGTGACAGTCTCGGTCGTGTCGCGCTTGGTGGCGTCGCGCTTGAAGATGTTGGCGCGCATGTTGGCGGGCAGTCAATTGACCTGACGATGGGAGAGAGAAGAGCCACCAACGCCGAGTCAAAAGGCGCTGGACAGGCGTGTAATTGTATGTTGGGGCGTTTCGACCAAGACGGAGCCTTCCTGACCGGCATAGGCGAAGAAACCCAGCCAAGACCTGCGGCCCGCGAGGTGATGTGGCGTCCACGCCGCCCGACGCGAAAGAGTGTGCCAGCCGGCCCCGCTCATTTTCTTCTTCGTTTTTCATCCAACTACCAATAATTCATGCGGACTTGACACTGTGGCGGTCCATTGCGCCGGCGGGCGTCGGGATGCCATTCCCAGACAAGAAGTAGGTGCACCGATCACACGATCAGATTAGATCGCTCAACCTCGGCGTTTCCCATGCAGCCTTTTTTCGTTGATGCGCCCTACGGCCGGGTGAAATTCCCTGCGAGCTTCCGATGTCGGTCAGGCGCTCTTTGTCGGTCTCCCGTCGGGCTGGGTCTCGTGTTTCGAGGCCCTTCCTTGTTGCCCCTGTTCATCCGCGGCTGGGCAGACCCCGCCCAGAACTCCCAAGAGAGCTTGGTGCGCGGCTTAAGCCAACTGCTTACATCTGACAGGCTGCAAGGTTATTTGTCCATACGCGTCTGCCTACTACGACGCCTACAGGCTTTAACTCAGGAGCGGAGCCTGTCTTCTTTTCTCCTTGCATCTCTAAACTGCTACTACATATCCTACTTGATAACCTAATACCTCTTTGATCTACAATACTACCTTGTTCTGATTCCATAAACGACGCCAAAACCTACCACCAGACCAAACCAAACCAAAACCTACCGGCATTCACAACACGACGAATCGCCTCAACACCCGTTCTCTCAATACCCGCTCTCTCAGCAATCGCCATCAGCAACAACAATGACAACCACCCCACCAACCCTCACCACCCCCCCACCCCCCCAAACCTTCGCCGCTCTCACCTTCCCCACCCCCTCCATCCTCCTCGTAACCTTCAACCGCCCCCGCGTCCTCAACTGCATCGACAGCACCGGCAACCACGAACTCGACGCGCTCTTCACCTGGTACGACGCCGAGCCGACGCTGCGCTGCGCCATCGTCACCGGCGCCGGGCGCGCCTTCTGCGCGGGCGCCGACCTGAAAGAGTGGAACGCGCGCAACGCCGCGCGCGCCGCCAAGCAGCCCTATCCCTCGCCTTACAACACCATGTTCCCGCCCACCGGCTTCGCGGCGCTGAGCCGCCGCCACGGGAAGAAGCCGGTTGTGGGCGCTGTGAATGGGTTGGCGTTTGGCGGCGGGATGGAGGTCGTGGCGAATCTGGATTTGGTGGTGGCGGCAAGGTCGGCGGTGTTTAGTTTGCCCGAGGCGGATAGGGGCGTGGTGGCGATGGAGGGGAGTTTGCCGCGGTTGGCGAGGACGGTGGGGAGGCAGCGGGCGATGGAGATGGCGTTGACGGCGAGGAGGGTGGGGGCGGAGGAGGCGAGGGAGTGGGGGTTTGTGAATGATGTGACGGAGGATCATGCAGAGGGGGAGGAGGGGGATGTGATGGATAGGCCGGTGGTGCGGAAGGCGCTGGAGTACGCGCAGGCGATTTGCAGTAAGAGCCCCGATAGCATTATTGTGAGTAGGGCGGGGGTGGTGAGTGGGTGGGAGGAGAGCAGTGCGGAGAATGCGACGCGTATCATCAAGGAGATTTGGGAGGCGAGGCTGAATGATGGGGAGAACTTGCGGGAGGGGATCAGGGCGTTTGCGGAGAAGAGGCGGCCGAGGTGGTCGGATAGCAGGTTGTAGAGAGAGGGTGGACAGCCGCGATGCGGACTTTGACTTTCCTGTTACAATACATGACGTTTCATTGACTTCCCATGCGTACCTATCGGGATTGGTGTTGAACCTGGCACTCCGTAGCCTTCACGAGGTGCTGTGTCGAAGTGTTTCGCCAGTCTCGGCTGCTCCGAGTCCCAGCTGCGGCAGGCTCCGCTTGCAAGCCCACCGCAGCCCGCCCGCCAGCCCCATCAGTTCATGCAAGCAGAGACGGCACCGATCGCCGCGAAATTGTCCGCGATCTTTTGACGACGAGCGATCGGCAGCGTGGTGGCCGTCGAAGTGAAAGTGCCGACGGCATTGACAGCAGCCGAACCAGCGGGGCGGTATGGCCACGTTTCAGCCGCGTCAATGCCGAAAGTGAAGAGAGAGAGAAAAAAAATCTTACAGATGATCTTATCAATCGATTGCGGGCGTCGTGTGCAGCAGCGGTTCCTTGCGGCGGCGGAGGAGGCGCAAACGCGTGTAGAGGAAACGAGCTATGGCTATAGCGTTTGGATCCCAGCGCGGACCCCTGCGAGGCCCAGGCTCTCCGGGCAACGTATCTGGCTGCCCCAGACGGGCACACTCACGCGGCGACATCCGTGCGCGCGGGCGCGCGGAGCTCGTCATTCCCTGCAGCAGCCCACAGTAGCAGTTACGGCGGCGCCGCCACCGCGCGTTGCTGACTCCACACCTTGGAAAAGGAAAAATAGGTGGAGTCAATCTAATCAGATCTAGGCCGTTTCTTCTACGCATGCACCTACCGCGTTGATGAGAAACATGTGCCCAATGCTTCTTCGTTTGAACCGACATCGGGATTTTTCGTCCACGTAGACGGGCTGGCAGCTGTTCCCTTGGGCGCGGCTTCTGGAATTCTCCAGGTTGTTTAGCTGCTGCTCAGCTCTGTGATAGATCCCAACCCCAGCTCCAGTGGATCTGTCGAAACGCAGCCACAATGCCTGATCCTTCACATGCGGAGGACAGCAACGCCGCCGATGCGGTAGTTGCTATCACACCCGCGACTGCAGGGCAGGAGGAAGAAAAGCCAAAGGTAAGCAACAAACCCAATTGCACAAGGCGTCGTCCACATGAACGAGAAGTGCGACAAGCCGCAAATCTTATCAGATGGACGTTTCAGCCCCTCTGCCACACCAACGTCACCACAAAGACCTACCGCTAACACCTACCTCCAGCAAATCCAACGCTTCACGCAATACCTCCGACTCCTCGTCTACGCCCAGCCGACCAAGTTCGACATCTTCCTGCTAGTCACGGGCTTCGTCTGCGCCATCGCGTCGGGCATACCCTTCCCGCTGCTGGGCATCATCTTCGGCCAGCTCATCGACGACCTGAATTCCGCAACCTGCAGCTCCGACAGCACGCAAGATGCCAGCTACCAGTCCTCCGTCGACGGCAAGATCCTGTACGTCGTGTACCTCGCCATCGCGCAGTTCGGCTTCATGTACATCCACCTCTCCTGCTGGTCCCTCGGCGGCGCGCGCCTCGCCCAACGCCTGCGCGAGCAGTACCTCAAAGCGCTCCTCCGGCAAGAGCCCTCCTTCTTCGACAAGCTGCCGGGGGGCGAGGTGTCGTCGCGGCTGAACGGCGACGTGCAGAGCATCCGCAACGGCACGTCGGAAAAAGTCGGCATCTGCATCTCGTCGGCGTCGTTCTTCGTCACCGCGTACGTCGTCGCCTTCGTCAAGCACGCGACGCTCGCCGGCATCCTCGTCTCGCTCGTGCCGGCGTACATGCTGATGAGCTGGGTGGGCAACTACTTCATCGAGCGCTACGCCGGGCGCATGTCGGACCACCTGGCTTCCGCCGCGGCGCTGGCGTCCGAGGGATTGTCCAACGTGCTCGTCGTGCACGCCTTCAGCGCCAACGCGCGGCTGGAGGAGCGGTTCGCGGCGGACCTGCTGCGCTCGCAGCGCGAGGGCGTCAAGAAGGCCGTGGCGTCGGGCGTGCAGGCCGGGTTGATGTACTTCATCGCGTACGCGGCTAACGCGCTGGCCTTCTGGGAGGGCAGCCGCATCATCGCCGACGCCGTGGGCGGTAGTGATTCGACCGTCGGCGTCGGCTCCATCTTCACTGTCATCTTCATCCTCGTCGACGCCACCCTCGTCCTCAGCCAGGTCGCGCCCTACCTGCAGACCTTCGGCGCCGCCTCGGCCGCCTTCGCCAAGCTGCGCCGCGACATGGACCAGGCGTCGCGCATCGACGGCACCAGCGACGCGGGTGAAGCCGTTCCCGTCGACTCCGTTGCGGGTCGGATCGAACTGCAGGAAGTGTCTTTCGCCTACCCCTCGCGGCCGGACGCCACGGTGCTGCGCGCCGTCTCGCTGACGATGGAGGCGGGCCGGCACACGGCCATCGTCGGCCTGTCCGGCTCGGGCAAGTCGACCATCGCCGGGCTCGTCTCGCGGCTGTACGATCCCACCGGCGGCGCCGTGCTGCTGGACGGGAAGGACCTGCGCACGCTGAACGCGCGCCAGCTGCGCGCCCACATCTCGCTCGTGCAGCAGGAGGCTACGCTGCTCGACCGGTCCATCCTCGAAAACGTCGCTCACGGACTGGTGAACTCGCCCGACCCGGCCCACGACCGCCTCCGCCAAGCGCTGCTCGGCCCGGAGCTGGCGCAGATAGCCGAAGCGGTGCGCGAGCGCGGCGAGGATGCGCTGCAGGCGGCGGAGAGGCTCGGGGGCGCCGAGATGGTGCGGGTCGTCGAGCTGGTGCAGCGCGCGGCGGAGCAGGCGGACGCGGCGACGTTTATCGGAAACCTGAAGGGCGGGCTGGGCACCCGTGTTGGGCCTGGCGGCAGGATGCTGAGCGGTGGCCAGAAGCAGCGCGTTGCCCTGGCCAGGGCGCTGGTGAAGAACCCGAAGATTCTCATCCTGGACGAGGCCACGGCGAGCTTGGATTCGAGGAGCGAGCAGGCCATTCTGGGCGCCATCGAGAAGGTGTCGGAGGGGAGGACGATGATTTCCATCGCTCACCGCTTGTCGACTATCAAGAAGGCGGACAAGATCATCGTGCTGAGGGACGGCGTGGTGTTGGAGGAGGGCAACCATGCTGAGCTGTTGGCGAAGGAGGGCGCGTATGCGGATCTCGTGAGGCTGCAAAACTCGAGCGGCGATGAGAAGGCCAAGGCGTCTTCCGCTGCACCGTCTCTAAACGAGACTTCCGAGGAAACATCGATTGAGAAGGCACCAACATCAGAAAACCAGACACCGATCGGAGAGCTTACGGAAAAGAAAGCGGAAGCATCCACCGAGGAAGTGGTGGACGAGAAGGCCGAGGGTTCCGGATCGTCGTCGGACAGGTCGCTGGGTAACATCATCGCGGAAACGTGCCGCATGGCCCGCCCGCACCTCCTCATCGTGCTCCTCGCCCTCCTCGGCGCCACCATCGTCGGCGGAGCCTTCTCTGCTGAAGCCGTCATCTTCGGAAACACGGTGCAGAGCCTGAACCCATGCAAGAGCGAAGAGAGTATCCGCTGGCATGGCCGCTTCTTCGGCCTCATGTTCTTCGTCCTGGCCATCATCGAGTTCTTCGCCAACATCATCAGCTGGTCCGGCTTCGGCTACGTCGCCGAGAAGATCATGTACCGCGTGCGCGTGCTGTCGTTCCGCGCGCTGTTCGAGCAGGACCTGCAGTGGCATCAGTCCGAGGGCCGCACGCCATCCAGCCTGCTGTCCGTCATCACCAACGACGGCAACCTGCTGGGCGGGCTGAGCGGGTCCATCATCGGCACCATGTTCTCCATCGTCGTCAACCTAATCGCCGCCATCGTCCTCACCCACGTCGTCGCCTGGAAGATCGCGCTGGTCTGCCTGGCCATCGTGCCGCTGCTGCTTGGCGTCGGCATCCAGCAGCTGCGCGTGCTGGCCAAATTCGAAGAGCGCCACGAAAACGCGTACGCGGAATCCGTCGGCATCGGCGTCGAGGCGGCCAACTCGATCAAAGCCATCGCGTCGCTGTCGCTCGAGCACGAGACGCTGGCCGTGTACCGGCGGTCGCTGGCGGGCCCGCGCGAGGAGACGACGCTGGTCAGCCTGCACGCGAGCCTGTGGCTGGCCGCCGCCTACTTCATCGGCAACCTGGGCTACGCGCTGGCCTACTGGTGGGGGTCCAAGAACATCATCGCCGGCAGCTACGGCCAGGCGCAGTTCCTCATCGTCGTGTTTTCCCTGCTCGTCAGCGCGCAGCTGTGGAGCCAGATGTTCGCCCTCGCGCCCGAGGTGTCGAGCGCCCGCGCCGCCATCGCCCGCATCCTCAACGTCATCGAGCTGAACCCCGACCAGCGCCTGTCCGGCAGCGGCAAGATCGCGCCGCCTCCGCCCGGCGACGCCACGGCATCGACCGAAAAGGAAAAGGACGTCGAGGCGTCAGCAGCGTCCAGCCCCGTCTCCGCCACCGAGCGCAGCGGCGGCATCGGCATCGAGTTCCGCGACGTCGAGTTCGCGTACCCGGCGCGCCCGAACGCGCGCGTGCTGCACGGGCTGAGCCTCTCGGTGCGGCCCGGCCAGTTCGCGGCCTTCGTCGGGCCCAGCGGCGCCGGCAAGTCGACCATCATCGCGTTGGTCGAGCGCATGTACGTCGCGGCATCGGGCAGCGTGCTGGTCGACGGCCGCGACGTCGCTAAGACAATCGACGCGTCGTTCCGCGACGACGTCGCGCTGGTGCCGCAGGAGAGCGTTCTCTTCGACGGCAGCATTCGCTTCAACCTAGGGCTGGGCGCACGGCCGGGCCACGCGGCCACGGACGCCGAGATAGAGGAGGCTTGCCGCCTCGCCAACATCCACGACGTGATTACAGCGCTGCCGGACGGCTACGACACCGTCGTTGGGCCGAATGGCGGAAGGCTGTCGGGCGGGCAGAAGCAAAGGCTGGCTATCGCGCGTGCGTTGATGCGGCGGCCGCGCCTGCTCATCCTCGACGAGAGCACGTCGGCGCTAGACGCCGAGTCGGAGAAGCTGCTGCAGGACGGTCTGACGAAGGCGGTGGCACAGCGCGGGATTACGGTGCTGGCTATTGCACACCGTCTGCACACCATCCGCAAGGCCGACGTCATCTTCCTCATCGAGCAGGGCCGATGCGTTGATCGGGGGACGCACGACGAGCTGTTTGAGCGCAGCGAGTCGTACAGGACGAATGTGCTGCACCAGACATCAGCCGAGTAGAGGAGAGGGGATTTTGGTCGTTGTGCGTCGTAATTTTTTGTGTGCATGGATGGGAGATGATGGACAGTATCAGTAGTATCTGTTGGTAATAATACTCAGCTTGCGTTATTGCGCCTTTTGCGCGTCTGGTCCAATTGAGAAATTGATGAGCTGAGGTCTCTGTAGGCGGTGGGGTTGAGTTGATTCGGACCGACTGGCCGCGTAAGCGCCCTACTTTTGGCTGCAAAAGAGAGACAGACTAAAGTGTGAAATAGGACGTGCATTTGACTAGCAGCCAATCAATGCGCCAGCGAGATGATTACGTGGATTACGGGGCCCTAATTCTCTTATTATACAAGTAATAACTTTATTACATCCCACCGGCTCATTCGCGGCGCTTCTTTCAACCTCCATCTATCCCTTGTCGTTGTGTTGAAGCTGTTACAACTTCCCTGTTTTCACCCATCGCATTCTTGACACTCGCAGTTCTTGCTTGCAGACTCTAGGGTCATATATCTGTCAACGAAGTGTCTCCAGCCCGTCTCAATTCAGGCCACCCCAGGTGTCGCAGAGGACGTTGATCTCTTCATGCATTATGAAGCAGGCCACTTTTCGCACGTGTGCCGTCAATTCAAATAAGGACACTGATTCTGTTCTCAAGAATGCACAAAGTCATGCAGACATTAAGTTTGACTGCTCACGTGGACAGGGTTTGATTATTCGAGCGAGGAATGTGCAGCAAAAGTTTAATTCTTGTGTCACCCGCCGTGACGCGGCCAGCGATTCATGATTCGCATTCTCCAAAAAAGCCACCAAAACGCCCGATTACTACCCTTTTCCATCCCCAGCCACACAGCCGTCGTCACCACGCTCGTCCACCACCACAACAGCCCAACCCTCCGACTTCTCACAGCTTCGACGGGAACGGTAAACTAATCCCCCCCACCCTGCCCCCCGCCCCAACATTAAACGGGCTCAAATGAAAAAACCTCTGCCGACTACACCTCACCAACGCCGCCCTCTTATGCGGAAAATCAATATACCGCTCCACATTCAGCCCAAACATGTAATCGTACTTCATAACCGTCGCATTCGCCGCCATCGGCTCGCCCACCACCGCCGCCGTCCTCGCATCATCCAAAAAGCAGAAATGAATCACGCACGGCCACCACCCGACGACCCTGTACTCGCCGCGGAACCGCGCGTCGCCGACCAGCGAGTGGCGGCCGCGGTCGTGCGTGCCGGCATCGTAGTAAGCGCCGACGGCGTCCTCGGCTGCCCAGTAGATCTCGAAGTACGCGAAGGGCGTGTCGTTCCACCGGCCCAGCACGGTGAGGGTGTGCGGGTCGTCGTGCTGCCGGCGCAGGTACGCGGTGTGTTCGGCGAGCGTGCCGGTTTCTTTCCACCCCGCGGCCACGCGCGGGTCGTTCTGCCACGTGTGGAAGAGGGCGACGTGCGCGGCGTCGGTGTAGTCGAGGGCGAGCAGCGAGAAGTGCTCGTCCAGCGCGGGTATGTACCGGCTGTAGACGACACTGCCCGGCGCGGGCTTGGCGGGGCGCTGCGGCGCGCGCGTGTGCACGCGGGAGGCGGGGAAGAGCGTGGTGAAGAGCTCTGTGACGGGTTGGGGCGAGGAGGCGGTGGGGGTGGGGGTCCAAGCGGCGCGGCCTGGGAACGGCGAGCCTGCGCCTTGCCAGAAGGCGCTGCGGAGGACGAGGAGCTCGCCGGCGCCGGGCGAGGAGGCGCTGGCGGAAGCCGTGGAGGTCTCGGCGAAGGGGGCGGTGGGGGAGGTGGGTGCTGGGTGCGCGAGGGCGAGCATGGAGGTGGTGAGGGCGGTGGCGAGGTGGGCGTCTTCGGCGCCGTGCAAAGTGATGCGGAAGGTCTCGAGGTCGGGCGCGATGGTTAGGATGAAGTAGATGGCCAGCCAGAGCTGGCCCAGCGTTGGTGCGGCGGCAGCATCATCCCAGGTGAAGATGGCGCGTGGGGAGCGGCGGGCGCGCGCCCAGGCGGTGTTGTTGGAGAGAGGGGGCAGGTCCGCGTCGGCGGCGTCCTGCTTGGGGAGGCTGAAGAGGAGGTTGTCGTCGTGCAGGTGGTCGTGCAGTTCTTCGGCCGTGCCGGCTTCTTCTTGCACGCGCAGCAGCGGTGTGTTGCCGTCGTCGGTCCACGTCTTGCCTGAGGCGACGGCGTAGTATGTGGTCAGGTAGGGGTGCGGCAGCCGCAGCTTAGCCACGGCGGATGGCCGCTCGCTGTCCGAGAACTGGAAGGCCTCTATCGATTGCAACGACATTGTTTGAGGTAAGGATCTGTGATGTTCTCCAAGACGAAGACCTGCACCTTCACAGCAACTCCCGGGGCCCAGGTGTATAAGGTTCGCCGTCGATGGAGAAGTCCGAAGCCGCTCTCAGGCCATCTGGACTTCCTCACTGCGGAATTCCATGGCTGCGTCTCCCCTTCCGCCGCACCGTCTCGCCCGGGCTGGCGGGCGCCGTGGCTTCTGCGTTTGTTCTCACTCAATTTTTTCTTCCGAGGAGGTGCTTCACATGGAGCTCGGTGAGTTGCCGCGCAAGCGCGTTGCAAAGGCTATGATCAGCCCCCTTCCAGCCTGCTGATAGGTTGGCGAATGCCGCCCGCATCGAGCTTCTAGACTGGTAGCTCTGCCGGCGGAATCAGATTAGATTGGTCAGTGACGGGAGTGCTGCTGGCGTCTCGCACCCTGTCGGTAGGGCTCTACTCGATTGGCTCCCGACTGCAAAGCATGGACGGCGACAGGGAGCGTGATTGTGAGGAGAATGGCTCTGATCATTACCCAATGCCAAGTCTCGCCGACCGAGAGCAATACGTCGTGTTGGTGATGGGGGGGAGAGCGGGTAACGCCGAGAATAGGCCCACCGCCGAGAATTGAGCTTGTCCGCCCAAGCCTACATGGAGCAAGGCTTAGCATAACAGGTGGGGCCGCCGGCCCAATCAATCGGGCACGATTGCTCGCGTCAGCACAACGATCTTCACCGCCTATAGCTAAAACACCATGGAATAGGGGCCGGCCGGGTACCCACACTTTCTGTCCATTTTCATTAGGCACGCGTCGCCCTCGAATGACGCGGCCGCACCGCTCGAAATCGACGCTCAGCTCTCGACTCGGACCGCCCTGCGCCTGGACTGGCACGCCCGGCATTCGGGATTTCCGAATTCTTGTCTAATCTGATTGTCTAATCTGATGGTTGCATGGCGACATGCGCTGGATACTTCCCAATTCTGAAGAGTTCTCCACGGCCCACTGATGGCTTCTGCCGAACGAGCCGCCCCTTGCAGCCTTGTCGGACCTCGTTCCACTTTACACTCCGAGCAGGATCACGCGTGTGGATACCAGGAGTCATGACTTCCATGCATTCTGTTGGATTTTACCTGGAAGAGCTTCTACGCGCACTTGACGCGCTGGACGCATAACTGGCGTGTTTTGGGCTGGTGGGCTTTCGGTGGCTGAGGGCTGGATGCCTCGTGGCGTCTCCGCGGCGCTGCAGCCACATGCTAGGCCAACCGCGCCTGACGAGCTGAAGACGGCAAAATCAGATAAACGTACGCAAGCATGTTGCCTGCATGCGTGGTTTCGAAACGAAAAGGAAATCTCCGCTGCAAGGCCCTCCTCCGATGCCGCATCTTATCAGATTTTTTATTTTTTTCTGCTCTGCGTGGCGTCGTCGTCAGTTCGTTTCCCGACGGACCTCTCAACCGAGGGCACGGGCAGTCACATCGGTCTCTCGTAACATTTGCTCGGGCAGGTCCGCAGTAGTCCGTTTCTCGGAACGCTCGTAGTGCCTGTTGCGGCAAAAGGCGCGTGGTCTTTGCAATCATGTGAATGGTACTTCTCGCGGGACGTCTTCAGCGCGCACAAAGAAAGATTGAGCTTGTTTGTTTTCCTGCAGGATCCCGCCGAACCCTACCGTCTCTCTTTTTCCTGGCGGTGAAAAAAAGTGTCGTCGTCACACACCCCCGCCTTTCGTTTTCCAAACAGAAACAATGGAGCAGCCACGGATGGACAGCCCTATAGACGCAGGCCCACTGCTCAACGGGGATGGCCAGAAGTGCTTCGCTGCGTTCGAGGGTCCGTTGCCTACTCCTGAAGCACTGGCCTCGGACTGCACCAACGCCGATGTCTTGCTTCTGGCATGGGTGCTTGTACTTGCCCGATACGTCGATGTCAGTGATATCGAGTTCACGTGGGGATACAGCATCGAGGATGGAGAAGTTGTTGAATCAGCCCTGTCGGCAGCAGACCTTCCATTCAAGCCCGACGACTCGATAGGAAGCTTGCTTGAAGCTGTAAAGTCAGCACGGCAGCGGACGCTGGCTGACACTGAAAGTGTCTGTGCAACTGGAGAAACACTGTTCTTCACCAACAGCAAAGATGTACGTCACTCACGTGGTTATCCTGGGAAGTGTTGTCACTTTGATCTTATCTGATCATGGAGAGGTGGAGTGTTCATCAAGATGCGTGTTGCGTCAATCTGCACACAGATGATCATTCCACGTCCCCACGATCAGACTTACCACCCCGACAAACCACTCTCTTCCACTTCACACCAACCACTAACCCTTCTCCAGTGGACCTTGAAAGTCGAAGTCACCACCCAAGACAGCACACCAGGGCTGCAAGCAACATGGCGCACCCTCTTCATGACTTCGTACATGGCATCCCGCCACCTCGACTCCGCCCTCACCATCCTCGCCACCCTCACTCTTGACGCCCCAATCTCCACCATCCTCACCCCCACCCCCTCCGACCTCGCCACCATCTGGCACTGGAACGCCTCCCTCCCACCCCGCATCACTCAGCCCATGCACGCCCTCATCGCGGACCACGCACTCGCTCATCCCACCGCCCTCGCCATCGACGCCTGGGACGGCCGCTGGACCTACGCTGAGGTCGATTCCCTTTCCACCCGCCTCGCCAAGCACCTGCGCGCCCTCGGCCTAGGCGCCGGCGCCATCGCGCCCCTCTGCTTCGAGAAGTCGCGCTGGACGGTCATCGCCGTCCTCGCCGTCATGAAGACGGGCGCCGCCTTCACGCTGACCGACCCGAGCCAGCCGCTCGCGCGCCTGCAGACGATCGCCGAGACGGTGGACGCGCGGTTCGTGCTGACGTCGGCAAGGCATGCGGGGTTGGGGGAGGCGATGGCGCCTGGCGCGGTCGTGGTGCCGGTCTGCGCCGAGACATTCGACGGCGAGATGGTGGCTGGCGCACTCCCGGCGGCGGTCCCGCTCGACGCGCTGATGTACGTCATCTTCACGTCGGGCAGCACGGGCAAGCCGAAGGGCGTGATGCTGTCGCACGGCGCGTACGGCTCCGGCACGCTGCCGCGCGCCGCGGCGGTCGGTTACGACGAGCTTTCCCGCGTGCTGGATTTCGCGTCGTATGCGTTCGACGTCGCGATCGATAGTATGCTGGCGACGCTGTCGCATGGCGGGTGCCTGTGCATTCCGTCGGATGCGGAGAGGCTGAATGATTTGTCCGGCTTTATTCGGCGCGCGCGCGTCACGATGGCGAATCTGACGCCCAGCGTCGCGCGGATTCTGGACGCGGATATCGTGCCGGGGTTGCGGAGTCTGGGCGTGGGGGGCGAGGCGGTGACGGCGAGTGATGTTGCGGTTTGGGGGAAGAGTACGCGGGTTGTGAATGGGTATGGGCCGAGTGAGGTGGGCGTGGGGTGCACGACGAACAGCAGTGCGGCGACGGGGAGGCCGTATGTGAGTATCGGGCCCGGCACGGGCGGTGTAATGTGGATTGTTGATCGGGAGGATCATGAGAAGCTGGTGCCGGTGGGAGCGGTGGGAGAGCTGCTGGTTGAGGGCCCCTGTGTGGGCGAGGGGTACATGGGCGACCCGGAGAAGACGGCTGCGGCCTTCATTATAGATCCGCCGTGGCTGACGGCTGGGTTTGGGGACGTCAAGGGCAGGACGGGCCGCGTGTACAAGACTGGCGACTTGGTCAAGTACGACCCTGATGGCTCCGGCTACCTCGTTTTCGTTGGACGCAAGGATACCCAGGTGAAACTGAGAGGCCAGCGTGTGGAGTTGGGAGAAGTCGAGTACCACTTACGAGCTCAGCTTCCGGCTCGAGTCCGCGTTGCGGCTGAAGTCATCAAGCCAGAGGGTCCGGGCAAGCAGCCAATGCTGGTTGCGTTCATCTCAGACCCAGAGACCGAAACCACCAAGGATCGCGATGCTCCGGTGGAACGGATTCCATTCTCTGCCGAAGTGGCAGCTATCATGTCGGAGATGGACGACAGGCTCAAGGTTGTGCTTCCCAAGTACATGGTTCCAGCAGCATACATCCCCATCAACCACATGCCCGCTCTCGTCTCCGGAAAGACCGACCGGAAGGTCCTTCGTCAAGTAGGCGCCACCATGGTCTTGCAAGATCTCGACAAGTCCAGCACATCCGTCTGCGAGATCCAGGAGCCAACCACTCCTGCAGAGACAAGTCTTCGGAAGACGTGGAGCCGCATCTTCAACCTCCCAGAGGCTGAGATTGGCATCAACCACAGCTTCTTCGCTCTAGGCGGAGACTCGGTCCTGGCAATGAAACTGGCAGCAGCAGCTCGCGAGGACGGACTGACGTTCAACGTCGCCGACATCTTCAGCAACCCCAAGCTCTCTGCCATGGCCAGCGTCGCCAAAGAAACCACTCCAGCCACCACCGAGCAGGACGACATCGCCCCCTTCTCCCTGCTCGACCCCACCTGGTCCGCCGCCGCCGCCCGCACCGAAGCCGCCGAACTGTGCGGCGTCGACGCCTCCGCAATCGAAGACATCTACCCCTGCACGCCGCTGCAAGAAGTCCTGATGGCCTTCACCGCGCGCTCGACCAAGAGCTTCGTCGCCCAGCGCATCGCCGAGGTCCCGGACGACGAGGCAACCGCCACCCGCCTCGTCTCCGCCTGGGACGCCGCCGCCGCAACCAGCCCCATCCTCCGCACGCGCGTCGTCCAGTTCCGCGACCACGGGCTACTCCAAGTCGTCGTACGCTCGCCGATCTTCTGGCACACGACCGCGTCCACCCTCGCCGCCTACATCGCCGCCGAGCAAGCCGCGCCGATGGGCCTGGGCACCCCGCTGTCGCGCTGGGCCCTGATCCACGACTCCTCCTCCGAGCCCGACAAGCCGCGCACCTACTTCGTCTGGACCATCCACCACGCCCTCTACGACGGCTTCTCAACCCCGCTCCTCCTCTCGCGCGTCGCGCGCGCCTGGCGCGGCGAGCAGCCGCCACACCGCCCGTCGCAGATGAAGCACTTCGTCGCGCACCTCACCCACGGCGTCTCCAAGCCCGCGGCGCAGGACTACTGGCGCCGCGCGCTGGCCGGCGCCACGGGCCCGCAGTTCCCTGCCCTGCCGTCGCGCAGCTACCTCCCGGCGCCGGACGCGCTGGTCGAGCGCTTCGTGCCGCTCCAACGCTCCGCCGCGTCGACGGTCATGCCGAGCACGCTGATCCGCGCCGCGTGGGCGCTCGTCGCATCGCAGCACGCCGGCGCGGGGGGTGACGGGGATGTTGTGTTCGGCGAGACGATGAGCGGGCGGAGTGCGCCGATTGCGGGCGCCGAGCAGCTCGAGGGCCCGCTCATCGCGACAGTGCCGGTAAGGGTGCGCGTCGAGCGCGGGGCGCCGGTGCAGGAGTTTTTGCTGCGGGTGCAGGAGGAGGGGTTCGCGCGGATGCCGTTCGAGCACCTCGGCATGCAGCATATACGGCGAGTCAGCGAGGACGCGCAGGTTGCGTGTGAGGTGAAGGTGGGGTTGGTGATACAGCCGGGGGAGATTGAGGAAAAAGAGGAGGAGGGGGAGGATGTGCCGCCGAAGTTCAGGGGCACGGATGCGGCGAGGGAGGCGCTGCATTTTAATTCGTATCCGCTCATGTTGGTGTGTTCGTTGCGGAGGGACGGGTTTTTGGTCATGGCGAGCTTCGACTCGAAGCTCGTTGCTGTGCCGCTAATGGAGCGCGTGCTGGCGCAGTTTGAGGCTGCGGTGGTGCAGCTGGCGAGGGAGGAACCCGTGTCGGTCGGTGAGATCAGCTTGCTGACGGAGCAGGACCGCGAGCAGATTTGGCAGTGGAACAGGACGCCGCCTACTAGTGTTGACCAGGCTACGCCTCGTCTAGTGGCTAGGCACGTCACTGCGGGTGATCCGTATCCGTCGGTTGTTGTTCCATGGATCGTGGATCCGGCGAATGCCGAGAGGCTGATGCCCATTGGCACTGTTGGCGAACTTGTTGTCGAGGGGCCGCTGGCTTCTGTGGACTTCGTTCAAGATCCCAGCTGGCTTGTTGAGGGGAGCTCTTCTGTTCCTGGTCGTCCGGGCCAGGTACACAGGACTGGCGATTTGGTCAAGTATAGTGCCGACGGTGCTATCCTCTTCGTGGCCAAGAAAGAATCCCAGACCAAGCTGCAGGGCCGTGCCGTTGATCTCGCCGAGGTTGATCGCTATCTCGAAAGCTTGCTGCCGGAGTCTACCTGGGTCGCTTCTCATATCATCACTCCTGAGCAAGCCCAGGAGCCGATTCTCGTGGCATTTGTGGAGGCTCGGGCTCAGGATGATAGCACGAACATCGTCAAGCTGGAGTTGGCCGAAGACGAGATCCCTGCTGCTGTTACTACCAGCCTGCCTGCCAACCTGGCAGAACGCTTGCTCGGACTCAACAAGGCGCTTTCAGACCTCCTTCCTCCCTACATGATCCCCGGGGCGTATATCTCACTGAAGGAGATGCCTCTGAAGCCTGGAGAGGTCGACAGGGCGCAGCTTGACGCCATCAGTTCCCAGCTCTCTCAAGACGTAATCCTCAAGCTCCGAACAGCCTTCACCCAACTCCGCGCCAAGGGCATCGACAGCAAGCCCTGGACCACCAAAGAACGCAAGCTCCAAAAGCTCTGGGCGCAATTCCTCGGCATCGACCCCTCCAACATCGACCGCGACGACAGCTTCTTCCGCCTGGGCGGCGACTCCATCCTCGCCATGCGCCTCGTCTCCGCCGCTCGCCAACTCGGATTCAAGCTCTCCGTCGCCGACGTCTTCCGCCGCATGCGCCTGTCCGACATGGCCGCCGCCCTGGAAGAAACCGACGCCGCCTCGCCTGTCGAATCCAAGACCTTCGCTCCATTCTCCGCCCTCGACGGCATCATCGACGACGTAGACGCCTTCCTCGCGCAGGAGATCCAGCCCGCCCTGGCTGACGCCTCGTGGAAGATCGCCGACGTCCTCCCCGTCACCGACGCGCAGGCCCGCGACATCGCGGCGACGGGGGGCGACCCGGCCTGCCGCAGCGCCGTGCAGTACACGATGCTCTACTTGCCAACGTCCATCGACCGCGCTCGCCTGCTCGCCTGCTGTCAGCAGCTCGTCGACCACCACGAGATCCTGCGCACCGTCTTCGTCCAGCAGGGCGGCCGCTTCCTGCAGGTGGTGCTGGAGTCGCTCGCCGCGCCTATCGTCGAAATCGACGCACCCGAGGAGGAGAACGACGTCGGGGTCTATGCGAACAAGCTCTTCGCCGCCGACATCGAGACCTCAGCGGACCTCGCCCTGGGCGCCCCCTTCCTCAAACTCTTCTACATCGCCGGCCGCGGGGACGAGGACTGCCTCGCCATCCGCCTCTCCCACGCGCAGTACGACGGCGTCTCCCTGCCCGAGCTGATCCGGCAGGTCGAACTGCTCTACTCCTCCTCCCCTTCCTCCCCCACCACCGCAGTCATCCCCGCAACCCCACCCTTCTCAACCTACATCCACGCCCTCGCCGCCTCTCCTACCTCCCGCGCCGCCGCCCTCGCGCACTGGCGCACCACCCTCGCTGGCTCACAACTCACTCCAACACATCCCGCGTTGTCTGCCGCCACCAGCAAGGCCGCCAGATCCGCCTTCACTCAGCGCGTTGTCGACGTCTCGGCCCGCCCAGCAGACGTCACGCCCGCCACCCTCCTGTCCACCGCGTGGGCATTCGTCCTGGCGCAGCGGCACGGCGTGCGCGACGTCGTGTTCGGCGGCATCGGCACCGGCCGCGGTGTCAGCGACGTGATCGATGCGGCGGAGGTGGTTGGGCCGTGTTATGGGTACGTGCCGATTCGGGTGCGGTTCGACTCCGACGAGGCAGCAGGGGAAGTCCTGCGGCGCGTGCAGGAGGAGCGGGCGCAGGGCGTGGCGTTTGAGCAGGTCGGCTTCGCGGAGCTGGTCGAGGAGTGCGGGGTGGAATGGGGGAGAAGGGAGGGCAACAACGAGTGGTTCGAGAGCATCGTGCATCATCAGGATGTCGACGACTTTGATGAGATGCCCTTCGCGGGCGGGACGGCAAGGGTCGAGATCGCCAATCCGCATCCCGAGCGCGCGTGGCCCGTTAGGGTGGTGAGTTTTGTGAGGGGGGGCAAGTTTTGGTATGGGATTCAGGCGGATGAGGGGAGGATGGAGGTGGCGGAGGAGTTGTTGGGGGAGGTTTGTGAGGCGGTGGAGAGGTTGTTGGCGAGGCCGGATGAGCCGCTGTTTTGAGAAGGGGTGTGTGATGGGGGGTTTGATGTTTTGTTAGTTTGCTTTATTGTGTTTGGTAGAAGGCGCTGTTGTTTGTCTTGTTTATAGAGGGAATGTTGACTGTTCGCCTTGTTTTCATCGCCCAGTCATGCAGTCCCACAATGATGTATCTCAACATCTGCATTAACAGTTAACGTGGACTGCATTGATCCCCGAAAACAAAGTGAAATCTGACAATGTCGTTTTTCGTAAATATGGAAATTCGAGGTGTCATTCCCTACCGGACAAATGCCATGATCCAATTGCGTGCCGTGGATAGTTTGCGGCGGTCTACAGCAACGCTATGAGTTCATGGTGCTGTCTGTATGGGTGTTTCTACATGCCGAATCTTTCGTATTTGAGCCAAACCGAGTGGAATACATTGCTGTCCGAGCCGGTAGGCGGAGAGTCAACGATCCGGAGCAACGTCGGCGCGGTATGTATGCCTACCGAAAAGTAGGTGGTACAATTAAGCTCTGTGTAGATGATCGGCCAATGTTTTCTCGGCCGAGTAGATTAGCAGATTTAGCTTAGCGTGATTAACTTATACAGTTTTGCTTTTAGTTCAGAGTAGAGTAGTCCTGTATAGGTAATAATCGGGCGCCGGCTCCGGGAAGTCGTGTTACCGAGTATCGGTCGGGCCGCGTCTATACGAACACACGGCCCGCGTCAGGTTGTGACATTCTCTCTACCTTACTCGATACTGTAGTAATTCCTACAGGAAGGCAGCCCACTGAAGGAATTAACCGTAGCCTCCTTTCCCGCCTGACGGTAGCCTCTCTGATTCTTTTTTGCCAGCGAGTGGCGTGATTCCATCGCGGAAGGATTTCTCGCACCTATAGTAGCTGACTGAAAATCATAGTTTGAAAGACGTCATTATTGGCCATCTAACAGCTTATCAACCGCTCCAACGGTCGCATGGCTCCACGGACCGACGAACCGAGCCCGTGTTGCTCGGAAATAATTCCCTACCGCCGACCAATCCTGTCGGCCGAGGCTAGCGCCGTGCGGGGAAGGCTTACTCCCTGTTGCTTGGAACCCACTTGCATCACGCTAATTTATAATATTTGGAGAAGACCAGAGCCTGTGTCACATCAACGATCCCGACATCTTTTGCACTACAATCCGAGATCAATGGACCCCACCATGGAGCAAACCGGCCCCCACGAGCAGACCGCCTTGAGCATGCTCCTCCGCGGCATCTTGGCTTTGGTCAGCAGCAAATTTCGAAAACGCCAAGAGCATCAACGCTAATCATGCCATCCAGTATATCCTACATTTTTTCGGAACCATCTTCTACAACGCCTACCTCGGTCCCTTATCCAAATACCCCGGGCCGAAACTCAACGCAGCAACCGCGATCCCCTTCTGGTACAACACGCTGCGCGGGCGGCAGACGACCTGGATCCAAGGCCTGCACAAGCAATACGGCACCGTGGTCCGGCTCTCCCCGTTCCGCCTCAGCTACATCGACGCGCAGGCGTGGAAGGACATCTACGGCCACCGCACGGGCGGGCGCAAAGCGACGGTCAAGGACCCCAAGTTCTACAACAAGCCCGTCAACGGCGTCAACTCGCTCGTCACCGAGCCCGACGACGACGAGCACGGCCGCGTGCGCAAGATCTTCTCAAACGCCTTCTCGCACCGCGCCCTCATCGAGCAGGAAGCGCAGATACGCACTTACGTCGACCTGCTCATCTCGAAAACGAGGGAGAACATCTCCAGCGGCGGCGATGGGAAGACATTCGACCTCGTCAAGCTCTACAACTTCACCACCTTCGACATCATGGCTGACCTGACCTTCGGCGAGCCCCTGCACCAGCTCGAGAGCTCCCAGTACTCGCCGTGGGTGTCTGCCATCTTCGGCGGCTTCAAGGCCGGCGATATGGCGCGCGTCACGCAGGAGTACCCGGTGTTGCGCTACGTGTACCGCGCGCTGGTGCCGAAGCGGCTGCTCGAGATGCGTGCGCAGCACTTCCAGCACGCCGTGGACCGTGTAGAGCGGAGGCTTGCTGCGCCGCCCGAGGCGGGGAAGGCGGATATCTGGGAGCTGGTGCTAAGGGACGGCGGGAAGTTGGATGCGGGGAAGATGCATTCGAATGCGGCACTGTTCATGTTGGCGGGCACGGAGACGACGGCGACGCTGTTGAGTGGGTTGACGTGGTATTTGCTGAGGAATCCGGAGAAGATGAAGAAGTTGGTCGGCGAGATTCGCGGTGCGTTTACGTCGGAGGAGGAGATGAATCTGGTGAATCTTCAGCAGCTGAAGTACCTGGATGCGTGTGTGCATGAGGGATTAAGGTTGTATCCGCCGGTGCCGATTGGAGGGCCGCGGCAGACTCCTGAGGGCGGTGCGGTGATTTGTGGGAAGTGGGTTCCTGGCGGTGTAAGTGCCACGTCCTACGTGAAATCCACGTTGAGCAAGACATGGTTGACTCATGTGTGGGTTAAATTAGACGACTGTGTTTGTCAGCCAGTACTCGGCTTACCACTCTCCGCTTAACTTCCGCGACCCTGATTCCCTCATACCAGAGCGCTGGCTGGATGGTACAGGTTTCGAAAAGGATAGCAAGGATGTCTTGCAGCCCTTCTCGTTTGGGCCGCGCAATTGTCTCGGGAAGAAGT
This sequence comes from Lasiodiplodia sp. COLG20, assembly GCA_009801085.1. Classification (NCBI taxonomy): domain Eukaryota; kingdom Fungi; phylum Ascomycota; class Dothideomycetes; order Botryosphaeriales; family Botryosphaeriaceae; genus Lasiodiplodia; species Lasiodiplodia sp. COLG20. Next base: position 653,252 of record VNWV01000004.1, read on the forward strand.
AAGCATTCTCTCCGTCCGCTCTTTTTAAACCTCGCTAAAGATCTTTCACACAGCCTCGCATACCACGAGATACGCCTGATATTGGCAAGGACACTGTGGGCATTCGATATCGAGCTTTGTGAAGAGAGTCTCGACTGGATCAAGCAGAAGTCGTGGACTTTGTGGGACAAGCCTCCATTGATGGCCCGGCTTATCCCAGCCAATAAGGCGTAAAGTAGCTCGAGAGTAAGCTTAATAAGCTTCGTCAGCTAAGTATTCCTTAGCTCCTTTTTTTTTCATAATTAAAAAGAACGTGTATGTGTAGTTGAGACTATCGTCCGGACGTGAATGTATAATTATTTTCTCTACATCTGCATCCGGATGATAGCTTCAAGTACCCATGGTATAAGAGAAAGATAAATTCATGCTAGCCTTTGGCTTCAATGACCCCTGTTTGCATCTCTTAATCCGGCGCAGCCATCATAAAACTCAGAATCGGACAGAGAAACCGAGCTTGTTCAATAATCTTGGTTAATTTGCACGAATTCAATCAACAATCAATTGGAGACTGGCATTGGCTCCACGCTTGAAGTGAAAAAGCCACGCCAGGCAGCAGCCTCGGCACGAGATATGTGGCTATGCACGTTAGCAAGGCTGAACTGAGCTTGAAGTTAATATCCAGCCCGCTTGCACACCAGAAATTGATTCGATCGCTCTCATCGTCCCGACATGTCCCGAAGCGGCAGCCGAGACCACAAGCGTCGAAAGCTCGACCGAGAACAGCCGGAAGGGGTGGGACTTGCGCGGATGTACCTATACGAGAAACTCGAAGGAGATAACGACATTCGACTCATTGCTCTCCTCCCTGGACCGTTTCATGGCATAGTCCGCTTTGAATTCATCACATGCGATCTAAATCACCCACCCGACTATGAAGCGCTTTCGTACACTTGGGCAAATTCGGATGGAGATCAGTCTCTCAATGGAACTGCATGGTGCGAGCCTGGATGCCGAAAGATCTTAGTCACTCGGAACTGCGAGGATGCACTGCGACGTCTCCGCCTACAGCGCGAAGCTAGATTCTTGTGGGTTGATGCGATCAGTATTAACCAAACCGCCATACCAGAAAGAAACCGACAGGTCTCTTTGATGCCTAGGATATACCATTCAGCTTCGCGGGTCATAGTGTATCTCGGGGAGGCAACCGTAGGGACTAATGAGTTTATGGACCGCCTCAACAGGGGACAACTAAACTCTCAACTCGGCTTCGAAAGATCGATACCTCCTGGACTTGCAATTTTCTCGCGCCGTTGGTTTCGACGACTTTGGATCCTGCAGGAGATTTCTCGGGCGCGAGCTGCCAATATCATGTGTGGGAACAGAATCACTCCCTGGAAAAGGCTTCTCGAATATTACACGTATGTATTTTCGAGATCAGCCCGCGATCGCGATTTTCAGCATCTCAGAGCTGTATTTGAGTATGGCCTCAGAGGCGTCATACCCATGGACGACCTTCCGAACTTGTTCGTTGACAGCTCTCTCCAATCGTGTTCCGATCCACGGGACAGAGTATTTGCCCTCCTTGGAATAGTCGCCCAAGACGGCCCACTCACAATGACTCCAGAATATGGAGCGTCAAACGGCTGGGTTTTCAAACAGATCGCAGTTCTATTTCTCACGAAATTCAACATACTCTTCGCAGACGAAGGGTTCACTCTGCCATCGGAAGATTGGTCCTCCTGGGTCTTTAATTGGTCTCAACAACGCAAACGTCCAAGCTATTCGTTGACAGTTGATAACTTAGTTTCATTCTCCGACCTTGGGGGCAACTTCGGCATCCTGGAGATTGCAGGACGAATGGTGATGCATGGCATTGTCTGCAGAGGGAGTTTAGAAGGAAGGTGGTCCTCTATAGAAGTTCGTGAGGGATTCACGTTTGTCGGGAACGGACTTGTCGAGGGAGTCATCGTGGTTGAGGTATCTCGAGGTTTCTGTGTTCTCTTGTTGCGCTATGATGAACACTATGCGCTAGTCGGTGGAGTCACAGACTTTCAACGATGTGAGAAGGTGGAGGAGGGGGTTGATCAGGAGAAGGCCCACAACGGACCCGGTCAATGTACACCAATGTGTCCACGACATGATCTTCAGCTGACGAAGCTGGGAATATTTTCTATCCTCTAGGCTTTGTGGCGTATCAGTTTTTTTGCAGAAAAAAAATGAAGAATTTACGTTGTTCATCCAATTACTTGACCTCTCAACTTAGCTTTAGCGACAAAACCTTTCAACCGGACGAAGTCCCACTCCATTACATTCCCACTCAGTGGCACGTCTCACTATTCATACCCTCTTTTGCAAGCACGGCATAATCCCGGCGATGAAAACAATGATTTTTACAAGCACTTAAATCCGAATGTCCTGTCTATAGATATAAATTTGAAGCAAGGAGTTCGTATGGCCAAATGAACGTATTGTTTTATAATCGGCATCGCAAATCTGGGAGGCCAAGTGGAAGGATCGTGTTAGAGTGACCTCGAATATTTCCCACCAGGCAAATCCATCGCCCGCAATTCCATCAAGTTAATACGTCTCCTCCCCATCAACAACAAACACCACCGCTAGACCACTCATGAAATGCCACTGCATATGGCAGTGAAAGATCCATGCTCCCGGATTATCCGCCACAAACCGCAGCACCGCCCACCCAGCCTCTGGCAGATCCGCAGTGTCGCGATAGAGCGGGCCCTCCAGATCGAGGAGAGAAGAAGCTGCTGCATCAGTGACATTTGCAAAGGGGAAAGAAGAATGAGAGCTAGATCCAAGAACCCAGAAGCGGTTTCCGTGAAGGTGGAAGGGATGGCCCATCTGGTGGGGATTGGGGTCAGTCCGATTGCATGCAGGAGAGGTAGTCAAGTAGTTTAGTTAGGACAAGGCTTACCGCATCCATCGAGTCATTAGCAACCTGTAGGATAATGTCAACAGTGGAGTTCAAGGGAACATGCAGCGTGGTGCTAGCGTTCCAGCCGTCGGAGTTGTTGCTGTAGAGAAGAGGGACTCGAGGCATTTGGTAAGGTGTTCCGTTCATGGCCCAGGTAGTGGCATCTGTTTGGTTGATGAAAAATTTGTATGTCACGTCTGCGTGACAAGGGGGCGAGGCTGGTTCAGCAAGGATAAGATCTTGCTCGGAAAGTAGGATGGCATTAGATGTCGCTGAACCGTTGCTGAGCATCCACGGTTCAGAAACGTGGCTTGTCATATTCATGGGCATGGGCATTCCAGTGTCGCCCTGGAACAGTCAAATTCATGAAGAGCATTGAAATTGGGAAGGGGCCATACTTGGTACACAATAGTCGCTTGGCCTTCGATGACCTGCTGCATGTCACTGCCGTAAGGATACGACGCAAAGCGTAGAGTGTAGTTCCCAGGCATCTGGTCTAATTTTACCATGACGGAATAGCGCTGCCCGTTAGACATATGCAGGACCTAAGGGAATCAGCTTTACTTCTCAACTTGGGAAACCGCATTCGACATACCTGGACTTCCTGTGGCTTGACATATAATCCATCGGCTGCATACACATGCATCGAATGAGAGTCCAACGACACGCTGAGCTTTGTTATCGAGCCTCCATTGACCAGGTTCAGAGCCAGCCATCCTCTGGTGTAGTTCGCATTAATGGCCAACAGTGGCACCGTCCTGTTTGTGCAGCTAGAGCTGGCCATGGGGCTCATTGCCGCGGCAGAGGAGGCGGCCTTAGTCGTCGAGGCCATAGACACACACATGTCGGCCATCGAATTGCCTTCCATCGCACGTCGCCGCATGTTGTCCATGGATGATATCCCAGTGGCCATCGTGTCAGTTGTCATCGGGGACCCGGAGTCCATTGTCATTCCCTGTGCCATACTCGTGGTAGGACTGGCCGCCGGCATGTTCATGCTCCTCGAACCCATTGGCATACCGGATTCAGGCTGCGGAAGACATTGCAACCGCCCTTTTCCATTGGCGAGGAGGCTGTCAACATTGTTCGGATACATGCCTGTGCTTATGTAGTCGTTGTATACATCGTCCGAAACACGATGATACCAATCTGACAGGAGCAAGGGCACGGCTTCACGCTCCGCACTTTTTAGAGCAGCGAACTCTTGCTCATCATCTGCGAGGTGTTTGTATGGTTTCGGTCGTTGTGGCGAAGGGTGAATCGTGAGCGGGCCGCGGATGCCGTCGTCAGAGTAAGCTCGAGAGTGCGCGTGGTACCAATAGAACCCGTATTCGCCTTTGAGATGAATGCGATAGGTGAAGTTGCTTCCAGGCTGAATTGGGTCCTATGCCGAGAGTTAATCGGGTCATGCTGTTTCATGCAGTACTTTGAGCCAACCTGTGTCACTCCGATCGTTCCGTCCATCTCCGGCGTCCCCCGCTGGAGGAGTCCTAAGAGATATTAGTCAGCGTAAGCTTATTCAACATATCCCAGTGAGTACCTACCATGCCAGTGAATTGCCATGTCGACGGCGAGGTTGTTCTTGACAAACACTTCTAGCTCATCCCCCTCGTCCACTTCGATGAGAGGGCCAGGGGTTTGGCCATTTATGAGAAATACTTGGCGAGAAAATCCATCTGTGCAAGATCTGTTAGCTGTACGATACCTCCATGTTATGAGAGCCAACTTACCAGGAGCTCTGGTGTCATTGTGCAGCGTGAGGTTGTAAGAGCGCAACGCTGCCTGAGACTTTTGGGTCAACAAGAGTTGAATCAACGCAGCAAACACTGCAGTATATGGACGCATTTTCATGAGAACGATCCGGTGAAAGTGGATCAAGCTGAGACGAATGCGTGAAGAATGTGGATGAGTGGGATTCTCTTCTTCTACATCCAAACACTGGGTGTTGCATAGCCACCGAACTCTTATCGCAAGGATACAAATCCAGCCAATCAGAGGGACTGCGCCATTTGTGCGGAATTTCGGCAGTGGCTATGGGCCGAGCGATCTAAGATCCTTACTGCGACATTTGTGCGGATTCTTGGCACGGCCCGAGCGATCTTACCCAGGCCCTCTTAAAGGGGCTCAAGCACAGAAACAGCAACAGCATTGGTAGAGCGATAATAGTATGACGTAGTAGTGTCAAGACAGGTCTCATTTTTATGGGTACTCGTGGCCATGAACCCAAATCAAGGCTTCTGTATTTGCCCGAGGCTTACGTTGAGAGCCGATTTGCTGCGCAAGGAAACCAGTTTTAGCATTGTTTCCTCATGTCATAGGTAATTAAAGCTATCGTCTGGACGTATATGTAGAGTTTTTACATTACCCCATACATCCTGACGGAATGGGTGGGCACTAACACGAGCAATGCACACGCCTCCGAGCCGTTTCCTGTTGCAAACAAAGAAAGCAGCCACATCGTGGCTCGTGCAGTCGAAAAAACACGCATTACTCTTGCCATGTTCTTGCCCCTCACAGCAAACTCCGCTTTGCCGTTAATTCATCACCTCCGCGACATCCGCCAGTGCTGTTCTCGCTCCATCATGATAAATTTCAATCAATTGTAATACAAAACTCCAGCATATAAGCATATACTACATAAGTCATCAGTCTTTGAAATTGCGGCATGATCGCCGGAGCCTGCGCCAGTTGAACTTTTCCGGACGTGACGATCGTCAAGCCTGATTCTCGCACGACCGATGATCTCGTCCAAGCAAATCTTCCTTCGATGGGCAATAAAATTCCAGCATGAAGTAATAGAGTAGAAAGAAAAATTCTTTATCAAAAGATAATTGACCCGCTGACAGCCTCCGGTATCTGAACCCTTCCATCACTGGTCCGGGTTACTCTCCTGCATCAGTGTTCGCGTTCAGCTTAAGCCTTCAGTTTTTGTTTGTTACTATCAGACTTGCTGTGCTGCTGCATCCTCGAGTTCAAGTTTTTAACGCTTGTATTGACGGACCTGAAATAACAGATAGAATTTAGGGAGGAGGCATGGATTAGGCATGCTTTGACGAAACATCAGGTAGAATCCATGGCATTCGCCTCTCTCCATTTATTGTTTGCTATTTGTTAGCTATCAATGCGTATATATCCTACGCTGCCCCATATATAGCTTATAGATCATTCTCTATGTTCATCAAGTGTGTTAAAATAACAAGTGACATGTTAGTTACGTGTTCAATCTATATTTTCATTTACTTTTCTTGGTTGATAAACAGAAAGGCTACCGATTATGTGGCAGTTCGTTAAACAGACGGAACCACCCTTCACCTAGCCTTATTCTCTATCTTTGGTGTGTGTAAAATACGTGCCTGAGAGTTTTCATGCGCAAGGGATGAAATAAATCCTTCTCGCCAGGTTTTAACAATTTTGCGTTGGCCATCGACGAAGTTCAATCGAATATTATTGCAGAATTTACAGATGGCTTCGCCCGAGGCAGGAGGGCTCCAGTGAGGCGGGGCTCGATTGCAATTTACTGGGTCATCAGGTTCCGCAGAGTCCGACGAATATTGCAACGTACCTGTACAATGTAATTGGCTATTAGCTGACCTGTTCCTAAGTAGCTGATATCTCGTTCCACAGGCAACAGCTCATAGCCTCTGCTATGCTGCATTTACAGCAGCCTATTGGGAAATCTATTATAAAACGCCATTTATACCCGAGTGTGTTCGTAGCATCTGGTAAGAAGGACATTTGTCACCACCCGCAACCGTCCTGATAACACACAAAACTCAGAGATAGCCTCAGGAAACACCGCACCCAAATGTGACATTGTTCTGATTAACATGCTATGTTGTTCTTGAACAGAGTCACAACCATGATCCTTCATCAGAGGTGCCAATTTTTTCTTAGTTACTAACGCTTTAACTCTCTTACACACTCGAATTCTGACCACACCGATCAGAGCTCAAGATGCCTTCTCACAGACGAGGTAAGTCGGCTCCGATGATCATGGACCAACAGCCACTAACGAGGCAGGAGCCGATCCCCTTTCCTCTCGCGGTCTTCGTTCTCTTCACCCTCCGCGTCGCCTACAACCTCACCTCCACGACACTTAGGCCCCTCGTCATCTTCTGTAGCCTTGTCTCTGCATTCTTCGAGCTCCAGGATGGCGACGAGACAGACGCAGTATATGTCAAGAAGCCGTGGCAGCTCATCGAGCTCCCGGAGTACCGCAGCCTACTCGTGACTAAACTCGGCAAATGCGGGTCGCGGGCAATCGCCTTCGACATGGATGATATGGAGGATCTCTTCGACGACCTCTGCGACCTGATGATGACTCGCCTCTCACGCCAGGACCTGGGCGAGACGGGTTGGGTCTACATCATGCAGGATGAGGAGCATCTCCCAGGCCTCTTCAAGGTCGGAATCTCGCAGGACGTGAAGCGCCGGCGGAGGGACATCCTCGCGCAGTGCGGGCTGTGGGGTCTGCAAGTCCTCGACCAAGTCGAGGTGGCATGTCCTCGTCGGGTGGAGAAGCTGGTGCACTTGACTCTCAGCTACTTCACCGACAAGATGCCCTGTATCCACGACAAGCCTAATCACGCAGAGGTTAGCCCCGGAAAGATCTGGGGTGGAAAGGCCGAGCACGGAAAGACTGGCAACCACAAGATCATCGACGAAATGACGACAGTGTACCACCGCGAATGGTTTTGGTGCAATCTGGAGGTTGTCAAAGATGTCATCGGCTTTTGGGTGCGGTGGATGGGTAAGCAGCCGTATCGGAAGGACAGGGCGCTGACGGATTCATGGTCAGAGAGAGTGCTTGACGTGCAGAACATGGAGCGAAACGCTATGGATGACACATTTGGCGAAATGTGGGAGACTTTCAAGCGTAGAATTGAGAGCCCGCTCCCGAAGCGCGGGAGGCGTAGGCGCAAGACGCTTGCATAAGTAGCAAGTGGTAAGGTAAGGGAATTAATTCGTCCAATGATACACGCTCCAATTAGCACTAATTGTTAATATTTGAATATGCATTACCTCTCCTACAACACAAAGATCATGTTTGCACCGCGTCTATAAACGCCCACACCGCACTGGATAACGTGAATCAGACTTACCATTCCTACCACTGTTCTATGGTCTACTTCCGAGAGACTGATAGCTAACGTGTGGGTAAAAGAAAAACACTCCTCACATCGTTAGATGAGAAGAATTGTCTGAAGCAGTATAGGTGCAATCACCCCTCTTATAGGAGGTGCATACATGTAGGAAATAGGGATGTCGTCAGCCAAGCCTTGGTGATGTACCGCGATTGGTACCGTTGTCGGAGACAGCGAGGGCGCACCCATTGGATCAAACATGCCATTCATGAGGTCCTGAACAAAAGGCAATAAGTTCGACTTGCATTCATTTCGGCTTTCCAGGAGCAAGTTGGATTCGCACGAAACAATGAACAGAATCACCAGGTATTGCTTTACGCAGGATTTCAAGAGATTAGGATCACGACCAATAAATGGAGGGCTAACACAGTACCGGGAAAGTTAACGGGAAGCTCATGAGGGAAGCTGGGAAAGATGACTCTTACGACGGTTGACAAAATAGAATGAGCAGGCAGCGAGCAAGTGACAACCGAAGAAAGATTGGTAAGACGCGTGTTCCGACTCCCGGTCCTTGACTCAGCCTGCATGCATGTGGTTCAGCCAGCCCTCACTCTCAGCCACATGCACACACTACCCTGCAACGCATCGTATTTTACGCCAATCTATTGCCTTAAACCATGCAAGAGCAGATCGTACCGCCCGCTTTTGATGGCGGCAGCCACATGCACCCACGGTGCTGTCGGAAATGACCGGGGCAACCCGCTTCAACTGCAGTCACCTACACAAAAACAGGATACGAATGCTCTCATAACAACCTGGAAATGATGGTGTGCAGCTGTCAGCGCTCTTGCGCGATCTGGCAGTGCGTGGCCACTTCGGCTCGTATCGCCATAAAGGGATTTCTTCGCGCACATCGGTAATCGTTACTCGCACCAATAAAGGTTCGGAAACCTACCTGACATGAAGAGGGGCTTAAAAGTGAAATCGTGGTTCTCGTTCATTTTATCGGGTTAACCAATTAACTACTAGAATTATCGAAGTCTAAAATGCGGAGTTGGGGGCCGAATTCGTTCCGGGAGCCGATAGAAAAGCAGATATGAGTGAGCTGCATCCGATGCAGATCCCATATACATTAAGATCAGGAATGCGGGGTTCCGTGTTGCCACTGTTAATTCGATTGCTGATGCCTGGATGTTCTTTCAGCAGCCCCACTCGGATCGGCAGAGACAGCTACGTGTTGATTAATCAGCCCCAAGGTGTGGTTGCACAAAGCAACGATCTCGGGTAATACCGCAGAAGAAAAACAGAGAAGAAAAAGAAAGTCAAGATGCATAAGCCAACTCGAATCATTTTCCGCACCCCAGGGTACTGAAAAACACAACATTGTGTCCAGGCTCAATCGCGCAGACCGCATTGTGTGGGTGATTTTTTCCCAATTGAACTTGTTTGGAAAGATACACCAATGGTAATCCCTATTCTTGGTTCTACGCAGCTAGAGATTTGACGTATGAAAGTTTGGCTGTTAAGGACACATAGTCGAGAGAAACTCTTCCGAAAATACCCTTTGCATAGTCTCTAAATAAGTGCTATGATTATTATCTTAAATGCGGTGTATCTTAAATGCGGTGTTTAGAATGCATTCTAACAGGAAAGTTTCGTATACACATACGCGTGCACCACGGAGGTTCCGCTGTCGGCATAAATTTCCTGCTCGTCGAATGACCGGGGTCTTTCCGATCTGTATTAGCTGCAGGTGCCCAACACGTACAGTATGCAGTGGGTGTATGTGACTGGTTCTTTCTTTATTTCGCCACAAAAGAAAAAGAAAAAGAAAAGAAAAAGCACACCGTCACGCTAACCCGTATTGAGGCAGATATCCGCTCGGAGAGGTTGGATATTTCAGGGGGAGATTTATAAAGTTCCAGACCACCGTTCACCATTCTCAGATCTCAAGATTTCATTCCCACCTCTATGAGTTTCTGGATATCTTCATTGAGAATCCCTTTCTGCATACGGATCTCCCGTTTTGCACTTCAGCTGTTCGTTTCGACGTGCTCAATCCCCCATGTCCACACAAACGTCAAGTGAGAGGAGACCCGCCTCCGAAACAGCTAGTGACACGGATGCAACAAAGGCTGAGGAACACTGCCTGCCTGAGATTGTCTTCGAAACGCCGTCGGAGGAAGAATCATTTCAAATACAGTCTGCGCTGTCTGTCAAGCATGGACCAGCAGGGATAGATGCAGAAAACCTCCGGTCTCTATTCTTCTGTGAGTTACTCAGCAAACTCACAATGTCTTACTCATACATAACAGGTGAATTGTCGCCGGAATGTATTGGAGATGATGCTCGTATTAGCATTCCCGATTCTGCAAGCAGTAGTACAGCCAATGGAAATAGCTACGCATCATTCGGAGATGAGGGCACCACCGTGACCGTAAACGCATACGGGAACATCTTGCAGATCACTCGACCCCTTGGATTCGGACACTCTGGGCTATTCGCCGTCGATATCAGTGGAGTATGCGGACCGGCGTCCACTCAATCTCGCTTGGAACAGTTGATGCAGCTGGCTAAGAGCCCTGATGGAGGCATTAGACTCAACGCCATGGGGAGTCTCGAGGACAGAACAAGATTCGGGCCACAGATGCCAAAGTTGGACTTCATCTTCAACCGTTGGCCCCGGTTCACCTCACAATCGATCCCAACTTCAGACGAATCTGATCCCGTGGAAGGATCAAACGGATCTGAAGACACGAAGAGTTCGCGTACATCTCTACAGTACTTCTGCGATAAGGGCACAGTCTTTCAAAGGTATACATTTTACCGCAACCCTACAACTCTGCAAGAGGTTCAAGACAACCTCCTCTATTTGCAACGCAACTTTCTTATTAGGACCCTCGATTTTGCCAACGAGTCGAATTTCAATGACGACGAAGTATACGGCGACAAATATGTGTCCTTTTCTGGACCGAAGAACCTTAGTCACATTACGGCGCATGTGATAACTCAATCAGATGCGGAACAAATCGGAATTGACAAGGAAATGTACGAGAGCCTTAATGGCCCAAGAGCAGTCGCATTGATGATCACAGTCTTTGTCAATGGAGAAGCGCAAGTCTTGCGTGGATTCTCGTCGCATGTGTACATCCAAATGGGTGAGAGGGCACAAAAACTAGTTGACAGCTGGGAGAAGGTTGAGATTACAATTGCCTACCGACTTCGGGTCTTGACCAGCAAGCACCACTGGAAGCAATCATTCATCCCTGCCACTGCCCTGGCTTCAATGGGAGATGCCTTCAGCCAGGATTCGACCATATCATTCCACAAGCTTCGATGGTCCCCTCACGAGCACTTGAATTTCATCATCCAACGAAATCTAGAACACATCCTTTCAGTTTGCAGTGTCCCAATGCCGAAGAGCTCCGTGGTTGAGGAACATGAAATGGACAGCACTTCTCTTGCTTTGACTTGTGGAGATATATCGGGACACAGGGTCGCAAACACAGCAGCATTGTGAGTTTTCACCGACTAGATTCAATGTGGTTTGTGCTAACATAATAGTTAGTTTTGCCTTCAAATTCCTGATAGAATGTCTGAGGTATCTCTGCCATACATCGAAAAGAGCGCGTCATTACAGATTCAACCCAGTAGATTGCAACTGCGTGGATGAATCGGACTGGACATGTCCACGGTGCAAAGAAGTTGAAGAGTATCTTCACAGTCTCCGAGGCAGGATTTTGCGAACACTACAGGCACATCTTACATGGACAGGAAGAGCCAGAAGTGGCGCAAACCCTGTTAGTCCTGGTTTCTGGATCACCGGAAAGAAAATAACGGGTTGGCAAACCCACTCATCCTTGACGGATATCCCTTTCGAAATCATCAAGTTTCACAGCTTTTACCAGTTCTATCTGGAGAGGAAAGAGGAGAGCAACAGAAAGGAAAGACCCGGAAGTTTCAGGGAAAGCAACAAGCGGCTCCTAAGCATCATGAAAGACTTTGCCAAGCAAGAGACTTGGAGAACGCGCCTCGGATGCTGCGTACGTTCTTGGGTGCAGACATTGTACGAAAGCGACAAACGCTATCAGTACGCTTTCTGCCGTCCAGACCAGGATGGAGAGAGGAAGAAGTATCATCTGTCAGATCATGTGTGGATTTGCAGAGCAGTCAGAAGTGTTGAAGAGCTTGGCCTTGGGGACTACTACCTTGACCTGACAGGCGGGATCGCTTATCTTGCCTACCCGCACCCCCAACTGGAAGAGAATAGTCCCCAGGTGGATCCACAAAAGTCAGAGAAGGGGAAGCGGTCAGAAAGGCTCCAACGGATCATCTTGAAACGATTTTCCACCCGAAACCCTCAATCTCAACAACGGATGCTTGCAACGTCTCGAACCTCTTCGGAAAACAGATTCCTTTTTCACGCGAAGGACACGTCACTGTTCTATGCAATGGACGATGGTTTCTTTGACCATGAGGCAAAACGAAACAACAGGCGTACCAACTGGGCCAACAAAATTGCCGCATGGAGAGAAACTGTCGAAGCTCAAGTGGACCATGAGGAAAACCAGATGTTGGATTGGGAGAAGCCACTCTACTACGCGCTAGCTTTGATTATAAGCTCTAGAAGGAAGAGGATCAACAAAGTACCGGCGGACGAAATGTTGCATATCACTGCAGACATTCTCTTCGCACTATCGTCATCGAGTGGGCTCTTTCCAGGGCGCTTGAACGAAAGGCACAAGCCTGTACCATTCGAAGATGAGCTCGAGAGGGATAAGTACTGGCAAGCTACGTTCGAGATCCCATTCATTTTGTGGGCATATGGGAAAGACCATTTCGAGACAGAAAAGGCCGATATTGTTGGAGGGCAACTGCAAAAAAAGGGCCAAGTCAAGGACAGTGGTCAACTCCAGCATCCGATGGCAAAGAAAGTGGAATTCGCAACATTCAACAATTTGATTGACAAGAGCCGCCTTGTTGAGGTTTCAGATGACTGGCTACGGGATGCGCCTTCATTTTTGAACTTTGATTGCAAGATTGACGTTCGCGATCGCTACCTCTACAAGGAAAAGCGTGAATCGGAGAATTGGGACTTTGGACGTGTACTCAACAGCTCCCTGGACATTCTGAGTCTTGACCTCTCTCTCGAACCCAAAGGAAGGGTTTTCGATGTTCCAAAACACGCCTCAAACCAAGGTACCAGCCCGTCAGCACCACACTTGGATAAACCTCCTCAATCGAACGGCCATATCAAGCAGATTCTTGAAACAACAAGGTCGGCTCGAACGGCGAAAAAGAGACTGATCTGGTTGCCAAAGGCAGACAAGGAGACAGCTCTAACATGTTACCTTGCATCTCAACAAATGGAACGGGATAACTTGTCGGCATTCTTTGACAGACACGCGTCATACGAAAACTATTTCTCAGATGGCACTTCAGCGGCTTTGAATGAATGGGCCACAGAGATACACTTGTCTTATTTCCGCAGAGCAACTTGGGATCCAACGAAAAACGAGACTGCCGAGAAAAAGCAGGGCACCATCCCAGAACCAAGTTTCATTCTGGTGGATCCCCCTACCATACCTGGGCGACTGAATCATAGCAACGAAGGAACCAAGATTTTACGCTCAGTCATGAGCTTCCGCTTTATTGGAGACTTTTTTGACCGCTACTGGACCTGTCACTTTTTGGAATTTGATCCAGTGAAGATTCAATCCGAGGATGGTTCCGAGACTCTCGACTCGCGCCTATCTTACTTGGGATCTAAGCTGGTCAAAGAAATGAAAAGTCCCGGGAGACAGAAGCAACCATGGCAGCAACGAAAAGTCCTTGAGCTTCTACTGCTCGATTACATGCTGAGGGAAGTCCATTCCAGCACGGAATCATTACTCAACTGGGTCCGCAGTGTCATACTTGAGAGGAACGTTGTTATGGATGATGGAGTAAATATGGTTCCGATTCTGCAAGTTCCATTCGGTGTCCGAGCAACGGATCCTCCAAGCCCCATGGCAGAAGCACTCCAGGCTGGTGTTCACTCTCCACTGGGGAATGGAAGCGATGGGTACTTCTCTATCGTTGAGCGCTGGAGATTTTTCGAGCAGGTTTTGCAGGCCATGGAAGAAAATCTAAGCACAAATCTGGAGACCATCGCTTTCTGGAGCAGCCGCGAGAAAGACAGGGAGCCGGAAAGGCCTCGATGGACTCAGAATGATGAGATGACGTATCGGCAAGTCATTAATAAACTGCACGTCATGAATCAAAGAAAGATACGGGACCTAGGATCCCTGAAGGGAGCAATTGGGGCTTTCCGAGAGTCCCTTACCGGAAAACTGGACATTATGCGCTCTGACCTGGAGTATCAGGGCTCAGAAAACATCAATCTTTTCACCTATGTCACCGTCGTATTCCTGCCACTGGGTTTCGCAACAGGAGTCTTCAGCATGTCCGACGCCCCAAAACACTCGGTTCTGGTGAACATGATCAAAGTTTCACTCGTGGCCCTGGCTATCACCCTGTTTGCTTTGTCGAATGCAAAGACAACTGGGACGACAGTTGTGCAACCAATCATATTGATTCTCCGGTCCATCAACAACCGAATCCTCTCTCCGTTGCTTCAGCCATTTTGCGTCCTCGGTAACCTCCTACTGGCTTTCGGATTAATCCTAGAGTTCGTGGTTAAATCCTTATTCCACTTGTTCGTGGGAATTCCTTTGACCAAGCTACTTGATCGATGGGGCAAATCTGTGGTGAAGAGTTGGAACCCGGAATCCATGAAAGCAACTTATCAAACAGTTGTGGAGTTCAACAGGCTGGTAGTCAGTAAGAGGGTGCCTTTAGATGCTAGGAAAATGGCGCAATCGATGTATGATGATGTCAAGAAAGAGAAGGAAGAAAAGAAAAAGGCTAAAGAGAAAAAGGAGGATCCAGAAATCGGAGACGTCGGTAATTGACATGGAACTATTTACTGATCGTCAATGATTTGTTCTGTGTACCGGTGAGTCTTGACTCATATCTGTTATTGTGTACCTCTGAGAGGAGAGGGGTGCATCTGGTCTTGCCAATGACAGGACTGGAATCTATCGGGTTGGGTGTGTGCTCCAGAAAATGGCCTACTATGGCGTTGGAAAGTGATTCCAGATCGTTTCAGTTTGAAATCTAAGTCATATCTTGCTATCGTTTCCGTACTTTCGGTCTCATGCTGGTCTTGTAAATTTCTATTTGAATATTCTTATTCATTGAGTATCTAATTGGGTTCTGCCAGAGCACCTAACTACAATGGCTGAGCATTCACACACTGCATGTCTGGCGTAGATTGAACACCTTAATGCATTTGTAGCTGCATAAGCAAGGCCAAATCCTCGGCGCATTTCGTTTTTCCCGATTCACGAGCCGTCCCGATCTTGGTTACGTCATTTGAAAGTGTTCGTGGCCAAAGCTAAACTCAGGGTGGGGGCGGAATGGGGACTAATAATAAATATCTCGATACAAGGGGTGTCATGAGTGGGCCAGCAGCCTACCCTGTCAATGGCCTGTGTGGTCCCACAGAAGGGCAATGAAGCCGATAGCCAGGGCAAAGGCTTGTAGGGCCTTAGAGAATAGCGTAGGTATTCTCCACTTCTTTTCTTTTCCACGATGAAAAAGTACACAGATGCATAGTTGAGGCTATCGTCCAGAAGTGCACGTATAAATTTGCATCTGGTATGATCAAAAAATAGATTCACGCTAGTCGTCGGATGCGATGCCCCCCTGTAGTACTTTCCAATATTTTCGTTTGCAGGATAAGCCAATCAGACCCACGGAACACGACTGGGTGGGCATCTGTCCCGTTTATAGCGCCCCTCCGGTGACCGAACCATGCCAGGCTACTGGAGCACCCGCTACCCAAAGGGAAGGTGGCCCTACTAGTGGACCCGGCAGCATGGGTGAGCCTCGCGTCATTGCCCCTGTGTCGCATGCATCTCTGCCAAGTATCTAGCCTGTCGATAGACACGTTTATCTCATTGCGGAAGAAGATAATGCAGCTCGTACCATCAACCAGGTGCGATAGTCTGTTCAGCTCAGCTCGCTTCCGCCGTACAGGTCCACGGACATAAACCCTGTACTGCATGCTGCAGCCCCAGAAACACACTCTCAAAGTAGCCTATTAATAGGATTCTCTAAACTGTCCCCGGGTCCTAGAATTGAATCTCAATAGTCTCGCCGAATGCTCTAAATACCCTCCCAGCTGGGAAACGCGCCCGGCCGCCCGCCGACCAGATCTCCCACAACGCATCCCAGTATGGCGGCCATCTTCGGGAATTACTCGCAAGCAACAACGTGGGAGCCGGAGCCGACGACACGAGGAACATTCGGCATTCTCTCATCATGTCTCGTAACGCTGGGCTTGTGTGTCTGGACTGCCGTGCATCTGAACATCCCAGAACACGGCAAATCAGCGAAGCAAAAATATCGGAAGCTAGGCTGGATGGGATTCGCGCTGATTGACCCCGAGCTGGTACGTCCCGTCTTTTGTCCTGGGGAGAAGCAACGTGAAGAATCAGATCCGTGGTAGATGAGATTCTGACATATATCAAGGTCGTCTACACATCATGGCGGCAACGCCAGAACGCCAGTCGGATTCTCCACGAAGCCTGCAAAGCCTTCGGACAACCGCTACCCACCCCATGGTACCAGCGGCTCGGATCGTCATTGCTTTCCCTGGTCTGGCACCGACAACAGCGAAGTAAACCAGACGTCGAGGTAAAGCGCGCAGGATCCCCATCCCGGTCCACGCACTCACCACCACGATCGCCGTGCTAACCATCCAGCAAACAGAGCCAACCCCCCAAACCAACGCGCCACCCATGGACAATGACGCACGGCCACTACGTCGCGATGGGCGGGCTAGCCGCCGAATTCACCATCGCCCCCGGCCTCTCCGAGCGGCTCGTCATCACGCCCGACAACTTCTCCGCCTTCGTCGCGCGGCTGGGTCCCGCCTTCCTGCCCAACATCTCCGAAGACGAGATCGCAGACAAGAGCAAAGCGAACGGGCTGGCCAAGACGATCGTGTGCATCCAGGCCCTCTGGTTCGGCGTGCAGTGCTTCACGCGCTGGTCGCAGGCGCTGACGATATCCCTGCTCGAGCTCAACACGCTCGGCCACACGTACTCGGCGCTGGCCATGTACCTGCTGTGGTGGTACAAGCCGCTCGACGTTTCCGAGTCCACCGTCATCGACGACGAGAACTTCCGCGAACTCGCTGCGGCGTGGAGCCTCCGAACCGGACCTTTTCGCGGCGAACCGCTGCCCCGGTGGCTCCCGCCGCAGTGTTCTTCTTCTTCAGACGAAGAGGCTACAGGGCCGATATCACCGTCCACCCTCTTCTCCAACGACGACCAGGACATCGCCGGCCAGGACACCTTCGACGACGACAACATCCTCACGCCGTCGAAATGGTACTCCGGCTTCCGCTTCTACGGCTTCTCTTCCAACGGGCAGCAGTTCAAGACGCAATCCTGGCGCGACGAGAAAGACAACTCCCTCTCCCCGCTCTCCCTCGGGCGGCCGTACCTCGAGATCAGCGCGCAGGAGAGACTCAGGTGGAAGCTGACCGCCCGCCGGTACGCAAAGTCCGCCCGAAACGAGGGCGGCGCATCAACATGCCAGTCCTCCGACGACGCCGCGTACCGCGAGCCCGTCGTGCGGCAAGTCGACGACTGGTTCGTCAGCAAGTTCTCGATCGTCGAACGCGCCGACGCCGCAATTGGCATGATTCTCGGCGGCTTCATCTACGGCGGGATACACGCGCTGGCGTGGGACGCGCCGTTCGCGTCCGCGAAAGAACGCGTGCTGTGGCGCATGGCGAGCGTCGTGGTCATCGCGTTCGGCCCCGTGTACGTCTCGCTGTGGCACCTGGCGCACAAGGGCAAGACGTCGGTCTCGTTTTTCGCGACGGCGTTTTACCGTTTGCTACTGGCGGCGTACTTGTTCTCGCGGACGTACCTGGTGGTCGAGTGTTTTATTCAGCTCGCACATTTGCCCATGTCGGCGTACTACGCTCCGAATTGGTCTGCGTACTTCCCGCACTTTTCGTAGAGTAGAAAAACTGTAATTGTGTTAGCAGGGGAGCGGAGAAATATACAACCACGTAGGATCAGCTACGTAGAAAGAACACACGCCAGGCCAATAGAAACAAGTATCAAAAAGCATAAAACCACACCAAATCTTCATCCTTTCAGCAATATAGTCATTTCATTTCCTAAGAAACAGCCGTATAGCGCTCACAAACCCCCACCATCACCACATCCCAAAGTCAAACCTAAACAACCCCCTCAACCTTCCAAACCTTAACCGTCGAATCACCACCGGTACTCAGCACCTTCTCCGCCCCACCCCCCACCCACGCCACGCCACTAACCCCCTCCTTATGCGCATTGAGCTGCCTAACCCTCTTGCCCGGATTCGCCACGCTCCACACAAACACGTTCGTATCCAGACTGCCACTCGCCGCAAACTCCTCGGACTCATTCCACGCGATCGCCGTGATGCGCGCCGTGTGAGCGGACCAGCGGTCCGTGACGAGCGGCCACTCGGCGTCCTTGCCGGCCTTGGCGTCGTACACCTGGATCTTGCCGCCCGTGTTGCCGACGGCGAGGTAGGAGCCCTTGGGGGAGAAAGCGAGCGTGGAGATGACGGACGTCGACGCCGTGAGCTCGACGCCGATGTCGCGGAGGGAGGTGCCGTCGAGCTCGTAGACGCGGACGACCTTGTCCTCGCCGCCGACGGCGACGAGATTGCCCGACGCCGCGATGGACGTGGGCGGGTAGGGCATGGGGCGCGACGAGGCTTCCTTGCCGTCCTTGAAGATGGAGACCGAGTAGGGCGACGCGATGAGGACGAGGTCGCCGGCTGTGGCGGCGACGCCCTTGGGCTGGTAGTGGAGTTCCGTCTTGGCGCCCGCGAAGGACTTGCTGTTGGAGGAGATCTGGCGCAGCGTGTCGTCCCAGCCGACGCTGTAGACGCGGGGTTCGCCCGAGTCGGAGGAGGGTGAGAAGCCGGCGACGAAGTTGCTGTGGCTCTCGCCGTCGATGCTCTCGGCGAGGCCGGTGGCGACGTCCCAGGCGCGCACGCGGCCGTCGTAGCTGCCCGTGTAGAAGGTGTTGTCCTGGATGGTGGCGGCCGTGATGTTCTTCGAGTGGCCGCGGACGACGCGCGTGGGCTTGTCGTTGCCCTCGGCCAGGTAGTTGAGGTTGCCGTCCAGGTCGACCGAGATGATGGTGCCGTCGCTGCGGCCGGCCGGCCAGGTCACGCCGACCTGCTGGTCGCCGATGCTGACGACGCCCTCGTCGCCCATGCGCCACGTCTGCACGGCCGAGCCCGTCTCGACGTCCCAGATGCGCACCGTCTGGTCGGCGCTGGCCGTCACGAAGCGCTTCGAGTCCTTGTCCCAGGACACGCCGAAGATGCTGCCCGTGTGCACGCCGTCGCCGATCTGCGTCTTCGCCTCGCCCGTCTTGCCGTCGTACAGCCAGATGCGCTTGTCGGCGCCGACCGTGGCCAGGTGGGTGCCGTCGGGGCTGAAGGCGGTGCCGAAGATGAAGCGGTTGTGCTGGCCGCGGGCGCTGGTGTTGAACTTGAAGGGGGCGCCGTGGTAGAAGACCATGCTCGTGTCGTCGCTGCCCGTGGCGGCGCGGAGAGGGCGCTGCTGCCTGATGGACACGGAGTTGATCTGGGACGAGTGGCCCGAGATCTCGCCCACGCTGTTGCCGCTGTCCCAGGTGATGCAGTGGCCGAAACGCTCCTTGCCCTCGCCGACGGCGATGATGCGCTGCGAGTCGCCGTCCCAGGCCAGGTCATTGATGCGGCCGGCAATGATGTGGTAGTCGCCTGTGTTGGTCCGTCAGCGGGCTCCTGCTTTCCTGCAGCATCCGTCTGGCATTGTACCCTTTGTTGCACCCTCGCCAACGCAGTCCCAGACCTTGACTGCACCCGACGCATCTCCGCTGGCCACGTAGAAGCCCGAGGGGGCGAAGCGGGCGACGGTGGTTTGGGCGGTGTGCTCGGTGTACTGGCGGCTGACGGCCGGATCGTCGATGGAGCGGACGAAGATGGATTTGCCCGACTGGTGGGCGTGAGCTCAGGGTCCACGGCCGTGGTTAGCGGGGGATTGGTACCGCGTAGGCGAGGCGCTCGCCCTTGGAGTCGGACGACAGCTGGGTCGGCTGCCCGCGCGTCGTCGTGGGCGCGGCGGCCCAAATGGCAGCTGCGGGCAGTGCGGTCAGTACGCGAAGGGAGCACCGTCGGGAACGAGCTTACTAGAGGAGATCGACATGATTGACGCTGTGGGAGAACGAGGGACGTGGAGAGGAGGGAGTGTTGTTGTCGGAGACGAAACCGGGGGCTACGTAACACGCCCGAGGGGCTGCCACGAGGTGGGCCTCAGCCCTGGTGGGGGTGGCTCATGCGCGACGCCTATGACGCCACAGCTTGGAACCACACCTAAAGGAAAAATCCAAATCACAACAGCCAGTTGATTCATTCTCAATTGGCAGGTGAGCGGTGAAGATAGCATGAAATTGGCCCTAGAGGTGAGGCTGGATATGGTTCAACAATACTCTTTGCGGTGAACGCCAGGATTGATGGGACGGGGGATACCTCTGAGTTTGGCCTGAAATTCACACGGCAAATGTTGGCGAGCCCATTCCAGCAATGCGAATATTTGAATCAAGAAAAGCAATTACGTATCC
Organism: Lasiodiplodia sp. COLG20; assembly: GCA_009801085.1. Lineage (NCBI taxonomy): Eukaryota > Fungi > Ascomycota > Dothideomycetes > Botryosphaeriales > Botryosphaeriaceae > Lasiodiplodia > Lasiodiplodia sp. COLG20. Next base: position 673,981 of record VNWV01000004.1, read on the forward strand.
AGAAGCTCGACAATCACAACCGCGTCGAAGAAACACCGCTGACTCAACGTCGCTGGAGGGGCGAGGAGAAGAAGAGAAAAGACAAGATACGGATCGAGGCCGGATGAAAGGCTGTAAGTACTGAAAACAATAATCTATACTGAAAGTTCTGATTTACCATTTCCAAGAAAGTCTATATCTCATCCTCGAACTGCCTAACAAGCAGCCCCTCCTGCTGCAAGTGGTCCTTGACCTGCTTCACAGTATACTCGCCGCGGTGGAACATACCAGCCCCCAACGCCGCATCCGTCGGCGTCTTCTTAAACACCTCCGCAAAGTGCGCCGGGTTGCCGGCACCGCTGCTCGCGATGACCGGAATCTTAACCGCCGCTTTCACGTCGTTAATCAGCTCGAGATCGAAGCCGCTGTTCGAGCCGTCCTTATCGATGCAGTTAAGTAAAATCTCGCCGGCGCCCATGGCCTCGACGGCCTGGACGAGCTGGCGTACGTCGAAGTCGCGCGCCTCGCGGCCGCCCTTGACTGTACACTGGTACCAGCAGTACTCTTCTCCCTTCGGGCCGGGGAAAGCCGTCTTGAGGGTGTGGTGCGGCGTGTCCTCTGGCTTGGCGACGTACACGCGCTTAGGGTCGACGCTGACGACGACGGCCTGGACGCCGTACGCGCTCGAAATCGTCTCGATGGCCGTGGTGCCGGCCAGGGTCTTGCCGCGGGCGTAGTACTCCTCGGCCGCCGTGACCGCATCCGATCCGATGCTGACCTTGTCGGCGCCGGACTTAAAGTACAGGGCGGCGACGTCAAGGGCCGAGAAGGTGGTGCCGTCGGTGTCGACGGTGTCACGGATGCCGCCGCCGATGGTCAGCGGCACGAAGACGGTCTCGGAGGCGCGGCGCAGAATCTCGAGCATGGGCAGGTCCGCGACGGGGCAGTTGCGGAACGACGTGATGTTTAGAAACGTCACCTCGTCGGCGCCCTGCTCGTAGTACTTGCGCGCCATCTCGACCGGCTTGCCCAGGTTGCGGACTTCGCCGCCCGTCGCCGTCGCGTCCTTCTCGCGCACGTCGTACTGGTCGCCCTTGGTGACGACGAGGTCGCCGGCGTCGTTGGTGCGCACGTCGAGGCACGCGATGACGCGGCGGGTGAGGCCCTCGCGCGAGGCGGCGGCCGAGGGGATGGCCGGGAGCTGCGTAACGCGCTGCCCGCTGCAGAAGGCCTTGAGCACGCGCAGGCCGGCGGCGCCGCTCTTCTCCGGGTGGAACTGCGTTAGCAGTACGTTGTCCTTGGCGAGGGCGCCGACGAACTCCTCGTTGCCGTAGCGGGCCGTGGCCACGGTCCAGCCCTGCGCCTCGAGCTCGCCTGCGACGTAGGGCAGCGCGTACGAGTGAACGTAGTAGTACTTGCTGTCCGGGCGCAGGCCGTAGACGCTTTCACTCGTCACGCCGCCGCCCTGCGTCGACGTGTTCGCCGAGTTCCAACCAATGTGCGGCACGCTCTTGTCCGAGTCGTCGAAGCGCTTCAGCGTGCCCTTGATTAGACCTAGCCCGGGAACCGTGCTGCTCTCCTCCGACCCATCCAGTAGCGCCTGCAGCCCTACGCAGATGCCCATGAACGGCTTGCCCGCCGCGACGTGTTTCCGAATCGGCTCGACGTAGCCGCCGTTGGCGAATTGAGAGAGGCAGTGTCCGAAGTGGCCGACGCCCGGCATGATCAGGATCTAGGCCGCCGCCTATTAGTCAGTATATGAGCAATCTGAGAGCGGCTCTGGCGCATTGTGGTGGGCTGTTGTTTACCTCGGCCTTGGGCACATCTTCTGGCGAACGGATCCATTCGACGCTGTAGCCGACTTTCTCGATGGCATTGACGAGTGACCGGACGTTGCCGGCCACATAGTCGAGCAGGTGGACGGACGGCATGGCTGATAGTAGTGGTGTTGAGGAGCAATGGCGAGAGATGGGCCTGACTCACTACTTGAAGGCCGTGGGGCACCAGAGCGTCACTTTTTTCTTATCGATAAGCCGCCGATCACTTGTAGCTCCCTGGCTCCCACGCCCTTCGTTATGACGCATCGTCGGTTCTCGCCGCTACACGAGGGCGATTGTGACACATAATACCCTACAATCGCCTCATGTAAGTAGCGAGTAGTGCCTTATCTTTCATGACCTGTCTACTTTTTTTCTTCACTCCAAACAATGCCTTCTGATCACGACTGGCCTTCTTCTCGCGGTGCTTATTTTCTACATGCCCAAATGATTTGCTATCAGTCTCAGGAAATATGCCCTGATACTCCGTGAAAGAGAGCTATCCACCCACACCATCGTCAAAATAGTCCCCTCAACCACTCACCCCGTCCTCCCCCCAAAAAACGCTCCCAACTCCCTCCCCACCCCCTCCACCCCCATCCCGTTCCTCAAACTCCCCCTAATCCAACCCGGCAACTTCCCCCTAATCCTCCCCCCCTCATACCGCCTATCCACCAACAAAATCGCCGCGTAATCCGCCCGATGCCTAATCGCCCTCCCCACGCACTGATTGACGGCGCGCATGCACGCGTTCTCGTAAAACTCCCTCGCCGCCGCCTTGCCCGCGTCCGCACTACCACCCTTCTCGCGCACCTTGCGGGCGACGTGCCCCATCCGCGCCTTCCACTCGGCTGAGTGCGCGGGCGGGAAGGGCAGCCCGACGACGCCGACGCCCCGCCCCAGCGCGTCGCTGAAGTTGATGCCTTCGGATAGCGAGCCGCCGACGACGGCGAGGAGGAGGGCGCCGCGGCCGCGGCCGGTCGAGACGGCGGTGGTGTAGGCGGCGAGGACGGTGTCGGTGGTGGTGGGGTTCTTGTTGGCGTCCGGCGCCGGTGGCGGTGCTGATGATGACGAGGGGGCTTGCGTGGTGCTGCCGGCGGCTTTGCTCTTGGATTCGTGGAAGACGGGCTTCACGGCGGCGAGGGCGTCGAACATGTTCTTCGCTTGGGATGATGATGCTGGTGCCGGTGGTGCTGCTGTGCGCCGCCACGCGTCGATGCAGCGATCCAGGTACGCGTAGCTGGGGAAGAAGACGACGACGCCGTCCGGGATGCAGGCGACGAAGGACAGCAGGGCGGCGCCGAGGTCGGCGATGGTGGATGCGGCGTTGCGCTTCTCGAAGGTGAAGTCGAAGGGCGCGCCGCTGGGGCCCGTCGTTACGGGGCAGGCGAGGAGGTTGGAGGGCGGGATGACGTGGCCGCAGGACAGGGTCGTGATGCGCGAGGGCGGGAGGTACGAGAGGAGGTAGTCGGAGTAGTCGCTCATCTGTTCGGGGGCTCGTTAGTAGTGGTTTATGAGGGTTGGAAGTAGGGGACGAGACGGACAGGTGACATGGTTCCGCCGGCGAGGATGACGGCGCGGGCGTCGTCGACGATTTCGCGGAAGTGGTGGGTCGGGTCGAGGAGCATGTATTTCAGGCAAAGCCCCAGATCGTCGTCGTTTTTGGCGTAGAAGAAGCGGCCTTCGGCGGAGGGGTTGAGGAGCGCGTAGAAGAAGCTCTGGATGTGCATTAATACGGGCATGGAAGACTTCGCTTCGCGCCGCTGGGTTAAGCTCCGGGATGCTTCGTCCTTGGACTTCTCCTGCTCTTCTGCATAGACGACGTATCCGTCAACCTTACGTGCCAGCTTGCTTTCGTCCAGATACCGCAACAGCTTGTAGAGGTTGATCTGGTCCACGCCCTTGCCGGCCATGAGGTCTCCAATCTGAACCACACCCTCTTCGTCCGAGGCATGAGCGGCTGTGCCGTGTAGGTACCCAACGAGAGAATCAAGTAATCTGACTGTCTGTGCAACGTAGACTCTATTCTTGCCCTTGAGCCGGTTTCGGAACTTCTGAAGGTAGGTAGTCAGTTGGCTCCGAGAGCGTTGCAGCTGAGAAAGGGAGACGGAGACAGAGTAGATCCCATTGATAGCATCCATGAGGTTGTGGGCTTCGTCAATTATGACAACATGATCCTTCAAGTTGATATCAAGAGCCTCCCGTGCGGTTTTCTGGAGTAGCAGGGGATATGGCAATGTGACAATCTAATGTCTGGTTAGCATTGGTATCCATTGCAGTACAGCTGGGTGGTTTACCTCGCTCGGTTTGACAGCCGGCCGAGAAGCATAGTACGGGCAGATACCAAGCTTCTTCCCAATGGCACCAAGGTCTTCGATATCACGGATATCAGCCAGGGCATGATCGCGGAAGTCATTCACAACGGCCTCCGTCTCCTTTGTTGGTAGAAAAGGGCACTTGTGGTCCGCAGCGGTGCCTGGTTTCTGCAAGTCAAGGCACTTTTCATTGATGAGCGAGGTGCTGCCGAGCTTCTGGACCTTGGGGTTGATGCATAGGTTCTTTCGGGATCCCAATGTGAGGTGCTTGAAAGCTTCTGCAACTTCGCCATCGGCGTTGGCTTCGGGTCCGCCGTTTTCCGAGTTTGGTGATACGGCTGGAGGTATTTTGACGCGTCTCAACTCTCCCGAGAATTGGGACAACTGGGAATGGGTCCGAGAACAGTAAAAGACTTTGAGTTCGTCCACGGCTTCGGCGTCTTCATCTTTGTCGTTCCTGCCGACCGGCATGCCCAGCTTTTTCATGAGGGCTTGGGTTTCGGCTGAGAATCCAGAATCAGGGTCTCGGCGAGAACTGCTCTTGTCGGTCGCATCATTGTCACTCTCGTAGTCGTCCAGTAAGAATCGGGCCTCATCATCACCGTCGTCATCGGAGTCGGCGGCAGAAGTTTTCTGCAGAGGTCAGTTCGGCGCTGAGAACCATTTGCGGAAGAGCCAACACACCTGTCGCTTGAAACGCGGCTCGCCATTTGCATATCTCTCCTTCAGCCTTTTCTCTTTCGCGCGGACTTTCGCAAGTCTTTCTTCCAGGTCTGCGCGTTGTTGCAAAGCAGTGCGTCGCTTCTCCTCACGAGCGTACTCCAGCATCCATTCCGGCTCGTCATCTTCTCAAGGAATATCAGTCAAAGCCACCAGGAAGAGCCGATGAAGACCCACCGAGATTCTCAGTAGCAAGGCCATCTTCAAAGGTCCGGCGTTTGTAGTCCCGAAGCCAGGTCAGCGATCCGCATATGAGACTCAGTGATTTGCCCTATCGGCACTGGCGGTCAGAGGGTGCTTTTGGAAATTGAAATCGAGCTCGGAGAAATGGTGAAGGTGTAATTTTTCAGAATTGACTCGTAGCGAAAGGTGAAATTGTTTGAACTCACGAGCGGGTGAGATGCGCCGGGGTTGGACTGGGACCCACCGTTCCTGCATTACTAATCAGCGGGCTGTGTGAGGTGCAGACTCAGAAAGCCTCACCTGTCGGCGATTCGAAGATGCCGACTTTGCCGCTCTCGATGCACTCGTACACAGCGCTCATGAACTGCTTCTGGATCTCGTAAGGCTCGTACGGATGGTGAAAGTTTCGCTGTGCAGCCATCTGGAGGCTGTCAGATCCTTCAGCCGGCGCCATAGTTGCAGGAAGAATGTGGAGCGCGGAGGTTAGGTGTCGAAAGTGAAGAGGCAGCGGAAGACGCGTTGTGGCGCGTCGCGCAGTCACGCGCCAACTTCCGAGGTTTCGCCGGCATTGCCATCTCACCCCCAACCAGAAACACGCTCAGAATTCTCACATATATATTCTCATGAATCTCGTATATGGACATCAAATGAGACAAGCCCTCACGGGCAACAGCGTCTTCGACCAGCGCCAGTCCGACTGCCTCTATCACCACAACGCAGCCCACATTTTCCCCGCATCTCCAACCGCTCACGCCCTCGAGCGGCCTTCCCTCTCGGCAATCTTCCTGTCCTTCTGCAGCTGCGCCGCATACTTGACGCCAAAACCGTGGCTGTAGACGTCGCGGATCATCTCGAGGGGCAGGCCCTTGACCTCCGGGTAGCCGAAGAGCAGGAACAGCCAGCCGGCGAAGCAGATGCCGGCGTAGAAGCCGAAGGCGCCGCTGGCCGTCATGGCCTTCATCATGGACAAGAACGTCGACGCGATGATAATGTTGCAACCCCAGCACGTGACCGTGTTCTGTTTTCATCGTCGTAAGCTTCAAGTTTCGCGATGAATGACGAGGAAAACTTACCACCATGGTTCCCAGCGCGCGCACTTCGACCGGCAGCAGCTCGGTGCCGACCCAGGAAATGGTGGCGACGCCGGACGCGAAGAAGGCGACGTAGCAGATGATGGTGATGAGGACGAGGATGCCGGGCCAGCCGATCTCGCGCGACTCGACGACGAGGTCCTTGCTGATGGGGATGTAGCTGAAGGCCACGGCCGCGATGACGAGCGAGATGCACATGCCCATGCACGTTACCAGGACAACAATGCGGCGGCCAAAGCGGTCGAGCAGCGTGATGCACACGAGCGAGAAGATGAAGTTGGTCGCGCCCACGACGATGCTGACCGCCACCGGCTTGTTGAATCCCACCAGTCCGAAGAGCGTGCCCGAGTAGTACATCAGTGTGTTGAAGCCTCCGAGTTGGGACACTGTGATCTTTGTGAGTGACTGCAGCGAGGAGAGAAGGGTGTCTCATGCACTTACCGGCCATGACGACGCAAGTGCTGATCAGAGGCCTGGCGTTGGCCGACACAGAGAACAGCTGCTTGAATTGCCACCACAGAGTCTTGTCCTCCAGCGCCGCGGTGACCTGGTGCACCGAGTTCAGAATCAATTGCACCTTATCCTTAACCTGCTTATCCGTCGCCTTCGGGAAAATCTTGCGGATGACCTGTCCTGCCTCCTCAAGTTTACCATGGGAAATCAGCTGGCGGGGACTTTCAGGGCACTTTGGCAGCATCAGGGCGAGGAGGATGGCCGGTGCAGCGCCGATTCCGACGGTGTATCGCCACTAGAAACGGTCAGTCGTCGTTGTGTTGAGATTGCTGTTGCCAACTCACGCCATGTGAAGCGTTTTCAAAGGCCGCTCCTAATGCGTAGCTGATGAGTTGTCCAAACGTCACGCTCATGTTGTCGAATGCAATCATCCTTGTAGACGTCAGCCTATGCCTTCAGAAGTGGGGATTGGCGTTCCTGCACACCTTCCTCTGTACTTTGCCGGAGCAATCTCGCCAATGTACAACGGGATGATCATAGCAGCGCTGCCGACTCCGAGACCAACGATAAACCTTCCAGCGCTCATCTGTGCCAGGGAATACGACGCTGCCTGGATGATGGATCCGGCGATGAAGAGGAGACAACCAAGGTAGATTCCGAATTTCCGGCCATCTGTTCGACTGCACGTCAGATTCGCCTCGTCATCCCGTCAAGTGGTGCTGCTTACACTTATCAGCCGTGGTACCAGCAGCGATGGCGCCGATTAATGCGCCGCCTGAAGTCAGCGAGGTGATGAGTTCCTGTTGACTGGAAGACAGCGTGTGCCCTAGATCGTCATTGATAACGACAAGGACCGAAGAGATGACACCAGTGTCGTAGCCTGACCTGTCAGCTGCCTGGTCCTTTCTTCTGATGCGAGAAGAACTGACCGAAGAGAAATCCACCCGTCGAGACGGCCATGGAGATGAACCAGGCCATCTTGCCACATTCTGTCTCCTCAATCGAGTCGTCGACGCCCGCCTTGTCGACGTCGCTGATGTCCTCGACGTGCAGGACATCCTCCTGCTTCTCCGCAGAGATGCTGTTCTTGTCGCCGGAATCCATGGTGGCACGCAAGGAGTCGGCTACAGTAGGAGATAAGAAACGAGGAAGAGAAACGCGGGGTGAAGCTGAGGACGACTGCTGGTCCCAGACGACTGCTGATGCTGGATAAAGTGGACCCGGCGGATTATTTATACATGGCCAGCATGCGTCCGCCTAATGGTATAGCGGACAAGGCTATTTCCCCAGGTTTCACGGCGCCAACCCCACGGGGGCGGTGGTGCCCCGGTCGTGCATCGCGAGTGTGACGGGGCAGCTACTCCGCATGCAAGGGCCCAGCCGCGACCTCACGGCTCTGGCACACTCAATCAGCCTCACTTGCAGCCACTTTTGACATCGGCCAGCACGCGATTGGCTGCGGCAGATTCCATTCGGCAAGGCAGCGCAGTCGGGAACCGGTCCAACGACCGACGGAGCGACGCCTCGATCACAGGCGGGCCGAAGAACGGGCTTGGGAGGCGGAGCACTAGCCTGGAGCCGTCCGCGAGCAGCAGGAAGCCCGCCGGGTGCGTGGATGGAGCAATCTTCCCCCTTCGGCGGCCGCTCGGTCCGCAAAGTCAGCAGAAGTCAGTTCCCCGCTTTTTTCCCTGGCCGCCGCAAAATTGCCCCCCGCCAACCACCCGGCTGTTCTGCTCGGGGAATGGTTTCCTGCGGCAACGGTCGTATAACCTCCGCAAGCCTTCCAAAGCCGGACTTTCTTGCCTCAACCTTCACCGTGCGCACGCCCGCTACTCCATGTGCCGACCCAATCCGGACTCCACGGCAAGATGAGAACAAGCAGAGGCTGGTAGGTGTCGTCCCACCCCTGGCCATCCATTGGGCATTCTACTCCCGCAAAACCGGGGTCCCTGCTCGCCTTAGCTGACGCCATCCGCTCTTACCTCAGCCATGAGTGCAAGCGCCGGCACCTCAGATGTACGTTAAGTTGCGGCCCGACGCGACCCACGCGGGGGGAGCGTCTCTGTGCATGCGCGCTCACCAATCATATCAGGCGTTACGCAGCCAGGTTGTAGCACCTGTGAGCGCTGCGAAAAGTCCGGGCGAGAGTGTCGTCGCGGCATCACCATCCGCTTCCGAGCCGTGACGTCGGTCCGCGAGAAGAGACCAGCCCAGCCCGACGACAACGACGACGACCGCACCTATCACCTCAGCTGGAAGAAGAGCCAAGTGTGGGTGCGCGTGCCCCCGGCCGGTAGGTGTCCCCGTTTTTGGAAGAGCATTTCGTCCAATGCCGTGTAACGGTGGCTGATCAACATCCGTCGTTCCCCCCTGCAGTGACGTTCGCTACCCCCGCCACCAACCTTGAGGACCTAGACGAGGATCCGCAAGCGGTGACGTATCCCGCCCGGGTAGGTTTCAGCCCGGATGAAAATGGCCAAGGAGGAGGCGGCGGCGACGCCGACCCAGCTGGGCCACCTGCCAACCACGTGCCCAACGCGACAGTCTTTCGCGAGACCACCACCACTACCGCCTCGGCGATCGCGGCAATACCCGCATCTACCGAGCATCACTCGCCGAGCCAAGTGCTAGACGGCATCAACGTTGGCTCTCCGTTTTCGGCATTCGGAAACAGGAGCGATGCCGCACACAGCTCCAGTACTCCCAACGGTGGTGATGGCTCAACGGTCGCTTCTGGAGGGAGCTACTGGCGGTCGGCGCTCTACCAGCCGTCGACAAAGTGGCCGCTGCGTACCGAGGAGGAGGCGCGTTTGTTTCACCATTTCGTCAAGCACCTTGGAGCGTGGGTACGTCTTCCAGCCACAACGCAATAGTAGCCCGCCGTACTGATTCATTGCTCAGGTCGACTGCTGTGAGAGCCTTACCCAACATCGACCATTCCGCCGCTTTTCGGAATACTGACTCTCTGCAGGTGATGAGAAATTCCATTTCTCGATAGAAGTGCCGCAGCGCGCCTTGAACTATCCCGTCATAGCTAATGCCATACTGGCCTTGGCTTCCAGGCACCTGGCTAGGGTGTCGCACGAGGAGGACTTTAGATCCGCCGAGTATATGAGCGAGTGCCTGCGGATTTTGATTCCCGTTCTGGACGACCCGCTCGGTGCGCTGGATGAGAACCTCCTGGCAGCCATCGTGATCCTGCGGCTGTACGAGGAAATGGACGGTAGGGACAGGCCCGAATTGCCGTTTTTGATACGTGTGCTGATGATGGCGGCGGTCAGATATCGACGAGAAGTGCCATCTGTACGGCGGAACCCGGCTGTTGAACTCGATCGCGCAGTTCGTTCCCTCGGGAGGACTCGGCGAAGCTGCGTCGTGGATCTTCCTGCGGCAGGACATTTACGTCGCGCTGACGACGGGGCAGCCCCTGAACATCGATCTCGAGAACTTTAGGCAGTCTCCCTCGTTCCACGCAGACACGTCGAGTGGATGGGCGAACAGAATGATCTTCATCTTCGCTGAGATTCTCGACTACTCCTGCCGGCAAGACCAGGCGCACTCGGTAGAGCGATGGAAAGAGCTGGAAGAACAGGTGGAGGCATGGAACGACAATAAGCCCTGGCATTTCCGACCGCTGTGGATCCGGGAGGACGCACTTCCGTTCCCGGAGATTTGGATGACGGGGCCTGCACACGGTAAGTAGATACGCACCCGGCCGCGCCGACTTTCCTTCCCGCTTCCCGCAACTTACACACGATACCGCAGTTGTGGGGCAGCAGTACTACAGCCTGTCCAAGATCCTCCTTGGCACGTTTGACCCGCGCCTGTCGCGGTTAGGCTTCGGTAGCCACAAGCTTCGCAAAGCTGCAGAGGTGGGTCGAAGAGGCGTCGAGCCGCTTGTGGAAATTTCGAGACTGAAAGCGTCACCAGGCCACCATCATCGAACACCTCCGCATCGTCATAGGGCTTGCCATCAGCAACGAGGGCGTGCCGGCCGCAACCTTCCACGCGTCGCACATACTCTGCACGTGTGAGTGAATCGCTTTGGAGCGGGTGGATTACCTTTTGCTGACGGTTTCTAGGCGGCTCGTATCTCGAAGACGAAAGAGATCGCGAAGGGGCGGTGCAGTTCCTTTTAGATCTCGAAAAGCAGATTGGGTGGCGGTCGTCGCGGATTATTGCGAACTTGAGGGAGTCCTGGGGAACATAGAGCGCGGATTTCCGTAAGCAGCGATGCCGACCCACTTACCACTGGCAGGAAGTCGAAACAAGATTCGCGGGGAGAGTGCATTTCTGCAATTTCTTCCTGCAGCAGGGGTGGCTAAGGGTTCAACCAGCAGGATTTCAGGCAACTTCTCCCGCCTGCACGTCACGGAAACGCGGGGCAATTGCGTGTGGGGAAACCCCGCAACCCACCGATCCAGAGGGCAAAAGATCGCGGCCTGGCCTTGGCCACCGCTGCCGCCAATCACGGGCTGCACCGCCCCGGTCCAACCTCCTCGCGCGCCGCCCACTTTGGAAACCTTCCCCATCGGGCGCACAAGCAAGGGCCCGCAAACACCATCAGAATTTCCGAATCTGGACGAAAGCAGCGGGGCATTCGTCTTCCACTTTCCGCACGGCGGCAAATAGTAACTGTGCGCGACCCCACGGGGCCCATACGAATGATGGGATATAAGGGAGACGAAATCAGCACCATTTCGTCAGCCAGCCGCCGAGTGCTCAACGAATTCCATTGTCTTCATCTCCTTCACAATGATACCCGTTACCGCTCCGTACGCAGCCCTTCTGGGGGTCTGCCTGTTGGGATACTTTGTTGTCTATCCCGTCTTCGAGTACTTCCGCGATCCCAAGGGTACGTACCTGACGACAAGGCTGATGAGATACACTAAAGTTAACCATAACCAGGTCTCCGGAAATACCCCAACCTGACGCCGCTATCGGGCATCTACAACATCCCGTTCATGCTGCTTGCCCACACCGGCGCCCGTTCGACGCACATGGTTGAGCTCCACAAGAAACACCCCGTCGTCCGCATCGGCCCCAACTCGCTGTCGTACGGCGATGTGCGCGCCATCAAGGATATCTACGGCCACGGTACCAAGTGTACCAAGGACGGCCAGTACTCAGTCACGGCCGGCTCGCACTTCCACCTTGCCGACGTCATCGACAAGCCGGACCATGCACGCAAGCGCAAGGTGCTATCCGCCGCATACGCACTCAAGAACCTCGAGGAGTGGGAGCACAAGGTGGCGGACAAAACATCCCGGCTCGTCAAGCAGCTTGACAAGCGCTGCACGGCGCCCCTCCCCAAGGGCCAGGTCGTTCCCGACGCCGCCGACATCACCGTCGACTTCCGCAAGTGGGCCAACTTCTTCACGCTCGACGCCATGGCCGACATTGGGCTGTCCGAGATCCTCGGCTTCCTCGACGCCGGCGACGACCTGATCACGTGCCGCCGCCCCGACGGCACCACCTACCAGTGCCACTTCCGCGAGTGCCTGTACGACAACGCGCGCAAGCAGTCGTACATCGTGTGGTCGTACGACTGGTACAAGGTCCTCGACAAGCTCACCAACCTCATCCCCAAGTACGGCCGCATGGGCGCCAACGGCAAGCTGTGGGACGGCATCCCCCCCGAACTCTCCCGCCGCCGCCTCGAGCGCTACGAGCGCGGCGAGAAGCTCGACGACTTCTTCCAGGCGCTGATGGAGGACAAGAACGGCGGCGCCAACAACCTCGAGTGGGGCGAGATCGTGGCCGAAGTCTCCATCATGATGAACGCCGGCACCGTCACCACCGCCATCGCCATCACCAACGCCCTGTACCACCTCATCCGCCACCCGCAAGCCCTCGCCAAGGTCCGCGAGGAGCTCGACGTCGCCCTCGATGACGACGACGTCGTCGCCCCCTACGACAAGGTCAAGCACCTGCCCTACCTCCGCGCCTGCCTCGACGAAAGTCTCCGCATCACCCCGCCTACCCCGCAGGGCCTGCCCCGCGAGACGCCAGCCGAGGGCGCGCAGGTCCTCGGCGACTGGATCGCCGGCGGGACGAGTGTCGCCATGTCGGCGCTCGTCGCGCACCGCGACGAGAAGGTGTATCCGCAGGCGGACAAGTTCATCCCCGAGCGCTTCCTCGGCGAGAGCGGCAAGGCGCTGCAGCCGTACTTTATCGCGTTCAGCGCCGGCGCGCGCGGCTGCATCGGCCGCAACATCTCGTACCTCGAGCAGGCGGTGGTCGTGGCGACGATGGTGAATCGGTACGAGTTCGCGCTGCCCACCCCCAGCTGGGAGATGCAGCGTGAGGAGACGATGAATTGGCTGTTGAAGGATATGCCGGTGAAGGTGTGGAGGAGGGAGAAGGAGGTTAAGGCTTGAAGAGAGAAAAAAGAGATGTCTTTAGCGATTTTTGATGGGGGGGAACCGGCGTGTTGGCGTTCTAAGTGGGGAAAGATCTTTTCGGATGATATGATGGGGGGAGTACGCTTCCCGGATGATAGACTGCGCACTTCGGATCACGATGATGCAAAATTTAAACTACTCGTGCCACAATCTTCCTCGTACCGTACATGTATCGATTACTGTTTGATGTGTGCGCTAATTCCTCCCGGTCCCAGTGATGGTTTAACGTTTGTTTATTCTGTCCGCAGATCGACGAATAAGCGGCGGGAAGCGGTACACTATACTCCTGCCATGACTAGCGTTAATTCTTTTCTAAGAACCAGAGGCTGTCAATCGCCCAAAGAAGCATACCCCCGCAGAATTGACCTATCAAATCATGCGCATGAGCACAGACACCTCCTGTTTCGGGCGCTAGCCAACGGCTGCGAAAGGGATGTCTGACGATCTTCAGCTCATGCTACACAACGCTAGCGATGACGCACTTCCTAAATGCTTACTGAAACCACGCCAGTCGAACGCCTTTTTGTCCATGGTCCCAGAGAAAAGTGAAACGTAGGAATTTCGGCGAGCGGGGGAGACAAACATTGGGAAGGCTGCTTGAGTGGCTGAAAGTAGGCTTTTTTTTATTCGAAAATATTAAGGATGCCGTTTTCCCCGCACATGCTCCTGTTCGTCGCCCCGCCTTTGTATCTTGATCGAGAACGACGCTGTTTGTGGGCCGCCTGGGTATTATACTTCATCAAACTGAGTTAACAAACATCGCAAACTTCTCGGTTCTCCACCACTGCCGCAACAAATAATGTCAGGGGTTATTTGCCATCAAACGTATATATACTCGCCAGTCCCGTGATGAGCAGCAAACACGAGCAGTCATAAAACTGACTTCCGCATACAGTTCGCAACCCAAGCGACGAGCAGTCGACATGAAAGACCACCGAACCCGCATAGACTCGATGCAAATGGACGACGACGACGCCGTCGACTGCTGCTGCTCGTCGCTCTCTCTCCTCAGCAGCAGCAGCGCAGCCAGCACCACTACCACCGAATCCGCATACTCCACCACAACCGACGAATCGCTGTCGTCCGACACGACGCCCAGCCTCTTCGACAACATCGCCGTCTACTCCATGATCGCCCAGCACTACTTCACCTCCAGCGCCCCCGCCTTCGCCAGCGAACTCCACACGCTCCTCCGCCACGAAGGCCGCCTGACCGCCATCACCCGCATCGCAGGCCTGCTCCTCCTCCCGCGCCGCCTCCAGCGCCCGCTCTGGACCTTGGTCGCCGGCGTCGTCGGCGGCGGCAGCAGCGCGCGGAAACGGATCGAAGAGACCGCGCGCCGCCACCTCGGGATGAGTTTGTCCGTCGACGACTTCCAGATGCTGGGCCGGCGCATCAGCCCGCGGTGCGTGAGCGAGTGGGACCTGGAGGCACCGGTGCGGGGGATATGGAACATTTATCAGGCGTATTACGCGGTGTTGTGTCGGTTGGCGCGCGGGGAGTACGAGGAGTCGAGGCAGGGGTGGGAGGGGATGGTGAGGGACGTGAGGATCGTGTTGCAGATTATTTACACGGTGGCGTGTGTGGGTGGGGGTGGGGCGGGGGTGGATGCGACGACGATGACGACTAGGGAGCAGTGTGGCGCGAGGTGTTTGGGTGGGAAGCATGTGATGGCGAAAGCAGGCTAAGGTTGTGGCTTGATCCGCTGTTTCTTTTTTGGGAAAACGATATAGCTAAAGCTATTATCCGGACGTGATTGTGGAATTAATAATTATACGATTTTGTCCGGATGATCGCCTCTGACATCTACGGTATAAGCGAAAGACAAATCCACGCCACCCTCGGCTGTGATATTGCTCTGTATTCAGGCTTGCAACATACTTTTACTCTACCAGGCTTAATTAATTATGGTGGATTCATCTACATGGGACGAATCCCAATGGTGGAGTATCTCTCCTGGTATCACAATTTTACTAAGTAGGCCAGTGCAATGGAACGCTCTTATTGCTAAGTATCATGAATATCTATTCTGGGCGGGCTATTCGCCACATTCCCGCACCTTCAAGTATTGGAACTAGCAGGCCCTCTAATCTGCGGTGCAGTGTTCAAAGTCTGCTTACCGAGCTCTAGGAGGCAATTGGGTAAACTGCAAAGTGCTGGGAGACAATAGGGTGAATTCCAAAGCGCCATCGCTCCAGTGTGAAGGCGGAGGTGGAGCCAGAGGCAGAGGCATCCTGGTAAGCTGCAAAGCGCCAGCGCTTGAGCTTGGATATCTATTCCAGGGATCATGCGAGCCGCTCGCGGTTGCTGCAAGCCTTGATTGCGCCTTGCGCCGAGCCTCATCCCAATCCGCTTGACTGCTGAATGTCGGTCCTGGTTCCATTGCAGACTTGAACCGGGTGAGAATATCATCAAAAGTCTCGCAGTCATGGACTCCAGGAATTCCCTGTATCCTCTCAACTCTGCCGAACCAGTAATCCGTAAGATAGGGCTTCTTGTACGGCGCCTTGGCTATCCACTGGACCCAAAACTCAACAACCTTCTTAGCGACCCCCACGTCGCACCAAAACCACTCCCTGTGGATTTCTGTACGGGCTGCATGCTTGCAGGGCAACGGGTCGCTGAAGAAGCTGAGCGTGATGTGAGTCAACTTCTCAACTCGAAGTGGACTGCTCTTCACCGCCACTCTGTAGATAATCTTCAGGTCGTCCAATCCACATTTCGCCTTGATCTGCTTCAGTCGACGCATTGGATGCTCGGCTACGCCAATCTTAAGAAGCCCGGGTAGGTGCTTCTTCGACTCCATGATGTACATGAAGCGGGATGGCTCGTCCTGGGGAGAGAGGTCTGTTCTCATCTCCTTGATGAGTTTTGACTCGAGCAGCCGCACCCCGGTGGGCTTTAGGAGTGTGTCCCACGAACCGCACTTTCTCACCTTGGTAACGTACGTTGCACGCTGGTCCGGTGGGTGGATGTCTTGCCAATGCGGGTTCCGAGACATGGTGATGGTAGGAGCCGGTGTCGATCTGCTTCGTGAAAAAGGACTCGCTGGTAACAACCCAAAGTGACTTATCTCGCCTGCGAGGAAAAGTCCGCTCTGACCGATGTAAGGTGATCAGATCTCGAGTAGATTGCCTTGTCTTAGTCTTGACATGTCCACGCTGCAATCTCTTATATACGATCATGGTTGTAACATTGTTTTGGAGTACCGCCGCATACTGAGTAGAAACTGAGTAGAGTAACTTGTAGACGCATTGTTGTAAAACAGCAAACAGTGAGTGCTTCCCTGAATTTACGAAGGGAGCTAAGCACAAATGGAGAGAGAACAAAGAAAAATAAGACAAAGAAATCATAAAGGAGCAGCCTAAGTAAGTAGACTTCATTAGCGTTGTATAGATAGCTGAGTAATCAGATTAAAAATTTATCTACCATTGTTCTTAGTAACTATGCCTTGAGATACAATTCCGTCTACCGCCAGCTCCCGCCTATAGATGGATATTTGAGATGATTACTTTATGCTGGATGTCCCAATCGGTGGCATCCTGCTTCAGTCACTGGGCAATATTGAGGAGCTCGAAAATGTGTTCGCCGAGGACTCGGTACGACCGGTGCTTCTTTTCCTAAAACGTCAGCCATGTTTGCCATGCACCATCTATTCGCTTTTGCGCTCGCGATGAAAAATATTGATTAGACCCAACGGTCATCGCCACTGGCGAAACTTATCCCTCAACAGCAAAGCGTGCCACTTCCTCCTAAACTCATCCGTAGCCGGGAAATCCGCTATCATCTCAGCCGCCCGATCCTTCCTAAAGCTCCCCTCAACATTCAACAACGCCAAGATCCTATCCTCGAACCAGGCGGGCATCGCATCCGCCTCGCCCACCTGGCCCAACAGCGTCTTGCCGGCCGCCCTCTCGGCCATGAACCAGCCGACGGCCAGCGCCCACATCAGCGCCTCGAGGCTCAGCACCCAGGCGCCGACGCCGGCGCCGCTCTCGATGGCGCCGCGCAGCCGCTTCAGCAGCGTCACGTTCATCTGCGCGTGCGCCGGCAGGGCGCTCAGCTGCGCCCACAGGTACGTGTGCGCGGCGTGCAGCATGACCGCGCGCGCCCACCGCCGGGCCGCGTCTTCCTCGTCGTCGCCCCCGTCGTCGCTGCCCCATCGCCGCGGCCCGTGCTGCTCAATGATCACCGGCACCACCACCTCCTCCTCCCCACCATCTTCACCACCGCCGGCACCGCCGGCACCAACGCCGCCGTCGTCGTCGTTGTCACGCCGTAGCCGCGCCACCTCGACGAGCAACGTGTGCGCCGCGTCGTCCAGCACCGCCGCCACCGTTTCGCGCATCGTCGTCGTCGTCGTCGTCGTGGCCGCCGCGTACTTGGTGTCGCTACCGCTACCGCTGCCGCTCTTCTCGCCCAGCTGCAGCACGGCCTGCCACGCCTCGGTCGTCGCGGCGCTGACGAGCGTCAGCGCCGAGAAGATGCGGCTGATGGTCATCTCTCCGCTTCTGCGCGTCTGCGCTGCGTCGTCCTCGTCTGCGCTCTGGTGGCTCTTTCCGAGCGGGTGGGGGGTGAGGTGCGCTGCGGTGCGAGCGTGGGTGGCGGCGATGACGGCGCTGAAGGAAGGGGGGAAGGGTGAGGGCCATGTTGTTGTTGCCAGCGGGAGCCAGGGCGAGGGCAGTGGAGCGAGCGTGGGCTGCAGCTGGAAGGTGGCGCAGATGTACAGCTCGGCCCAGACGATGACGCGGCGCGCGAAGCCGTGCACCGTGTCCATGCCGCCGCGGAGGCTGACCAGCTTGCGCGCGCCGTTGAGGTGCGAGAGGGCTGAGTCGCGGTAGTTGAGGAAGGCGGCCTGATGGGTGGTGGTCAGTGGTGGGTGTTTTGTGGCTTTCTTCTTGAGAGGAGGAGAGAGCGCACCTGTCCGGAGCCCAGGCCTAATACGCCAAAGATGTAGCCTGAGGAAGGCTTGTTTGCTGCATCGTGGATCGGGAGATTCTCTCGGATGGATATCAGGGTTTGGTGGTGTACTCTGAAGTAGTCGGTGAGCCATTTGGGATAGGGGTTCTCCGAGCAGCGCAGGCGGAGGATTTCGGAGAGGAATAAGAGGAGGCATGTCTTGTGTGTTGTGATTAAGTTCCATTGCGTATTGCAGCGTTTTGCTACCGCGCTTGTGCTCTGGTTCCGTAGCAGCTGGTCTTTTTTTCTCGTGACGTTAGCGCTACTTGTTAGGCATTGGGCTTTTGGAGCGCACCGTCGGCAAATGGGGTGACACCGGGATAGTGGTCGAGGTCTGGAGGTGGGTCCACTTTAGCTTATTGCAGGGATGCGGATAAGTGGGCTAGCTACTTACAGTATCCGATGAGATCATGCATGCCTGGGAACTTTTTGACGGGTAGGGAGTCAAATGGATCTGCACTTGCAAACGGCGCATCCAGCAGAGGGTTTTCGACGGTTGCATTCTCGCCAGACGATCTACGCCGACCCCCTTCTCTCTGGCCCCTCAGGCCCTGGCGCCGTTTTGCTTCGTGCGTATTGAGCGAGACGTGGGCTCGGATCTTACGTCTCTCCACCTGGTTCTTTGGAGCCGTTTCATCTACGAATAGCAGACTTGACGACGACCCTTGAGATGCGAACAGCGGCCGTGCCGCCAGGGACAGCACTTCTTTGCGCGGTTCACTCCCTGACATGGGCGTTGCGTGGGTAGGGGACATGGTCGCTGCGGGTTTCGGGGCCAAGAAACGTCTCTGATCTTTTGAAGGTCGGGAGTTGGATTTTGGTTGGGGGCGGAAAGCGGCCTAATAATAGGGAGCCCCACTCTCCGATCCATGCACACCGCTGCAAATTCCGTCGACGCGAACCTCGCGCGGCGGGTAAACGTCGCGCTACGGCCGCTCTCATGCATTGCTGCCTGTCTTTTTTCCCTTTGCGGAAACCTGATTGACGCTTCTAGGGCTTAGTCAACCACGATATGCCTAACTGATCAGTGACAGGGCTCATTTCGTCGTGACTTACCTCGTTACGTCTCATAGCGTCTCGGGCCCGTCCCGTTGCGTGCCGAGCCGCGTGGCTTCTGCGGCTTATTTATTTTAAAAAAAATATTCTGCAGCCATAGGAGTTTGAGGCGAAAGTTGAATGGAGGGTGGGGGCGGAAACTGACGTGATTGCCGCGCTAACCGTGGGATGTTCCGTCCTACTTTCTAATGCTCTATAATCGATGGCAATCTCTGGTCACGTAGCAAAGGGGAAAAAAAAAAAAGGGTGCCTGTCGATCTATGTGGTGTAGCTGAAAGAACATCCAACCATACATTAAAAAATTGATGAGGTGCAGCGGGGAAATTCGCATGCAAGGTGCTACATAATTAAACCATGATTCGCTCGCTTATCGCTCACCTGTCTCACAACTCCAACGCGCCACCAACAACGTCGCCTCCCCTGCATTCGGAGTTGTGTCTTAATCCGGTAATCAACGCATGTTCACGGCGCCTAATATGGTCGACAAACAGTCCAAGTGACCACCCGTAGGTCAGCGTGGATTCACCCCGGCCATTCTGATACTCTGTCAGATGCGATAAGTAGTACACATGTCAGCTGCAAAACTATCCATGCAGTCTTGCCAAACCACCCCTTCTTTTTTTCCTTCCAGCCAAGGAAAATGCGTTCACTCTCCATCATCCAGAGCACATTCGTGCTTTGCTTTAGCATTTTCCCCTCCATGTCCCTTGCAGCAGACGATACTTGTGACCTTTCCGACGGATGCCCAGCTTGCGGCATGGACTACGCCCCATTCAAGCCGTGGTTCAAATACTACAGCAACAGCACCAGGCAAACATGCTGGAACACCATCTCCTGCAGCTTGACCCAATCCGACGAGGCCCGAAAACAGCAGTACGCCGCCATCGCCCTCATCATGGGCCTCATCCCGCTCTTCCTCAAAGACGTCTCCTGGCCCGAGCGCCACGCCATCCCGCTCTCCGCACCCCTCCCCAAGATAATCGAGATCCTCGTCCGCACGCTCAGCCTGGAGCCCGAGTACACACCACCATCATCCGAATCGGACGGACCGAACACGGCAGCGGCAAAGAGGCAGGCATGGTGGCAGCAGCGCAGCATCGCGCGCTGGGCCTGGCGGAAAAACGGCGGCCGCTCCTCATCATCATCCACAGGCCGCACATCGCTCCTGCTAGCCCTGCTCACCCTCGCCCTCGCCGTCTGCTACACCGCCCTCGGCCTGATCGAGACCTACTCCAAGCGCGCCGTCCTCGGCTGCCCATACCCCATCTTCGTCCTGTCCTGGCACCTGCTGGCCCTCCTCCCCGCGGCCCTCCACACCGCCGCCGCTGCGTGGCGCGGCAAGCCCAGACAGACTGATGCCGCCGCCGAACCCGCCATGGTGCCGTTGGTGGAGATGGATCAGGCGACGACGACGAGCGGCGGTGTGGGCCAGCAGCGGCAGGCGATGAATAAACCGCCTTATATCGCTGGCAAGATCGCCTCGCGCGGTCAGCAGCAGCAGCAGACGGCGGCGCCCGAGACGGAGGAGTGGTGGATCATGCAGCTGATTTGGGCGATTTACTACATTATTGGGACGCTGATTTACACGTCCATCAGTACGGTTACGGTGATTGAGCTGTTTGTCTGGGTGGTTGTGAGCTTCGCGACGACGGCGTTTGGCAGATTGTTGGCCTTTGCTCTGTGTATGAGCTATGAGGCCCGGTCGAGGAACGCTTGATGTTTAATTAGATGAGATGGATTCGGTTGTCCTTGTATACGGTGTCTTTTGCAGCGATTATGTAGTAGTTACTTGTACTTTTGACTCAGTTTCTTTGTTGTGCGTTCTTGCAAGTGTGACTATTACTTGTACGCTGGGCTCATATTTAGGTTCGCAAACATCAGGATCCGGTACTTTTTGAACGCCACTGCACTTGAATTTTCTACTTTATTCCCACAGACTATTATACAATACAGCCAGCTTATACTGCTGATTAACAACATCCATTTACTCCATGCAGCCAAGCTCAATACCCTTGGCAAAGAGATCACCAGCCACAGGAATGAAGCCGGAAACCAGCCCAGCAACCTCGCCAACCCAGCCACACCCACCGCTAGTCGTCGGGTTCTTGGCCGACGCAAACTCGATGATCAGGTCGTCGGGCTGCAGCTGGTTGTCGATGTAGGCGGTGACGCGCATGCTGGACGGCACCTTGTGGCCCCAGGTGTGGTCGACGCACTCAGCAAGGCCAGCCGAGTCGCCGCACGTGTCGCAGGTGCGCGCAGCGGTGCGGCCGCACGCGTTCTCGGGCTTGGACGCGCCGCCCTCGGACCACGTGAAGCTGTAGCACGTCTTGAACATCTCGTAGCCCTCCTTGTCCGACACCGCCTTGAGCACCTCCCACATCGACGAGATCAGCGCCTCGCGCATCTGGTTCTGCTCCAAGCCGGGCGTCTGGCCCCACGCGCCGTTCATCTTGACGTTGACCGTCAGGTCTTTCTTGTCCGCGTCCAGCTGGTGCTTGCACTGGTTGTTGTCGGATTCGACGGAGCGGTCCGTCATGACGGACCGCTGGTTGCCGGCCAGGTCGTAGAGGGTTTGCCACGTCGCTGCGAAGATGTCCATGTCGCCGACGTCGACCATGTTGTCGCTGTAGCGGACTTCCATCTGCACCAGGGCGGACGCCTGGGCGGCGAGCGCGGCGAGGCTGAGGATGGCGTTGGAGGTCTTCATGGTCTGGGGGGAAACGTTAGCGGGGGGAGATTGGCACGGTGGTGAGGGTACTGACTCTGATTTTGGTAAACGAGAGACTGAGTCTTGTTGAGAATGAGTGGAAGGCTTGCTGTGAAGGAGCTGCTGCTGCTGACTGACTTCTCCTCAACCGCTCATCGGTGTTTATATACAGCTGCCGAAATACTTGGCATTACGGCTGACGTAGAGTCAGTGACATTTCAAGGCGCACTCCATGTCTCACGATGTGGTGGCCAAGTCCTGGGGCTCATGCTTTGACCCACTCCCTTTGTGAGGCTCGAGTAAGGCGTCAAGCAACTCGGCTATGACAGCGGTGTCGGATTTTTCTTCCTGATTGTACAGCCCAAGTCTAGGACTTGGGTCTGAGGGTGGGCCGCCTGCGTCTTTTGCCAGATAAATGAAGGCAGAAGCATGTCATGGTAGTCTACTAGGTCTTATACGGATGCCTTTCAGCCGCATTCAATATAGTTACTATCAACATTCTATGGTGACCATTCACAGTCGTCAGGAGAGTATACTACCCTGAACGCTGCTGCGGAAGCATCGGATGCGAATGCGAGATCTGTGCCGGTTTCAGGCCTGTAACTCTGTTCTACGGTGTGGGAGTAACATGACTCGCGGGTTACCTTCTCAGCCTCGGGCCCAAGCGTTATGCATACGAAGAGGCTCTTGGTAGATCATGCAACTCTTGACGGGGGGAGGCTCACTTACCGTCGTGCGGTGTCTTGGTTGGCCGAATCGGGATTTCTGTCACGCGATAACTCCTTTGAGAAAACTTCACTGAGTAAGACGCCTGGTTGCATAAAAGCATCATCTTCGAAATGCACCGTGCCGTCTCATGAAACACTTGGCGGTCAGTCTAGATCGCCATTTGGTCAGGAGAGATACAGTTGGCAATAAGGTGCATTAGAAGCTCCAGCTATAGGCTCGTATACACCGCTCGGTGCCTTGGCGAGACACGTGGGTATTAAGGTTAAACCTCCGGCTTTTCTCATTGGTGCCCGAGGAATAACCTTAAGATATGCGGTTCTCGAACACTCTGATGTTCGCTAAGGTTTTGTTTCATTATTTATTTGGCTTTGGTATATTCTAAGGGCTTACATGGCGTCGTTCCATATGCACAAAACTGCAGCTTGAGGATATTTCAGAAAGGAATTCACATCGAAACAGATTAAACGTAGACTGTAAATGGTAGTAGTTACATCAACTACCTGCTCGCAAACTCAGGTCTGTTGCTGGTTCGAACTTATTGTGTGTGGAGCGACCAGCTGAAACGTTGTGGCACTGGGCATCGTATTACATTCTCAACGTCGTTGCTCACGGTTTCTCGTAATACTCAAGAGCTGCTCGGCTAGCACTTCAAACCCACTCGCCTATGGACTCCGGTGGATGCATGCTTGTGCTGAAAAGGCGGAGTTCCCGTTGCGGCAAAAGCTCGACGGTATGAGCTGTAACAAGTCATTAGCCAAGGAACCCGAAAACACTTTACGGCCGCAACACGTCCCCTCACTTAACAAACATTTGGAAGCAATAAGAGAGTTCAGGTTAAAGTATTCAAAGATCTGGGCAGAGTCTCCAGCCGGGTAGTTGGTATATTCCGGACTTGTAGTGAAACCCGTAGGTGAAAAGAGAATAGAATACATTTTGCCAACGGTGCTGCAAACGCATTTGTTGGCGGTATGCACGACCGTAGCTGACACGCTTTGATTCAGCCGATCACATGGCGGCAATATGGCTGTGGCTATGCCAGAATACGGCTCTGTCAGCCACGATCGGCGCTTCGCCAGCTTGTACTTCGGGCATACTTGCGCCCTCGCCGACTTATTTGGCAACGTTCACGCGGTTTCGATCGGCTCGGCGCAGGCCTGTGCCCGCCCCTAACGGCCCGTTGGTTCGTTCGACCTCGGTCCGCCCCGTTCAGGCGCTTCGTTTCGGCCCAACGCTTATAGCGCAACGGCGGCTGTGCGGCCCGCTCGCACCAGGCTCGGGGTCTTCGGGTGCGCGCTCGAGCTTCGCTCGGGTCGCATCCGCGCTTTTCGCTCCGGAACTCCAACCGACCGGTTGGCAAACGGGGTAATTGTTAAATCCGACCCCAATCGTGTATAAAAACCTTAAAGCCGACCCCGAGGACTGTCAACCCATCCATGAAGGACCCAAACTCGACCTTTGGTCCGAGTAGATCAATGCTCTTTGACTAAAATATCTATTTTCTTTTTACAACAGTAGATATCTATAGACTCAAAATTTAATTTCGTTGCAGCTTTACTATGCGTTGAAGATGGTGGATTCTTAGAAAGCTCGGCGCTAGGTCCCCGTTTCCTTTATCAACTGTGTTCTGGAGACAGGACGCTTTTCCTTTTTTTCCCAACCACAAATCAGCTAACCGTTCCTTTTAAAGGCACCAACATGATGGGTTGCAGAGAAGAGCCCCGATTCAGAATAGCCTACAAATCCAAAACGGCTTAGCGACCCTGCATGACGCCGGAAGAAGAAGGACGACAAGGCAGCACCGAGGCAAGGCTGCGGATGATCGCTTCAGTGATTCGATGCCTCGCGTCTTACATGCATATTTGGGGGCCAATCCAACGTCACCAGAGCTCCCGGCTTGGTATTTCTTCCGAACCCTGCAACGCTCGCTGAAGAAGGCTGACTGAAAAGAAGCAGTGGTCCTCCTATCCTGGAAACGACATCTCTCTCATTTAACCCCAAAGACATTTGGAGAGTCTGTGGGTACCAGCCATGGCCAGTAATGGAGGACACACCATCGACACAACGCCCCTATGGGAGGAAGCACAGAGGCTGTTCACCAAAGAGATTAGTGAGGCTGGCAAAGACCTCATGTCCGCAGGGAAAGCAACTCTAGAGGAGACGATCTCTGAGCTGCGCAAGACACAGGAAAAGGCTTCGAGACAGTATTCCGACCACATCGTGCATTTCGGATCAACAAGGAGCAACACAGCAGGCAGCACCATCACAATCAGGCTGAAGAGCATCTTTGATAAATTGGATCTGCTTCGTCAGCTTGGAGACGCCGCAATGTCAGCCGCGCCTCAAAGCGTGTCGTTAGTATGGATGGGCTTTCGCATGATTTTCATGGTCTGACTCAGATAACACTTTCGTTCAAGGGTCTCTGCTGATTGTTTCATGGATGCGCAGGGCCTTCTTGCCGACAGAGACACTTGCGAATTTCTTTCCGCCGCCGTCGACCAGATTTCTGGGGAAATAATTGCCTGCGAGATTTATGCTCAGCGCTACCTTGGTCAAGATGCTTTGGTGGATCATTTTGCTCACAAGAAGCGGGCTGTTCTGGACCAGATTCCGGAGCTTCTTGCAATTGTCTTGCGATTCTCGTACCTTACCAGAAAGCTTTTTAGCCACTCGTCCAAAGTCTTTCGCACGCTTTCCGGAACACTGGGTGGCAGATCCTACGCCTTGAAGGACGCGATCGAAGAACTAAAGACGAAGCTGGCGACGTTGCGGGAGGCCGACCAGATCAACTACCAAGAAGAAACAATGAGGTTGCTCAGAGCGCGTTCTCATGACTCTCTCACTCTCGTTCGGTTGGAGGACATGTCGAAGTCTGCCTTTCAACAAATCGACTTCACTGCCGCTGGTGTCAGAAACATCCAGTCTGAGATTTACAAGGGCAGGGACGAGGAAAAGAAAGACAATATTGAAAAGAATTTCAAGAAAAAGCTTGAGTGGTTTGAAAGAGGGAAAATCACCGACATTCAAACCCGTATCAGCCAGTACCGAGAAAATATCGACCGGAAGCGTCACAGGGGGTCATGCCAATGGATCTTCCGAGATGATGTCACACACTTCAAGAACTGGAGAGAAAGTGATTCGGGCTTTCTATGGCTTGTTGGTCGCGCTGGTTTTGGTAAATCCGTCCTTGTCTCAACGATCATCGAACATTTTGACAACGAACAATCTATGGAGAGCCAGCATCCAGCTGATCAAGTTCCGATTCCACTGTACTTCTTCTGCAAGAGGGGAGATGAAGCGGCAACGAAGGCACGCAAAATCATGTTGCACCTGTGTTATCAACTCTTAAACCACGACGATTACGATGATAACGCCAACCTACAAGAGAAGTGCAACGACCTACTAGACGAAATTCGAAAAAAGTTCCCAAGTTTCGCCAAGATGGATCCTTCTCATGTGGAAGTTCCAGCTCTAAAGGACTTGTTCGAGGGCCTTGTGATGCAACTGAGTCGGCCAATTGTGCTCATTGTTGACGCACTGGATGAATGTGAAGACTGGGATGACTCTGGTTTTCTCGACTCTCTGATAGCCTTGGCGAGCTCAAAAGCAAGAATTCGTGTTCTGGCTTCCAGCAGACAGCTTGACTCAGAGCTATTACGGAAGGTCCCTTGCATTGAAATTAACAAGGAAAGAACAAAGAACGACATTGCATGCTACGTCGCTGCATCGGTGAAACTTTCAAGGCCTAAATGGAGCCGAGGAATGATGATGAGAGCCATTGAGGGCATCATGGAAAACTCTCTGGGAGAATTCAAATGTAAGGGACGGAGGAAGACTGTAGAATTTAAATTGAATGCTGACCTGTTTTTCCTTAGATGCAACGATCAAAGTGGAGAGTCTGAAGGAGCCTGGACTCATGAACTCCTTTGACCAATTCATGAAAGATCTGAAACCGGGAATGAATAATGCCTACTATCAAATCTTTGAGACATTACCCAGGAGTCAACGACACCTATTAGTTGTGGCGCTCCGTTGGTTGATCTGCGGTAGAGACAACATACCGATTGAGTGCATTGGAGATGAAGTGGAGCTCAATTGGGATGAAGACACCATCGAGGTCCAGGAAGATTTTCCCGAAGACGAGGCCAACACTTTCATTTCCAATTTACTGGATGATCTCGACCTCAATCAAAAAGACGAGCCGGAGAGCCAAGACTCTGACCATAGAGTCACAGCCGATACTCTGAGCAGGATTGGGCGAGACTTTGTCAAGATACAGAATGGCCTGGTGGCTATTTTACATACCTCTGTCCGTGACTTCATCGAAAGCTCAGGCTTATCTTTGAGGACGATATCTCCGTTTTGCACTCGTTGTCTTCAGGTTGAAAGAGATATTGGTCTGGAACTTTCAGCAGCATCGCAAAAGAACGGCCATCTTCTAATGGCTGAGCACCTGCTGCAGAAGCTCAATTCATACAGGTTCCAGAAGAGGTATATCCTAGTTGAAGGCTTTGGGACAACAAAAGAGCAATCGATTAAGGCGGGCGACCAGGACTTAGAGGTGCCACAAGCAAGAGAAAAAGATGGCACGGGGAACGACGCGGTGTGGGCGACCGAAAATCAAAAATATGAAATTACGGAGTGGCCACGACATCTGCGAGAAGCCGAGTGCGCTTGGACTGCAGAAGATCGAAAGCGAGAACCCAACCGCTGGAACTCTCTTCTTGATAGCGCAGAGCGCTTTCTGGACCTCAACAGTAACGTCTACAAATGTTGGGCTAGAAGAACCTTGCCAAAGGTCAAGGAGAGACCATTCAAAGAATATGAGCATCCTCTGCATACTGCTGCACGCCACGGCCTTGTGAGTTTGATGGAAAGATATCTCAGCAGAGGAGATTGTGAGGTGGATTCAAGGAATGAGCTCAAGGTGAGTTATTCATTATACGTATCATTTGATTTGTGGGTGCTAATTATACATCAGAGCACGCCTCTAATAGCGGCGTGCAGTGGAAAGGGGGGATTTCGTGGGCTGGAGCTACTTGTTCGAAAGGGGGCCAACGTCAATGCACAAAACTACAGTGGGGTGACCCCACTCTTTTATTCAATTTCCAACGAGACGTCACTCGAAACGATCAGATTTCTCCTGGAAAGCGGTGCGGATCCTACGATATCAATCGACACTGGAGCAACGCCGCTGCATATTGCAGCCTGGAAACAAAAGTATTCAATATGCGAGATTCTCCTTGGGTACGCTTCTGTAGAGGTAAATGCCAAGGACAAGAAAGGCGGAACCCCTCTTCACTTTGCCTGCAATTGGACGAATACACCCGAAGGACTGATAAAACTACTCCTGGACCACAAAGCAGACCCCAATGTCCAGGACGGCGAGAGCCGAGCTCCGCTTTACGAGGCCTGCAGGTCTGGGAACTCGGAAGCAGCTCGTGTACTTCTACAGTATGGAGCTAACATCAATGACGATGATCTTACCGGTGACACTGTCAGTTAGAACATTTCTATTAATAGCTGGTAACTAATTGCGCTAGGCTCTCCACGCTGCTGTGTATGCTGGTAGTCTTGAGTGCACCAAGCTTTTGGTCCAACAAGGCATTGATATATGGAAGAAAAACCAGAAGCAGCTTGTTGCTCTTACTTCTGCTGCTAGATCTGACCAATGGGAGATTTTCGACTTCTTGCTTGGAGAATACGCTAATCAGAGCCATAACAGAGATTTCCTGCTCGAAAAAGACGAATCTGGATGGACACTTCTGCATCACCTTTGTTGGTGTTCGAATGACGATATCATCCAGAAGTTGCTCCAATCTGGCGACAGAGAAGCCATGTGCTCGGCCACAGATGACCAGGAGTATACGCCTTTTCATGTTGCAGCATCGAAAGGGAACATAGTGATGGTCAAAATCCTCCTTGATTACAACCCACCCCTAGACGTTCCTGGTCGTAGCCTCTCGCACGGACCCACCCCAATTGATCACACCTTTCATTGCTGGCAAACAGCCGCTGGTGAAACGGGGGAGTATGAGGAGGTGATTGAACTCCTGGCTTCAAGAGTCAAGATGTCCAATCAAATGTACAAATTTGAATGCGCAATTGAAAAGGGATCCACCAGGCTGTGCAAGCTCTTCCTCGACTTGAAGAATGAGACGGATGACTGGTATGGATGGACACCTACTCAGCTTTCTGTCCAATGTCAGAATCGGGAAATAATTTCCCTTCTGTCAATCGATAACGCCTCCTCGAGCGTAGGAATGCCATCTCTAGATCAGCAATCCCCCTCACGCTGGAGCATGATCGACAAACATGATGACATCCTCATCTCTCAGGATGGAATGGAGGCTGCATTTTTTGGGCATGGTAAGTTATCCCACTGACCTCATACGATACGGCTCCATGCTAATATTTTGTACGTTTCGGAAGACGATGACAATGAGTTCATACCCAGTGATTCAAGAATCGTGAGAACCGAACACCCGGTGGAATTCTGCAAAAGCTGCTTCTACTTCGAAATTGAGGTATTGGATTCAGAAATGAAACATCCGTACGTGGCTAATTACACGATAAAAGATATGATACTAACGATCAATTGCAATTATCAGCATACTTGGACTGGGCTACTGTAGCAGGTTTGCACTGTTGAATCAAATGCCTGGCTGGAAAGATGCCGCCGCTCCAACATGGGGCTACCACGCGGACAACGGGTACAAATATGGGATGAGTAACAGCGGCGAACCCTATGCCGACATGTACGGTAGTGGTGACATCATCGGGTGCGGAGTCAATCTCGAGAAAAAGACAATCTACTACACAAAGAACGGAAAACACTTAGGTTTATCTCTTGTCGAAGTTGAGGTATATCTTTACTAACAAGTATCACAGGAACGGCCTTTTCGGATGTTAAGGGTCGTCTTTTTCCCGTTTGTGGCATGGGCTGGAAAAGAGTCAGAGTTAGGGCAAATTTCGGTCAGGACCCTAACGTGCCTTTTAGGTATCAAGACTGGCAGACAGCGAGTTAGCCCTAGCACGAGTGTCTGATGGGTGTTGGAGCCGCCGGGGTATAAAAGCTCGCATCATTTCCCATTACTTTCTTACACGCTTGAATATGGCGTATCACTTTCATTAACTCATGCTTCCTGATGGGCTTTCAATGATTCATCTAAGAGAGCACCTTGTTTTATGACCTTGATGTGGGCGCGTACTTGCTCATGAATTCTCCAGCCTCAAATTACTAGAAGTAGCTTAGTTGGAATTTTCACAATAAAAGCACCAATACCGTCATACCCATACAGAAAGCCGCGTCTGTCTTTCTTATTAGCACTATGATCCTACTCTCAACCCCTCGCCGCCACTCGCTGAAGATAGAATACCTGCCTCTCAGACTTAGTGTGCAGGAGGGCCAGGCTATGTGAGACCGGAGCGGTTGCTCTTGCGAGAGAGTATGGCCATTCGACTCAATGTGTGGTCTCCACGAAAAAGGACCATCAATGGTTTCGAGACAGAGACGAAGGTCAATAGCCCCCATTCTAGAGAGCTGGAGATGTTTCACCGGAGGAAAGGTTTTCTATTGGCTCTAGTTCTGGTTGAACGAAGCGCTGCCTTCCACTATGCCCAAAGCCCCCGCTCGCTGATAATTCCTTCCATCGGTTATGATGCAGCGTTGCAGGAGCTTTAACTTAGTAGAGAGAGTGATATTTGGTCGAAGTGGTTGATAGTTTGTTCCTTCGGCCTAGACCTTCGGTCCTCGGTGATAACCATCACCACCAATGAAATCACGTGACTCCCTTCTGCAAATAGTCCGTTCGCACTGTGTGCTTCTCGGGAGTCGTGCAACCTCTTGATAGTAAACCCTGCTTTGCTCTGGGCCATATCAAATAATAGAAGCTTTAGTTATTTGCCACTAAAATCTTCGAAGTCCACAGGTTTCCCCACTAGTTCAGATGGTCCGGCCCGGCCCGCTTTTCCTATTCCGCTCCACTCCCGTCATTCCCGTTCTTTTCGTCGCTTTCGCGATTTTCGTCATTTCCCTCATTTCCGTCACTTTTGCGATTTCCTTCATTTTCGTCGTTTCCGTCGTTGTTCCGCCGTTTCCCTACAAAGACGACGACATGTCAGCGATCGAACTCGAAACGCAGCGTCTGCCATCCAACTGTTCACACTACTGTTTCCCTCACCCCAAGTGCTGTAGTGTTTGATAGTCATACTGGCAACACAATGGTACCTGCCGAAGCAAGATGGGGTTTAGGTACTTCAGGTTTATGATTCTGTAGTCTCCTACTTTGACTTCACATGAAGCCTTCTATTTTGCTTTACTAAGTCGTTGCATGTCTCATACTTTGACGCGAGCTACTGACGTGTGCGGCGCAGAACCCTTGTGCAGCCCAGAAACGATGGTTTAACTGGGTCTGTTTATCCTCAAAGGACCGACAGATGAACGGCACTGCCTATGAGACCTAGCTGAAATACGGTGTAGCCATGGTGCAGGAGTGGGCGGACAAATCTGATTGGCTCAAGGTGATGCCAGCCCTCGCGTGACGAGAGATTTTCATTCATGCACGGCAGCAATACCCTGACATTCGCAGCTCCACACGGTAGCGAAAGCCGGAGCACCTAACGCACAGGCCATCAGCAGCTCCTCAGCGTTGCAGCCCTCGGAACCTTCAGTGACGAGCCTCTCTGTCCGATATTTTCACTTGCTCGCCCACCATGGGTCGGCAAAAGCACACCGGACCGTCCAGAAAATCCGTTGCCGGTTCACAGCTTACCAAGAAGAGCAACACCAAGTCACAAGGCAAGGAGGAGATTCGCAGTACGTGTGCCCGCAGACGATGGCCAACAGACGTGTGTGCTGACCGCCTCCTTGCGCCAGATAACCTTCCACCACGGCCAACAAGTCGCAATAGTCGCCGCGTCAGGGGATTGTCCCCATTGCCCCCCGAAGTTAGTGCATCATCTCTCGTGCCCATTGGCATTCCGCCCAGCTCGCTCACAAGAGACAGAAGTCCCCACCTATCACAGGCGCGGCGCCGGCACCTAAAGCCAAAGCCAAACCCAAGCTCAAGCAGAAATCAAAGCCCAAGTCCAAAAAACGGAACGAACCTCGTCCCCCATATCCGGGCCACGACCCCGTCCCCAACACCACCCTTTCCGAAAACCAGGACGACAATCCCATTCCTACGGAGACCAACGTCGAGAAAGAAACCCAACCCGAACACCCAGACGTGACCGGAGATAAAGCAACTCATACAGAACATCAAGACGTAGTCGAAGCAGCGTCACTGCTACCAGCAGGCCCACGATCGGCATACAGCGACCCAACGGAACACTGGGTCATGAACAGCGCTCAGCCTGGGCAAACCGCTGTCGCGGACGCCCCAGCCATAGAGTCTCTAAGAGGAACACCTGCATATCAACCCGCCGCATCCATCATGCCCCAAATGCGTGCACAGGGACAGAAGAAGGGCTCTGTAGCGAAGACGACACAGGCTTCCACGAGAGATGACACTGGCTCAACGAGCTACGTATACAAAAGGTCAAATTTTCCTCACAAGCTAGAGTGCATGTCTGTAACAGTGCAGCTGTTCATGAAAGAGTATGATGAGAGCATAGATGAAACAGGCGTGGAGGACTCGACCAGGGATTTATTGGAAAAGCTCAAGGCTGAATCTCACGACCCTACAACCGATGAGCGTTACATGAACCAAGTTCTGCGACAGACTATCGAGCGGCTGCAATTCAAGAATGAGCCCTACGTCATAGCCGAGCTCCATGATCTCGTCTGCCCTCCAGCGGAACGCCTCTCGGGTGTCTATGATAGGGATGTCGAGCTCCGCTCAACGTACAGACTCTTTGTTGACGCTCGGAACGAGTCGTGGACAAAAGCACCTCGGTTGCTAGACAGATTCCCAGCCCCTCAGCCGGACTATTGCGTTGGCTTCGGTTCCCGGGCTTTTTTAGCCCCTGAATGGGCGCTGCTTGCTACAGTCCCCAGCAATTCGTCCAACTTTGCAGTAACAGACTACATGCACTTTCCATTTCTCACCTGCGAGGTGAAGTCTCATAAAGAATCAATATCCGTGGCGGATAAACAAAATGCGTACAGCATGATGGTGGCAGTCTCGTCCACAGTCGATCTTTTTCGGGCTGCGAAGATGGAGAGAAGCGTCCATCGGAAGGTCTTAGGATTTTCGATATCTTACAACAACAAGAACGTGGTTGTGGACGGATGGTACCCTGTCATCGTCGGCCAATGTACAGAAATCTACCGAACCCGGATACACGATTTTACAATCCGCGCGGGAAGCGCCGACAGGTGGCAATCGTGGCACTACGTCCGCAACATCTACGAGGTGTGGGCTCCGGAGCACCGGGCGCGTCTCCGCGTGGCCATAGACTCGCTGAAGCTCACCATCAACATGGCCGGTCTCAGGAACAGGGACGAGCAGACGCCGACGCCCTCCGAATCTGCGCACAGGGGGCTGGAGCAGCTCGGCCTGCAGAGCCCCAAGCCGCAAGCGGGCCGGGCGGACAGCGTCAGCGTGTTTAGCGCTCAGTCTCGGAGAAGGCGAGCAGTGACAGCACCGCTTGGTGGTGACGCGTCTCCAAAACGGCCAAGGTCAATGATAGGGTAGAGTCTTTCTGTCTCTTTGTTTTTTGTTTTTTGTTAATGTTAAAATCTATTTCCGTTTGTCCCTTGATGAAACGATAGGGTTACGGTCAGGTGAGCTGGTTGTAGTAATGTTAACTCTGGTAGTTCTTGAGATTGATGGGATATGAAATAAGTAAGACTTCAAATCCAAATATCTGGGCTTTCCTCGGAAGCAGTATTGGTCCACTCTAATGTCCAAACTCCAAATTTCCAAACCTGAGACGTGCCTGATCAACCAGTACAATGGGTCAAGAGTAAAAGGCAAGGGTTCTAAAAGGACCACACAATTCCTAAAAAAAGAGAGTAAAATGCTGACACGCAAACGAAGCCCAAATAGGCTTCATGTCGGGCACTAAAAATCTTAAGAAATAGGCAGTCTTTTCCCAGACGAAGTTGGTCAGAAGAATGTCTATAAACGAGGAGTTGACGGAATGAAGGGAACGGTTGCCTTTTCCTTGACATTCGCCAGTACTTGCGTAGATAATTTAGAGTTTACGGTATTCTCGAAACAACGCTAAGCCATCTTTGGCACGCTAGTCTCTGTCCGGGGTATTTGCGATGAAAGTTTTCTCCGTGGCTCGAGCTCACTCAACTGTAACACTGCTTTTCATCAACATTGTCAGCGCTCGTAATGTCCACTGTACCATGTGTATCCTGCAAAAAACGCCGCGTCCGCTGTGATGCCAGCTTGCCAACATGTAGCCGTTGCCCGCGGGATGGCATCGAGTGCCCGGGCTACAAGAACCCCACTGTTTGGATATATCATGACCAATCATCTAAAGGATTGAAGCGCTCACGGCATCGCCCGAACGAAATCTCGCCGCACTCAACTTCCCAAAGTAGCCAAGTGAACGTCAACCAAAGGCGAGATCAACTTGTTCGTCATCAAACAAATTCCTCATGGAAAACTCGTGGATTGCATCCATTGGAAAGCACTTCTTGGCTCCCTTCTGACGAATCTGCTCTGTCTACTTTGAATTTTTTGCAATACTGTACGAACCCCTAATGATTAGCCTCCTCCATCCTCGTAAGCTTACTAATTGCGTATAGATAATGAACGTATTGCACCGTACATTATTGCAGACGATGTCGTGTTACAATGGACCAGAGTCCAGTTCGGCGACTGGCGAGATCAACCAGACGTGGTCAAGAAATCGATGCACATGATTTGTGCACAACACAAAGCCATTGTTTCTCAGGATAACCCTGACCGCAATCTTGAGGCATGCAAACAAAGATATCACGCTACTCAAGCTTTCAACCAAGACTTGATGCACTCGGCTCATGACCCGAACCTTCTTTTGGAGGCTGTCGTAATGCTTCTTACAGGAGAAGTACGCATCATACTTTCCACGTTAAATATACCCCTTTGTTGGTCCAAACAAAACTAAACCACTTTTTCTTTTAGATTCAATACTCAGCTACCGGCGCCTGGCACCAGCATACCCAAGGCGCTGCTGCTATTGTTGAACTACAGGGAGGATGGGATAAATACATTCTCTCATCTGGTGATGCACCTCATATTGCTTTCCACTTCATCACGTAAGTCATGGCATTATGGCTAGCGGTTGACGAGATTTCGCGATCTTGTTTGCTAAGAAGCTTTCACACAGAGTTGAAATTATGGGCGGTACGACAAGCAATGCAACACACCTCAAAGAATCGCCAAAGTGGCCATATGACCTCATACAAAGCTTTCAAAACTGGGATAGTATCACCGTAGCTTCCTGCTGCCCTTGTCCCAAGGTTCTCTTCGAGGCCATCGCCCAAACTAACCTTCTCAGAGCAACGTTGTGCAATGACGATTCCGGCATCATCCGGCCAACGGATGAAGAAGTGGGTCGTGGCATCCGGTCTATCGTTACTCGAGTAGCCAATTTCTCGCCTCAATCGTGGCTGGCACACCTAACCGCAATCATCCCTTTCCAGCTGTCCAGCCCCGACTGGCTTGCGTTGATCTCTTGCTACCACGCCGCCACGCTGCTCTACTGCCTCCGCACCCTCGTATTCGAGTCTTCCTTTGGTGATCGGGAAACCTTGTCCTCAATCCTCGCGGACACATTCGGCACGACCGTCGCGGAGACCGTACGTATTGGTGCGTTGAGAGCGCTCTTCCATCATCTCGGCTGCCCGTTGTATTCGTTCGGGGCTGCGGGTCTGAACGTTGATAGCGTGGCTTGGAACGTGGTCGTTTGGCCACTGTTCATCGCGGGCTTCGAGGCTGGCGGAGAGGCCCTGACGAGTGCAGAGGCTCGCGAAATGAAGACATTCATTTCAGACAAGCTACGGCATGTGACCATGCTGTTAGGATCGAGGAGCGTGTCGGATGCGCAGAGGTTGTTGGAGAAATGCTGGGAAGGCAGAGAGATCGGTGGGGCGGCAGGGCTGGACGGTGGGCTCACATGGGATGAGTCGTTTCCGGAACGATGCGTCTTCATATCAAGTTTCTGAGGGAGACCGAGAGCCGGAGAAAGTATCGAAATGAATTACGCGGCACTTCTTTCAGTCTGACTGAGACCAGCACGTGGAGGGTCCCAGCGCATTATCTCCCACTCCATCTCCTGGTTCGGCCGCCACGTCCACTTCCCGACACCACGGAAACCAAGGCTCCTGTACAGCGGCGCCCCCGCAGGCGTCGCCGACAGGTGAACTGGCACGCTCTCCTTCTCCGCTCTTGCCATGCCCCATTCCAACAACATCCGGGCAACACCTCGCCGCTGGAACTTGGGAGCGACTGCGACGTCCATGATTCCGTAGTACTCTTTGGGCTTTTGGTACCCGTCTTCGTTCCAGCGCTGTGAGTCGCTCCTGCTACAGATTTCGGCTACAGCCCGGGCGTGGGAAGCGTCGACCATCGGGTTGCGGACGTCTCGAATGTAGTCCGCGATATCGGAGTCTAGGATGCGTTCTTTCATTCCTGCGCATACAGGTCAGTCTCGACCCCCTCTCGTGCGGCTGTCGTAATAATTGCTCACTTGATATCCAGGGCTTTTTCTTCTGCAATCCACCTTTCTGCTCTTCTTCCTCACTCTGGTCGGCGCCTTCCCGATACCAGATACAGAAACCCATGATTTCTGGAGTGCCGTCCCACCCTTCATCGTTGGGCTCGAGAACAGCAACAATTGGTATTTCTGTGGACTCCTCGAAGCTGTGCTGAAGTATGTCGGCTTTGGCTTTTAGATATCTCGAAGGATACTCGCGGCGCTTGGGGTAGAGGTATGCATCTTGAGCGTCGTCAACGTACGCAGCTACAGCGATAAGGGCTGCGTTGGAGACGTCCTCCCGAGCCAAAAGACGGATATGCATCCCGGAATTGTCGTGTATCTTGAAAAGAAGGTGGATGGGTTGAAATCGCGGGACCGACAACTTTTATACATACCAGGGTCTGCACGTTGAAGCCTCATTCTTTGAGTCATCGCAAAATTGGCCCGTCTCCAGTTTCGTTCCGGACACCACATATTCATCCGTGTTACTGAATTCGGTAATGCTTTGGGGCGCAGTCACTACGGCGTGCAGCGCAGTGGCCAAAATGCCAAGGAACTAAGTAATGGTTGTGGGGATGTGATCTGACTGCCGCATGCGGCAAGCGGCTTGCAGGAGGCTGGATGTGAAACGCCGAATGAAAAGCCGAAGGATGGCACTCCGACCATGCCGATATCACTCTCATCATTTACAAATGGAATCGGGTACTATTAAATAATATTGTCGATTCCGAAACGAAACGTAAATCATGCAGAAAAGTTGATTCGAAGCCAGGCATCTCGGCCTGAGGTTCTTCTACATCCGGGCCTACAGTTTTGAGTTTTAGGGGGTGTACTCTTCTCGTATTTTGGCACTTTTCATTGGACACACCGAATCGAAAGTAAACAAGGCCTGCAGCACATCGAAAGCGGCTGAGAAGCCCGTCTGTGTGCGGAAAACTTGATTTCAACTAGCCCAAAACTGCTTGTCCACAATTTGCAACTTCTTTCCCCTCTCGCTTTACTCGCTCAACGTCAAATGTCCTGCAACTATTTAATATTATGATGGAAGGACACCTACCTTCTCTCATTAAAAAAGAACCCAAACCTCAACTGGACTAATATAAAAGAACGGTGGGGTACCGTTGGAGAAAGCCTCCGCAATTCATTCGGTGGGGTATTGGTAACGGATCTAGGTGGAATTTGTGTGCATTGACGGGTGAGAGAATGCCAAAGAGGCGTTTTGAATTCTTCCAGATGGAAAGATAGACTCGGAAGTTGACGAAAGTATAAAATAACTCTTTAGTGATTTTGCTGAGTTAGCAGAAGGCCTCCCAGCACATACAATACTCCATGCAACCCGAGATCCATCCGGTTCGTCGTTAAAAGTCATTTTTCATTGGTGCACTTACTGCCGTATCTTTGCAGCTTCTCAATGTCCAAGCACGCCACATTAAAGCATGAAATAGGCCACGATGTGGCACGTTGTCCGTGTGGACCTTTAACATAAGGCGAAATCAATGCTACCAAACACTGGTCAAAGTTGGAGACTAGATCATTCAAAGCGTCCTACATCCACCACAAGAGATCTTATCTTTCTAGTCTATTTCAACATCACGCTTACCAATGTAATAATGCACAGTAGTCCGGACAACCACCGCTCTATATTCAACTTTCTTCCTAGGTCACATATCACTTGCTCATTGGGTAGGCTGAAGAAGTTTCACACGCTCTGACAAAGTTTGCTGACGCGGACAAACTACGTTGCCCCGTGGTGGGGTTCGAGCGCATAGTGTTGCAGCCTAACATCTTCAGACCAAATACGCATATCTACTACCGATAAGGGCTCGTGATTGTCATCGTCGACTACCCGAAATGCTCGGAAGTCATGTTGTGGATATCCTCGGACTGTGGTCTTGAAACACGTGAATGGTGTGGTGGGCCCTCGGCTCGAGGGCATTGCTGCATCCCCGCCACCCGAGCGTCGAGGGCTACCCCAGAAATGCGGGGGAGGGGGTATATGGGGAGGTAGCATCGAAGCAACATCCCGCAGCAAGGAAGAGAGACGGCCCAGAATTCAGCGAAATCTTTCTTGTCTAACGATTGAATCGAGATTATCGAACACGATGAGCGCACGATTACTCGGCCGAAGCGCTACCCGCAGCTGCCGCCAACCAAAGTGTTTCATTCCTTGTATCGCTTCTCGACCAATCAGCCAGAAGACATACACCCTAAACACGGGTGCGAAGCTGCCAGCCATTGGCTTCGGTACCTTCCAGGACAAGGAGCAGCAGGAAAGCGCCGTCTACAACGCCATCAATGCTGGCTTTCGGCACATTGACACGGCTCGCGTGTAAGTAGTCAGCACCCCAAACCCCTTGAGGCTCTACAATAGTAACTTTGCATAGCTACGACACGGAAAAGTTCATTGGCAACGCCATTCGAAAGGCGGGAGTTCCCCGCCAAGACCTTTTCCTGACTACGAAGCTTTGGTGCAACTCGTTCCACCCCGACGATGTTGAGCCTGCCCTTGACGAGGCGCTTGCTGACCTGGACACTCCGTACATCGATCTTTTCCTCATGCACTACCCATGCACCTTCAAGCGGGGCACAGAACGCTTCCCCAAGGGGGAGGATGGCCAGATGATGATGGGCGCCACGACCTACGTTGACACATGGAAGGCGATGGAGAAGTTGGTGCAGAAGGGCAAAGCCAAGGCCATTGGTGTTTCCAACTTCAGCAAGGGCGAAGTCCAGAAGCTGCTTGACGAGGGCACAATCGTAAGTCGTCTTCCTCGATTGCAGAAGCACGTCTAACAGGATACTATAGGCTCCGGCTGTCCACCAGATGGAATTGCATCCCTACCTGCAACAGAAGGCCTTTGTCGAGTGGCAGAAGTCCAAGGGCATCCAGATGATACAGTTCAGCCCGCTCGCCAACCAAAACAACTTCTACCGCGACATCTACTGGGCCACGGGCAAGGCTGACATTCCTCGGCTCATCGACGAGCCCATCCTCAACGACATCGGCAAGAAGTATGGCAAGAGTGCTGCCCAGGTGGCACTTGCGTGGGGCCTCGCCAATGGCCGCGCGGTCATCCCGAAAAGCGTCATCGATTGGCAGATGAAGGAGAACCTGGAGAGCGATTTTCCTCTTGACGAGGAGGACATGGCGAAGATTGCCACGCTGGACAAGGCGCTTAGGTTTAATGATCCGAGCACTGCGTACAACTGGAAGCTGTACAGCGATTTGGAGGGCGCTTGGGCGAATGCTTAATAGTATCGATGCTTTTTTTTTTTTGTATTGTTGAAACAAAACCCCCGCTTGTCTTTGGTAGCATGTATGTTAAAAGATACAGTCGGAATAAATAAAGCCTCTCTGTTTTTGTATGGCTATTTTTTGCTGTGATTCTTTCGACTATTACTTAATGCAAATACGGGAAGCTGATGAAAGGGTGATGCGAGAAAGACGAAGGCCAACAAGGACAGATTTGAATGAGGCTTGAGCTCATACTTGAAATTGGGCATGTGGGTATCAAAGCCAAATGTTCCAAGCGCAGTCGTAGACTACTTCGCGTCGATTATTGCGGGGTAAGCCAGCCACAACATTAGACGTGACGCGCATGCGGCATCCATCAACACCGAAATCCTTAGCTGATATCTCCACCATCGCAGCTGGTCTTACTCTTATCTCGATGTTGAAAGCGGGGGTGGAATTCATGTTTCAGTAATATCTTCTGCAGTGTGAGGGGCGAATACCACAGCGTTATCGATTCGAGGGTTGACTCGGCCTGCAGCGCTGATCACTACCTCAAAGCGTCCTGAGTTGCGCGCCCTCGTGTCGGTGGGATCTGCCAAGTCCACTATGGTGCTCACTCAGACTACCTGCCTCGATTGGAAAGCCTGTTTGCATAGTGACCATGCGGAAGTATCGTGTGAGAACCCCATGGGGTATTTCCCCGCAATGACGGTAACGGTCGAACCATCATACCTGCTCCTCCATCCAGCCGCCATTATTTAGTGCCCTAAATCTGAGGTTGCACCACATCAACTCTGAGCTTAACTACCAAAGTCATCCATCAGATTACTCCCTACCTGTCACACCATGTCCGGCATCCTGGATCAACGCAAGAGATGGATGGTCGCATCCAACCTTGAGAAGCGATCCCTCCTCATCGCCGTCAACTGCATCGCCGGCCTCTCCATCTTCTTCTTCGGTAACCAACCCCCATCCCACTACCCTCCCCCTGAGGCGACTGATCTCACCCGCACATCTACAGGCTACGACCAAGGCATGATGGGCGGCGTCAACGAATCGCCGCACTACGTCCACCTCATGGGCTTCGGCCACGTCGACGGCACCGGCGCGCCCGTCGTCACCAAAACACTACTCCAGGGCGGCATCGTGGCCGTCTACTACCTGGGCACGCTGCTGGGCTGCCTGTTGGGCGGCTTCGTCGGCGACCGCTTCGGGCGCATCACGACCATCGGCGTCGGCGCCGCGTGGGCCATACTCGGCGCCGCTCTCCAAACGTCCGCACAGGACGCAGACTGGATGATTTGCTCGCGCCTCGTCAACGGCGTCGGCACGGGCATACTGAACGCCATCGTGCCGACCTGGGCGTCCGAGCTGGCTGACTACTCATCACGAGGAGCGTTCATCGCGATGGAGTTCACCCTGAACATCTTCGGCGTCGTCGTCGCGTACTGGCTGGCGTTTGGAGTGAGTTTCATCGATGAGGGCCGCTCCCCGTTCCGCTGGCGCTTCCCGATCGGCTTCCAGCTCGTCCCGCTCATCTTCCTCGTGCTCGGCTGCTGGGTGTTTCCCGAGTCGCCGCGCTGGCTGTGCCGGGTGGGCCGTGACGAGGAGGCGCTGTACATCCTACAGCGGCTGCGCGGCACCACCGGTGCTGAAGCAGGCAAGGCGGAGGCGGAGCTGTCCGAGATCAAGGACATCGTCGACCTCGAGAACAAAGAGGCGAAGCGCAACTCGTACTTTCACATGTTCTTCGGCATCGGCTCC
The DNA here is from genome assembly GCA_009801085.1 of Lasiodiplodia sp. COLG20. NCBI lineage: Eukaryota > Fungi > Ascomycota > Dothideomycetes > Botryosphaeriales > Botryosphaeriaceae > Lasiodiplodia > Lasiodiplodia sp. COLG20. The sequence goes on from VNWV01000004.1 coordinate 715,034, forward strand.
GGCCGCCTGCACACCGGCCGCCGCGTCCAGCTCGTCGTCTGGCTGCAGATCCTGCAGTGCTGGAGCGGCATCGCGGGCATCACCATGTATGGTCCGAGTACGTTTCTGCCCTTCCCTCCCTTCTTCCCCCAAACCCCCCATCCACCCCCTCCTCCCGGCCCGAAACCAGCCCCGACTAACCCGCACAACCCCAACCAGCCCTCTTCGCCCTCGCCGGCTTCACCCCCCGCAAAGCCCAGTGGATCTCCGGCCTCAACAACATCTTCTACATGTTCGCGACACTCATCTGCGTCTTGACCATCGACCGCATCGGCCGCCGCTGGACGCTGTACTGGGGCTCCGCCGCGCAGGCCGTCGCCATGTTCCTGGTCGGCGGCCTCGCGCGCGGCGGCTTGAACGCCAGCGACGCAGACACCGCGAGCAAGTGGGGCGCGGCGGCGGCGGCGATGATATATTTGTACACGTTCGTGTTCGGCGCGACGTGGTTGACGGTGCCGTGGCTGTATCCGGCCGAGTGCTTCCCGTTGCGGGTCAGGGCGAAGGGGAATGCGTGGGGGGTTGTTGGGTGGAGTGTTGGGAATGGGTGAGTGTGGTGCGGTGCGGTTGGGTTTGGGGTGATGGCTGATGATGGGGACTAGGTCGCTTACGCTGGCTATGCCGTATATCATCGGCTCGATTGGGGAGAAGGCGATGTACGTTTTTGGCGCGTGCAATGTCATCGCTATTCCTATCGGTGAGTGGTGCTGGGATATGAAGTAGATGAGGGCCTTGTGCTGACTGTCGTCTAGTGTGGGCCTTTTATCCCGAGTCGAATCAGAGGACGCTTGAGGAGATGGATCTCCTGTTTGCTGCGGATACGCCGTGGGTGTGGGATGCGGAGAAGAAATTCGCCGAGTTGAAGGCTGAGGCCATGGCGAGGAATGACGGACGTGTTATTGCGGAGGGAAAGGATCAGGGAAATCTGGATCACATTGAGTACCACGAGACTGTGTAGTCGTATGTTTTGTCAGCGGCTCAGGGTACGTACATAAATTCGCATGAAAATTATGAAGACCGCCTAGAGCTTACCAAAGGCACATGCTGAAAGCTATAAAAACAGGATTGTGTGATACATTCGATGAGTATAAGGGTCTACATACTGGAGCAAATGTAAACAATGCTCGAGTGGCGTTCTATAACATAGGCTCATATAAGTAGATCTGTAAGTGGTTGTAACAGCGGTTATATAGCAGCGAATAAATACGGTAATCAGTAAACCCAACCTTTTTCTCGTGGAAACCCCTAAATCCAGCTATTACCGGCTAAAACCAACCACCGCCGGCAAAACCCAACTCTACTAAAATCTAGCGTAATGAGAATATCTTAGATGCGGAGCTCCCTTGGCTATTAATATCTTTAATTGCAATTACTATAGAGTCCGATTTTACATTTAACACACTGGAAGGTACCATTTACTACGGTTAAATAGATACTTTAGCTATAAGGTTGTGGTCTATTTTGCTTGTCGGAGAGGTAGATCACCGGGCCGAAATGATCGGGTAAAACGCTTCCGGCTTCCCGTGCCTTGACGCGTCGCAGCTTTTGCTGCCTTTGGAACCGTGCAGATGGAATCGGCCCATTATGTCTTCCGTTCTAAAGTCTTATAAAGAGCTGTCTATAGTAAAGTGAGACCCGATTGCGTCCCAAACCTCCAACTCTCACCGAAAGCATATCGGACAGAATCATCAACCACATGTTCCCCATCAACATGGAAAATTCCGACTGGGCAAGCCTTGCTGAGATAGATCCAGAGTTCAAAACAGTCCGTCACAGAATTTGCTACGGACATATAGTCCAATCACTGATGCATCCTTTAGTTCTACGACAAAATTGGCCCAACTGCCAAGTTAAGCGATGCCGGAGACATTCCGATATCGACAGTCCGCAAAATGAGCGGAGCCATTTTCTCGCCGGTACCTGGTGTGAATGTGCCTACGACCATGGAGGGAGTCATGAAGAGCCAGATTTCGATTCCTGTGAGGGACGGGAGCGCCATCGGCGGCGTTGTGTACCAGCCAGCAAAGCTGTGCTCGCAAGGTCATGGTGGTCCGCTAATCGTCGCTTATCATGGCGGGGGTTGGTGCCTGGGTGCTCCGGAGTCGGAGGAAGTCAACTGGTGGGTATCCTTCCCGTGCTCGCCTGTATGCGCACGGATGATCAGCTTGAGCGTTATCCGGATGGCCCTGGATGAGAGTGCCGTTTATATACTAACTCGCCATGTCTTGAAGCGTCAATGCTGTCCAACGCTTCGGCGCTGTTTGCGTGAGCGTGGACTACCGCCTCGCTCCTGAACACCCGTTCCCCACACCGATCAACGATTCCTGGGATGCGCTGAAATGGGTGAGCGTTCCGTCATCAACCTGGCCCTACTGAGGCTGCAATTTTACTAATTTTGAATAAGATCGCTGCGAACGCATCCCAGCTGGGTGCCGATCCTTCTCGTGGTTTCATTGTCCACGGAGAGTCAGCTGGAGGAAACTTTGCAGTCATTCTTGCGCTCCTCGCCCGAGATGAGAACCTCAGTCCTCCTCTGACGGGTCTCTCGGCTTCCATCCCAGCAGTCTTGGCAAAAGAGGCTGTGCCAGAGAGGTTCAAGGCAGAGTATCTGAGTTTGGAACAAAATAAAGATGCGCCAGGTCTGGATGCCGCAGCACTGGAGTACCTTATCGGTAAGTCTCCAGAGTGAAAGCACCCGCACAACTCTCAGTAAAAGGAAGTCAAATGAGTAGTGAAAGCTAATATTGTCACGCTTGATAGCAAATTACAACCCGGAGAGAACGTCTCCGCTCTTCAGCCCCTTCAACTGGCCCACTGGACACAAAGGACTCCCTCCAACAGTTGTCTATGCCTGCGGTAATTCTACTCGTATACGTTTAGTATCTAAGGATTACAGAGACTAATGACGGCATACAGGCATGGACCCTCTGCGGGATGAGGCTTTGATGTACGAAAGGCTCATCAGAACTGAGTATGAAGTTCGCACGAAGCTCGTAATCTATCCCGGCCTGCCTCACGCCTTCTGGTCCTTCTTCCCCAGCCTCGAGGCTTCGAAAAAGGCGGTCGCCAACGTCACAGACGGTTTTGGCTGGCTGCTTCAATGCTGAGATTATAATCGTAGTCAGCTGCCAATCGTCTGTATTTGTCTTTCGGACAAGGTTTCCACCTGCTGCAGCGTTGTTCCAGGAATGGGCAAAACATGCTCTAGTAAGTCGGCTGCACGTGGGAGCTCGCTTTGTGTGACTCTATAGGTACGAAAAGGGGGAAACAAACCAGGATTGGAATTCGTCAGTTCTAAACAGCAATTGGAGCCCGATGCAAGCATATTGCTGAGATGATAAAGTACAACAAAGGTTGCCACGAATTTATATGCAGTCGTACGGAATTTTTGCTCGGCCGAGCGGGATGAAAGCTAGCCGAATCCGAGCGGCTATCGGCAATCAACCACCCCTAACTGCGCTTCATTTTCTAACCCTAAAGTTTGGGACCTAAGACTCATGAGATATTCAGTTGCTAGTCATGTAGAAATCATTCAAAGATCCGGTATCCGATCAAATCGACGAACCACACGAGACCTGCCCGCACTTATCCATGGAGTGCTTGGCCGCCAAGTTGCCGTCAAGATGCAGCAGTCAGGCAGGCCATCCACAAGAGAGATGTTTATAAAAGAGCCTAGCCTCAATGTGAAAACGTACCAGTCCATCTGGATTCCAGTCTTCCAAGTTCAATCATCGTTCAAAATATGTTGCCGAGCATTTTCTTCTTGGGTTGCACATCCTTTGCCAGCGCCCTGGAGCTACCATCATTCGCACCCGCGGATTTCCCGCTCAGTACAAAACAGAATGATGGGGTAATAATATTACAGCCATTCATTCATTACCATGATGCTAATATTCCTCTGATCAGACACACGTTGGGCGCTACGACGTCCGACAGACCATGGCGATGGTGCAGGATCCATTCCAGGAGGGGCTGAACAGGTACGAGAGAGCCGACCTTCTCTGAAGTATTTCAAGAACTGATTGTGTGTGAAGCTGGTTCTACGTGCTGTGGTTGACTACAGTCGACGGCAGGAAGTACCATCTCACAATCAACACAGTAATCAATGGAGCGGGCGAAAAAGGACATGCAATCTCTGGATTCATGGGCTTGGAAGACCTCTCAAACTCCAGCTATTCTGGCGGAATCATCCTGGAGCCTGGCACAGCAAGCGCCGAGTTCCTAAATGTGCAGGCACCCTCTCAGAACCTCAGCAGTCCCCAGGGATCTGACAATTACACTGATCTATACTTTTCCGGCGACTATGCAGGTATCTCAGCCAATCTACACATGCAGCCTACCGGCCCGAACCTATATCCCGGTGGCAGTGGATACGTCACTCTCAATCCCGTGTCTCCCTCTGATTACTTTGTTGTCCCCCCCGGGTACTCCTGGTATTGGGTTGGTCTCATTCCCAGATCATGGAGTTCGCAACGCTAATGACAGGTACACAGGGAAACCCTCACTTGAAAGTAGAGGGCACCATCAAACTAAACGATCAAGACGTGGAGATTGACACGTCCAATTCGTTTGGCTTTCTGGGGCGGCAATGGGGCGACATGCAGCTGCGCAACTGGTACTTGTACTGGGTGTATCTCTCCAACGGCATCTTTCTCCACGTCTGGATCAACGAACCAACCCTCGAAGGGTTTAACTCGGACAGTATCGCCATTGCTACTGTCTGGCATCCGAATGGCGTGCACGAGGTGCTGCCAGTAGACAACACGACGAGGGCATGGGACACTACCCGGAGCCCGAAGACCGGCAACCTCTATTTTAACGAATTCCAGTTGGACCTTTCGACTAGAAACTCGTCAATTAGAGTCACCAAGCCCACCAGGGACACGCTCCTTATCCCCCTTGCTGATTACGGCGGACCGTTGCTCAATGTCTCAGAAGCATACGTCCAGGGTCACGGGACGTGGGAAGGGGAGGCTGTAGAGGTCTTTGGCCATCTGGAACAGATTTCTACTTTGGTTTAAGTTACACTTCTCTTTTATAAATATTTTACCCCGCCTTTTCGAGTAACTATATGAGAATATGAGAACTATTTATCCCTTTAATGGTAGCATGTTTACGGTTTCATCGCCTGGGTTCTACGGCGAATCCTTTTGCAACTGAGGAAGCTGCATTAGTTTTGGAAACTGGCTGAAAGGTAACAGCGGCGATGGTTTTGTGGCTATGACCGGGCTCTACAATGGACACGAGGACACTTTCTTCGAGTGGTACATGGTGGGCAAAACAACGGGACACGTGATAAGAGATGCGGTCCTGGTGGAGTGCACGCCTTACATGGAGGCGCTCTACGCCAACGTGCGCCTCACGTACCCTTCATACCGATTCGACACCGCGCCGACACCGATCCCGAACTCCACCGTCTTTTTCGGCCGCAACTACAATGCCTTTTCCAGTGCATTCATGGCCGTCTTTCCGGCCGCCCGTATTTACCCCTTCTTCAAGGCCCTGATCTGGGGCTTTGACGGCATACCCATCTCAGAACCCAGCGACCTCTCCAAAATCAACACCACACTCATCCCCGGCATCGAGCGTCTGCGCGGCCGCCAGCTCGCTCAGCTACTCACGAAAGGCTTCGTGCAGCACAATTACGAAGACGGCGAGACACCACCAGACCTGCACGACTTCCTCGCGAACCTGACGGGGCACGCTTGTTGACGACTCGACCCACTTGCACCTCGTCCAGAACGGCGTCTCCACACGCGTCCTCGAGGCGCTGCTTCTGTTCATGGCGGCTTGTGCCGTCGTCTCGATCGTGCTATCGCGCCGGGAAACGGGCTGCAGTGGCAGCAAGATCTTGTACCAGGATCCTGGGAGCATCGCGGCGAATATGAGCCTGTTCGTAGGGAGCAGGTTTGTGGAGAGGTTGAGGAATGAGGTTGTGCGAGGGGAAGCGGCCGGTGGCGGTTGCGGAGAAGCCGGTGGCAGTTCTTAGCAGGAAATGAAAAGGCAGGCGATGGAAGTCTTCAGGGCATGCGTTTTCAGCTTAGAGTGGTGGGATGATGATGCTGAGGGGTCGGAGGGTGGAAAAAGGTTCGGGATTGATATTGGTATAGCTAAGAAGAGGGAGGAAGTCTAAGACTTTCAGGTCTACAGCACGTCTCGGCGGTCTCTGTTTCGGATGTTTGTGGGAGCTGTAAGGGATAGAGCGGGATAGGAATTTGCCGCAGGTGCGCGTGTTAGAGGATGGACTATTTGATGGACTATTTAAGAGACCAAGCTTATGTCGTATGCTTATCAAACATCTGCCCATCTATTGGCTTATGCCAGGTGCGTCAATTCAACATTGAGGCTCACAAGGAAAAAGAATCATTGAACGTCTTATCTCCTGTTGTTGATTGTCACTGGATGCAGGCTTAACCGATTTGTAAGATGGATTTCAAATCTGGGGACTTTGGCGGCTGATCATTGACGTTTTAATTACTAACTACCAGAATGCCTGTTAAGCAAATAAACAAAGATAGCAACCACTAACCTACCGACCAAACAAAGATCGGACCTCTTCTTTGGTGAATGGTCTTCGTTGACCACTTTGCTTGGAAATTTCCATCTCAGCTTCCCCAAGAGCGCCAGGACCATGTGGGTTGAACTTTGGACCGCCGACCGAAATCGAATAAGCTGTGTTCTGGTCGGCGACCGTGAAGGTGTTTGTCTTGCTCCCCCAGGGGCAGGACCAGTAGATGAGGCAGATCTTGGTGTCGCCATCGTAGAGGTCCAGATAGCCCTCGGTCCCGGAGGCCGCATCGGACATGCCACAGGATGAAACATCGGTTGTTTCCCCGGCCGCGACGGTTACCCCATTCACTTGTGCGGGGGTGATATCCGAGTCCTTGCTGCCATTTCGGTGGAATTTACCCCTGTGAGAAGCGTCGTAAGTATCTTGTTGGTGGGAGGTGGGGGTGGTAGATAAATGGCGCTGGAGAAAGGCTCACCACTCGACACGAGCATTCTTCACGCTGATTCTTCCGTTTTGGAAGCGGTTTATGATTCGAATGATGACCCATTGCGCGTAAGCCATTGTGAAAGTTGTGTAGTAATGTCGAGAGAGCTGGAAATGGAAGAGAAGGAGTTGGTTGAGGTGGATGTTGATGGTAGGAGCAACGACATGGGAAATATATATACGTGCACCAAGTGGCGCCTACGTCAGAGCTTCTCCTTGTTTTGTTCTCGCAGCTATGTCATCTATCCAGTAGAGACCTCGGCCGTTCGAGCTCGCGGCTGAAAAGAGTGATGTGGCAGATGGGAAAAGATCTTCGTCTGCGTGCAGTGCGGAGCTTGTTAATACCGCAGCGATCGCAAGTGAATGTGCCAGATGGGTAGCTCCGACGCCCTGGCCCACTGAAACGGAGGTATTGCCGCCGCCGCCACCACCGTAGTCCAGCTTGTTTTTGTCATTCACCGTCGATCCCCTTGTTCTACATCTGCTTTCAGATCGGCAGGGTCCAGGCGCATCTGAGTGCAGATTGGCCAGATAGTTGCATTTTTCCTGTACGCGTTCCTAAGCACGTACATCCGTGCGCGGTGGCGGGGCTGCGATGACTCGGGAAGCCGATCTCCGCATCGCGGGATGGTTAGATCCGCTCGCCAATCTACAATCGTGACGAATCGATGCGGTCCGATCCCCGCGAGCTTATTGACCAGTATGGGGCAGACCAAGATTGCTAAATACTCAGCTTGTCCCCTATAGTGGGTCATGTCTTCAGCTCATTGCAAGCGAGGCTCCACACCGCCACTGTGGGTGTTTTAGCTCTGCATTCGTTCTTCGTGGCACATGCGATCTACGGGTAGACATGTTGTATCACCAAGATCGGAGTGATCTCCGGGATGCGGGGCTGCTTGACGTCGGAAGCCCATAGCATCGTCATGTTGAGGGTCCGCCGACGAGAAGAGGATCGCTGCTTTTGCAGACGGTCGCATTCTTGCCACACTTGGATTCGTCTGCACGACTTAGTCGAACAGCTGAACGGGCGAAGAGTAGTCAGGGTTTAGGCGGAGGAAAAATCCGACATTGTTTCATCCCGTCCGTGCCCAACACACCAGAAAAAAGGAAGTACGGCCGAGGCGGGATAAATTCCATCCAAGGCTCAGTCACGTTTATAAACCTCGGCTTCAGCGGCGATCCACTTCAAAGGACGAGCCAGCGTCCTTCAGCTTCACTTCAGCGTTACGCACAAGTTCCAACTCATTCAGCCCTTGAAGGCTGCCATGGACAACATCCGGAACATAAAGCACGTCTATCTGCTTGATGGTGGATGATGTAGCTGTAGTCGTATCGTGTTGGACTTGTTAACAAATTTTGGAGCAAGTCGCCTCAATTTCTTGTTCTTTCTTTAAGTTGAACAACCACCCGATGACGGTGCGCATACCCTATTTCTAATAAAAAACCTCATAAAATAACGCAGAATCGAAGATGAGAAATCCGGGCGAAAACCATAATGCTTGCATGATGTAGCCATAAAGGAGCTTCAATAACATCGTGGTGTCGTAGATGTCTCGGAGCCAAGACTGATCTGGCTCCCGAATGCCGTCGTCTCCGCTTTGAAGGATCTGGCCAATGACCTGCTTCAGCATTTGTTTAGGGCTTACTATATTGTACTAGCCACAGAACCAGTATAGCACAGTTTAATTACAGTTAAAACAGTTGCTTCCATCAGTATCAAAAGGAAGTGAGGTGGCGGACATGTTATATTGTTTTTCCTCCCTTACATTTATCTGCAGCATCCGGTACTCGTGCCAACACAGCCAATAAGCAATTTCAAGAGACTAAATGATCCACGCAAGACGATCGTGACCTTCGCCAGTGAAGCTGGATCCAACAAGAAATGGCTGTGATAAATCCAGACTATGAGTTTTGCATCATATATTAACTAGTCCGAAAGTATTTCTTGAGAGGAGTCGACACAAGTGCAAGGAAATAAACTTGGGTGTGGCAAGGGAAGAGTGTCATTGTTCTTAGTCGTGGTATTTATGGAATGGGGACGACCATCATTGTAAAAGGTTGCGGAATTATTTGGGCACGCCTCTCTCCGAAATGACCTGCAGTAAACAACGTGTCAACTGCTCAGGCGAAAGCGCTTGTAATTAATACCCTTTCAGTGACATTAGCAGGAATGCGCAAAAAGTCGAACAGAATCTGATGGAGAACTTCCCATTGGCTCATTGGTGGGACTGCATCATGCTCATTGATCAGGCCGACGTATTTCCTAAGACAAACAGCAAGTAGGACATACAGCAGAACGCGGTAGTCCCTGTTCTTCTACGGATCCTCGAGTACTACTCTGGCACCTTGTTCTCAATCGCCAGCAAAGTGGTTCCAAGGCCAGAATGGCATTTGACCAGTACCTTAGAGACGTTCACGTTACCGACGATAGCGGACGGGCGAAGCGGGCACAAGATTGCGACGATCAATTCTGGGACAACCAGCTGGACTACGAACACGGATTCGAGAGCTCAAGCAGTCGCGATAAAGACGATTAAATTTCCTCGGGCCGACGTCGCGAACGCCGGAAGTATGGCATGGCAGATGATCGATACCAATCCGACTCAGAGGATGACGGTCACCGACTGTCTCTGTATGCGAGACATTCGCGCGATGGGCCGGGCTACCCGTGTACTCAGAAATCCCAGAGGCCTAGTCGGAGGCTGCAGCATGCGGGATGAATGCCCGATCAGGACCGCCAAGATTCGAGACGCAGGCGTAGACAACCGCCCAGCCTTGATCGGCCTATCTCAGGATGGGAATCTGATTCAGCCCTGCAGGACTCGAGACGGGGAGACAGGCCTAAACTACCGACTCGAAACCAAAAGCCCCATAACACCTTTGAAGACTAGCGCGGATGAACGGAGCATGGAGATTGTGAGATTGATTTCCTTGTGGGAGTAACGAGATGTCATATGAGCTTCTTCTATCGCCTTTGTTGACTACTGGCCAAAGGAGCCGAGTAAAAATTCTTCTGAAGCGCTGTCTCTCATAACTGCCCCGAACTCGTCCTCAAAATGGCTCTAATTGTAGACTTGGAAGGTAAACGTGGCATGGTTGTACCCAGCTCTTCGTATTTGGCCTGTTAAATGCAATTTAAGTTAAGATCGGCATCCGAGGTATCCATGACACGGACCACCTATCCGGGCCATACTCGTGCCAGCCCAAGCTCGAATCCGCAACGATGTCATAGCTGAAGGCAGTAGTATCACTAGCGACCTTCTCTGAAGTCAGATTTGTTTTGCTTTTGGGTGTGGGACTGAGTACATGCCCACATTTCTTCTCCGGAGACTGGGCAGACACGCGTACATATTGCCACATCTCAGCAAGGAGTCAAACGGTACATGCCAAATTTTTCATCACCATTCGGATCCGTTTTCCGTAGAGCGGTTGGAATTTGTTGGTGTTGGATTAAGGCTCCCCGCGGTCTTCACAGCGGGCGGTGGGGGCCGAAGAATAACAAGGTGGAAAACGTGGGGGCCTAACCGTTTTTGTAACAAAGTTACTTCTGATTGAGGAAAATCACCAGGAGATTAGGGCAGAGCTTACTGTAATAAGGATTCCTAAGATTGTTCCGGGACGTCCCGTGATGTGGGGAGCGCATACGAGGGATATTCCTAGCGGAAGATCCGCGGGTACAGCGGGATGGCGCTGTTGGATCGGGACCCAGAAGGATCGTTCCTCAGCCCCAGAGAGATCCCTGAAGCGGTCAGCCGTCTGCAGATCCCTTGCAAATGAAGATACATGATGATGCGTCCTGAATATTTGTTAGTTCGATTTACCAAAGAGGATTGTTTCACAGCCTCAGAAAATTCCTAAAACAGACAGCTGTCTGCACATCGCATGCGAATGAAGAAACCAATGATGCATCTCGTCGCCCGATTACCCGTGCAGCTCCATCCTACTACTTCCGTGTTTCCCGAGACACTCGTTGGGTGTCTCTGGTATGTTACGTGAATAGAAAGAAGGAGAGGACAGAAAGACGAGATGGAAAATCTATAAAGCCCACTGCTCCTGCGCCTTCCACTGCTCAACATCAAGCCTCTACATCATCAAGCTTCTACAACACTTTCAGCCCATCACTCAACCACAACAATTTTCATCAACAATCATGAAGTTCTCCTACATCAGCCTTGTTGCCGCCGCCCTCGCCGGCTCTGCTATGGCCGCCGCAGTTCCGGGCGATGCCGACGCGAACTCCGCTGTAAGTCTGCTATAACCAGGGCACGAGCGTGCCACTGACCAAATATTTCCAGCAACACATGCCCGAGCTTGTCGCCCGCAAGTCTCCAACTTGCCCCGGAAGTGGCACGATCATCGATGAATGCAAGCAGTGGTGCGGCTGCGGTAAGAAGGGGTCCATGAACTGCCAGTCACCTGCATCCACTTCGGGCTGCAAGGACCAGGGCTGCAAGTGTTAATGAGCGAATGAAGAGAGGGGGAAGGGATAGAGGATAGAGAGGGGGAGAGGATCTAACGATCCATGACGGCGGTGACTTCTTGGCTCTGGTTTGGTATATCTGCTGGGATCTGCTCGCGAGGATTCCAGCGACGCTCGCTGTTCTTCATGTTTGCTAGTCGCCTGGCGGCGTGGACTGGCCACGCTGCCTGTAGGTAGTCTATGCAATCATCACAGTCTCATGCTTTTCGCCTTTAATAACATGTCTTATTCGGTGGTGCTAATACTGACGACGAGGCCGGCTTTGCAGCTTTTTCGATTCTTCGCTGGAATAGCGGAAAGCCGGGCTGATCTCTCCACGTGTTTTCATAAGTCCACATGGGAATCAAAGTGTCAAGAACGGGTTACAGTTGCTGCAGATTCAAACTGTTGGTGACTTTCTTCTACTGATTAGCATCGGGATTGCCAGAGGTATGATGCTAGCACTGGAAGACAGAGATTTACATATGAGTTGGAATAATATGAGCGCTTGCAGTCTGCCCGTTCATCCGGCTTGGAGGATGAGTTGTGGAGCCACTCGTGTCGGCATAACTTCCGTACAAGATTTGCTCGGAAACAGCAGTATCCGAGACGAGAGCCAAGCCCGAAGTACTATCCATGATTCATGGCATCGCTGGCATCATGAGCTATAGAGTACATATTAAACGAATGTCATTGAAAGGAAAGACAGCTATTGGTTGAAGCACCTTACTGAATCAGTGTTTTGTAGTTCGTACGAAGTTGAAGTCTTAAAGCCGAAGTAACGGTATGACGTTGATCGCTGACAAATCGACGGAACGCTCGGGAAGGTTAAGCGTCTGGGCATTCCCTATTTCCCCGCGTTTCATGTGTTTATTGACGAGCTAGAAAAAGTAGGATGTTGCACTGATTTTAGTGCTGACCCTGATATTCCGACATTCTTCTTCAAACAACCAACACCAATCGCCAAAGTTCAAGATGCTGCACGGTAGCTGTCTCTGCGGAGCCGTCAAATATCAACTGGATATTTCCGAAAGTGATGGATGCAAAGTAGGTCCCCAGTATCAATAAATCAGGCAATAGCTAATGACTGAAAGACCACGCTGTGCCATTGCCGAACTTGTCGGAAGATCACGAGCGCAGCAACGTCAGTGAACCTCACCGTTCCTGCGCCCGCATTTCAACTCCAACAAGGCGCCTTGAAGACGGTCTCGGTCACGCACATTGATGAAGGCTTCAATGTCAGGACTACATTCTGTGAGGCATGCGGAACCACGATATACGCTCTGGCACCTGGCCCCGATCCGCCTGCAGTGGTCTTCATACAAGTGGGGACGCTGGATGACGCCGCACCGCTGGAATCGACCCCAGAGAAAGAACTGAATATCAAGTATCGACCTGATTGGGTGAAGGAGGTCAAAGACGCAGCCCAATGCAGGACTTATGTACCGTAGTATACGGAAAGAATTGTCATGGAGAGTGTGGGCGTTTTTTCCAATGTTTTCTACTGATTGAGCATGCCAATTACCACTTCGTACCAGTATGACAGTCTCATTGACACCTCGTTCATGATTATGCTTGTTTTCGTGCAATTTGCTTGTGTGCCAGTCCTCTTCTCAAGCATTTGAGAAAACTCCTCCTCGTAGCTCAACGTTCTAGAGTTGGAAACGGAAACATTAATTTTTCGTGTCTCTAATGCCGACAAGTTCTACTTCTTTTTATTTTAATGATTCGAGGCTAGACTTCCTTCGTCCCTTTCAATTGCACCAGGGCCGGACCTTGAACGGCAGTGACACCTTTCCAGTGACGACCTGGGCAGTATTCAACCGCTTCAAATGATGAAACACGGCCAACTTCTCGCGCATCTCGGGCGTTCCGATCTGAAGTTGTTCCAGCAACTCGGCCACGACAGCATACAGAATCTCTATGCTTCCGTCCTCAATCTTGACGGCAATGCCGATTGCACCCTCGGCACCCAGACGCTTCGTCTGCTCCGACGCCCTTACGCCAACGCCATAACAACCGTCCGCACCAAGCTTGCCGATCAGCGCCCCGCCGAAACTCTCCATCAAAACCGTGCAGAACCGCCTCTCCCCGCCAACCTGCTCCGGATGCTTCGCCATGGCGTTGAAAATGCGCGCCATATGCCTCTTCCGCACCTCCACATCGCCCGCGTCCTCCTCCCCCGCCGCCGCAACCTCATCCGCCGCCGCCGCAAACGCCGCATAATTCCTCGCCAACGTATGCAGCGGCGCCGCCGGCGCGGGGAGATTGCATCCATCTGTCGCCCAGCGCACCTCCTCTTCCTCTCCACACAACTCCTCCACCACCCTCCTCACACGCACCTGCATCGGATGCTCCGGCAAATGATACGTCCCCACCTCCGCGCCCAACGCCCTCGCCCCCGCAATCATGCCCACATGCTTCCCCGAGCAATTATTACACAGCGGCCCCGGCACGAAATCACTCTTAATCCACTCCCTATTCACTTTCTCCGACACCGCCGCGTGCCCGCCGCACCGCAAGTCCTCCTCCTTCAACCCCGCGTCGACGCCCGCCAGCATCGCCCGCGCCCGCGCCACGTGCCGCGCTTCGCTGCTGTGCGACGCGCACACCAGCGCTAGGTCCGCTTCGGAGAAGCCGCACGCGTCGAAGCCGCCCGTCTCGAGGATCGCGAGGGCTTGCGCGGGCTTGGCGGCGGAGCGGAAGAGTGTAGGGCGGTAGGGATTGCCGATGGCGAACAGGAGGCGGCCGGAAGAGGCGTCGACGACGGCGGTGTGGACGAGGTGCTGGTTTTCGATGATTCCGCCGCGGTCGGTTATGACGACGTCGGAGGCGGCGGGGGTGGTGGCGGTTTTGGTCATGGTGGGGGAGGGGAGGGTTGCGGGGTTGTGGTTGTGGTTGGTGTTGATTGGTGGAAGCCAGGTGACCTGAGGAAGGGAGGGAGGAGCAGGGCCGGGGGTTGCTAGAGCTTCTATTGTTGAGAAAAAGCCAGTGGTTTTAAAGAAAAGCGCCGGTTCATTCTTTCCCAAACGTCGGCTCAAACTTTCCTCAAATGCGCGGCCTTCTCACCGGCCTCTGAGTCACCGTGTGAATCCGACCGAAGTGGAAAGAAGCTTTTTTCTTTTCTCTTGCTCACCGCAGGGCGGCGTTGGCAGAATGGTGTGTCACCGGCGTCAGCGCCCGTGCGTCGATTGCCCGGGAGCTAGGCGTAAGATTTCGCGGGCCGGCCAATCGCTGCGGCGCGCCCCTGGGTTTACGGGAAAGCCCCGGTTTCGTCAAGACCGAAGGGGAAATCTTTTGTCGACCCACACGCGGCTGAACTGACCACCCGTGACTACAACAACAGTATTTATTACTACATTGACAGACTTGAAGTGGTCGGTGAGCACATTTTAGAAGTTTCGAGCGCTGAAAAATTTCTATCGTGTCGTCGCCTACGTCTACTGCTCTCAAGAGCAAGCGTGGCTTCGGAATTGACGACGTAATCAGGTGGGTTGCGGTGTGCTAAGAACGACTGACGAGAAAGCAAGGTCAAGGGCTGTGCAATTTTGGTCGTCTTATATAGCGAGTATTGATATTTTTGATTCTCGGGCTCTATCCCTTTTGAAACATCTTTTCTTGAAAGTCTAGAGATCTTTCGAATAGTATTTGAAGGGTTAGTGGAAATGTCAAGACCACTAACTAGCATCTATCACGAATTGCAATCGGGAGCGCTCTGGAAGGTAATGTAGCAGAACGGAGGCAACGGCGATGACAGGCAGCACCTCGAATGTGAGGATCCAGCAGAGGTTGAGGTGAGCGAGCCGGTACAGGGTAGGACGAATATCTCGTACGTGAAAGCGCCTCTGAAATGGCCCCGGGTGGACCTGCAGGAATGTAGTCGCATTTCCTCCAACCATTGCTAAAAGACTCTAATCGTGAGATGGGCGGCTGCCTAGTGCTCTCGCTTATTTTAGGCTCCCGTCGAAGCTTCTATGTAAAGAAACGTTTGGATCAGCCTAGCCTACAACGGTATAGCGAGCGGTACGAGTGACTCTGGATTCGTGAAGACAATCATCCCTCCAGCCAAGATCATTGTAATTTGTTGTAGTCGAACACAAAGAGCTTCTCAAATCTACGATGGGCCTTACCCAACAACAGACGATGTTCTTTCCATTTTACCACACTTGAACCATGTGGTTGCTTCGGGCCGACCAATCCGTTGGCGTGGCCTACTAAAATACCTTTGATTCTAGCGTCTAATTTCTTACCAGGCAGCCGAGCCGTGGAGTTATAGCCGATCAGCCTATATCTACCCGTCTCGCGCCAGATCCGCGCTTCCACTTTCTTAAACTGGCATTGCGAAACTCAACACCATATCAACAGTAGGATTCCTATTATTCCCCAAAATCCAAATAATTACACTCACACTCGGCCACAGAGATGACAGCCGAACTACAGCCCAACCACCAGTTCTCCGTGTCGTCCGGCTCCCTCTGCTTCGGCGAGCTGCACAACATCTGGCACGGCGCCTCAGCCCCCATCCAAGGATTCCCCAGCGTTCGCCCCCAGCCCACAGGTACCGTCGTCACGCACGAGCTACAATTCAACACGGCCGCTGAGAGCGGCACTTGGAACGTCTTCAGTCTGATCGACACGACCACAAGGGCCGTCGCCGCCTGGTTCGCGTGCCACTCTGCCGTCGACGCCGAACAGGAGGTCGTCAAGATCCTCCGTGTTTCCGGATCTCCGTACGAGGCAAACTGCGGCAGCACCATGAACGACGACAACACAGCCGCGGAAGGTGTTCTTGTCGTAAACCGCTACGACTGGGGCTATTACGATCGTCGCGCAAGTGACGAGTTCGAGGAGGACGATGAAGATGTCCTCAACCTCGAGGTTGCCGTGTCTGTCGGGCTTGTGGATCGTGCCCAAGCAAAGGAAGTTGTGAGCAGCTGGAAAACGAAGGTTGCAGGGAGACGTGAGAGCTCGGCTCCCGCAGCTTGGTTGCACATTCCTGATGCAGAATACGCATTTGGGCGTTTTGGATTTAATGAGGAGCGTACCGCTGCTAGATCGTTCCTGCTCTTCACACAGTCCACTGTCTTCACTCAGACGGCCTTCCAGGGACGCCTGGATCCGTTGCGGGAGGGAGAAGCTGCATAATCTAGCGAAAGAGCCTTGGGACACTACGATCCTGGCCCAAATTGCTGATACTAGCAGCTACAAGTAATGCTTTGAGCATTAGGTAAATTTTGCCTTGGTCTATGACCGTGTATTAGAAGAATACAATGATGGCATTCTGGAAAGGTTGCATGTAGTGCTAAATAATTTGAGATATCCTATAACCGGTGCAAGTATCTTTGCCTTTTACTGTCCTACTCGTGTGAGGCGTCCATGCAGCACACGCCACCTCCATGCTAGTTGTAACCTCTAAAAAAACTCTAGTATGCTGACCTACGCGAGTTCCCCCGGACTAATTAACGGGTATCCTTGGGAAAGTCCAAACCCTACCCCCTCTCTCAAAGTGACGTGGATCTTGAGAGGTGCTTTCTCCCATATCATCCAGCATCTGCTAATCCGAGTCCTCATGTGTTGCGCATAGTTCCAGATCAAAGTTGTACAAGAATTTCGTAGTACGCCAGACTGGCGTTTCCTCTGTAATTAGTTCACTGCACATGACCGCGAAAAATATGAGAACGTACTTCTCTCCTATGCTGTTACGCGGACTAGTTGAGAAGGGGAGAAGAGCATCCCTCCTGTTAAAGCTATGGTAGTCCTCGTAGCAAGGTTCGTCAAGGATCCAGCGCTTAGGCACAAACTTCTCGCGATGGCGCCAATAGAGCGGACTGGTGTATATGGTGCATTGAGCGACAGAAAGCCGAGTCTGCGGCAATTGATTAGTCAAAGTTCCGAAATACAGAAACCGTGCGCACCGTACCCTCTCTGGCACCCATTGTCCACAGATACTATTTCCACCAAGCGAAACCTCGCGCATGTTTCCTGATAGAACTGGCAGACAACCTATAGAGCGAGTGGGTTTACCAGTGAACTCCAGAGATTGGGAGTTGAGCAGAGAGCCTACACCTCAGTCCTTCTTTAATGTAGGCAAACAAGTACTTCATATGGCGCAGACGATCGAAAGTCAGCTCAGACCCGTCGGGTACCGAGCGGACCTCCTCGATGAGCTTGTTATACTTGTCGCGGTTTTGCAACAGCAACCAAGCCGGTCCGGTCAGCGCTGTGGCGGTCGTCTCCATGTCAACCGTCATGAATAGCTGTGCATTAGCATCCATCTACGGCCGCGATCTTCTTACCCGCGCCTCTATGCTTTAGCACAAGCCTCTAGATATCGGGGCGCGCATCAGCGCCTATACCCAGCCTCTTCATAACAACATCTGCACAGTTTTGCCAGTGAACGGCTGCTTCATGCTCGAGTTTCTTAGGTGTTGCCACTTCCCACATCGTCCTGAAGAAAGGGCATGAGCAGAAAAGGTTCTGGATCATCACTTGAACCCACCAAACACCGCCTGCACCCATGGGGAGTACTCTCCGCGGTTAAGATTTCCCAGAGGCTCACCAAACGTGAGGTGACCCATAATGTCGAAGGTAGTGAAGTTGTACAGCTGAACCGTGTCGGTCTCGACATACTTGCCGTCAGGGCCTTCCGAGATTTTCGGCGGACAAGATCGATAAGGTAACCCACGCAGTTTTGAATAAGGTTTTCCTGTAGCCGAAGGGCTTGACAGCTGAAGGCGTTTGAGACCGTCTTGCGCTGGCGTGTGTGCTCAGCGTCGGACGGTTCCGACACCAGAGCATGGATACCGTTAATCGTAGGTCCAAAAAACATACTACCCTTCCGATTATTCTTACGGTTAGTCGTCTTTCCACGCCTCTGGAGGAGTGTAGCTCAGCCGGTCCGGGCCTAGATGCACGACTTTACCGTACTGCTGGTGCATTCTATCTGTCCACTGGACGAGCTCGTCTTTTATGAACCGATAGTTATAAAGAATATACTCGAATAAAACTTGTACGATGTAGATGATTAGTTGAAACTTTATTGCTCTATTTCGGAAAAGGACTTAAGCAAAACACACATCTATAGATGTGGTGTTCTTATGGATGGTGAGTGCCGCTGGGTAAAAACCAGAGTAATAAAGCTCGAAACTCGTGTGGGAAATCTCAACTCTTCGTTCAGAAAGTCCGCTCGAAAGCAAGGACCACGCCCCGCCTCCGCAATAACCTAGCTATTCCGACACGGCCCGGTTGAGTGTGCTTAATAATAGGTCGGCCTTCGCGTCGTGACCGTTGCCGTGGCCGAGCGTACAGGTCGGGCGACCATCGGCGATAAGATAAAACAAAATAAACCCTCCCCTGATCCTCGGCGATAAGATAAAAATATAAGCCCTCCTCTGGCCCTGAGTCATCAGCGTGAGCACGAGCGGTGCGTAGCCCGCCTTAGCAAGTGTCCACGGGTGGGAAAGCAACAGTAGTTGAGCGCGGGTTGCTTCACAATAACGTTGCGTATGCAATGCACCTATTGATTGAGCTGTGCAACGTCTGGTAAAGTGACCGAGTACCCAAGCTCGTTTCTGCACCTGCATCATGACCTCCATGACCTCCATGACCTCCATGACCTCCATGACCTGCATGACGAGCTGCAAGATGGCTTTCAGAAGGGGGGCGGGCGACCAGCAGAACGACAACCTGCGGGGGATCACAGAAACCCTAGAACCTGCCAAGACATAAACACAGCGCAGAAGCCACGCTCTGGGAGCAGGAAAGAGCGCAGCAGAAGAGTGAGGTCGTCTTGGCAGTTTTCCAGGGTTTCACGATGTCCCCGCTAGTAGGGCGCTAGTGGTGCGCGGTTCCTCGCTCGTGTCGCCTCCTAGCCCTCACTTTTACGCCCTGCTATGGCTTAATTCTAAGAACTTAATCTTTATAAAGCTGAGTTGAATTCATTCACCCTTGTGCTGCTACTTTTGCTGCATGGTGTTGTGCCGGAGCCAACAGTATTGGGTTTCAGTACTACACGGCCATGTGGCCCACCGCCTACCAGTTGGTTTGCAAAATTAATCATCCCGGTGGCTGATCATGCCCTAATGACTTAATATACTATAAAATACTTTTAAATATCTAAAGCTTAAAGTTAGTCTAATTAGTAACCAACTGGATGGATCTAACTAATCGCGTTGTCCCGTAATCTCGGTTCCTTATAGTCCGGATCCCGTTTCTTTGTGGGGAAGCCTTCCGACTTTATTATCCAACGTCTGCGCCGTGATGTATGGCTTACAAACCGCCACGGCTCTACGGATGCTGAAAGTTCCGTGCGTACAGAAAGGGGTGGTCCTTACAAGACACATAAGTACCTATAATCACACGGTAGCGAAGACACAAATTACTGCCTCCACTTTATCATCTTTCTTCGTCACGGTCAGTGGTCATCGCTACTCGAGCTCCATTCATACCACCATGAAAATCTCAACCTTCATAACCATCTTTACGGCGAGCACAGTCCTTGCTATTCCCGCCTCCAAGCATGCATCCCACCTAGACGTGGAGAAATTTGTTGCCAGAATCAGCGAGATGTTTCCAGGAAACATGACCGTCTCGGACAGCACGCCGGGCCTCGTTCAGTCGTGGAAAAATCTGTCTGCGGAGTTTCACCTCAGCACTGAGGAGAACGCCGTAGCGACTGACAGGAAATGCTCGGACATCACAGTGGTGTTCGCTCGAGGCACTACGGAGGCATCCAATGTCGGCGTGCTCGTGGGACCGCCATTCCTCGACGCGCTCCGTCAACGTGCTGGGAGACGGGTCTCGGTTGCCATGCAAGGCGTTGAGTACGCTGCGAACATGACCGGGTATGCAATGGGGGGCGATCCGGATGGAAGTCAGCGCATGTAAGTGCTACCTCAGATCCCAGTGCCACCACACGTCCTCTCTAAATTAGATTTAATATCACTGTCATCTTTAGAGACTGACCAAAGATTTTAGGGCCGAATATGTGGAAGAAGCTATTACTGCGTGTCCAAAGACCAAGCTGGTGATATCTGGCTACTCTCAAGGCGCGCAGCTTACGCACAACGCCGCCAAGCTGCTTCCGGCCAATGTGACTAGCAAGATCAGCTCGGCGGTTACTTTTGGAGACCCTTACCTCTCGGAACCCATCCAAGGCATGTCTAACGCGACTGTGCTGAAGTTGTGCAACGCAGGGGATGGAGTTTGTCAAGCAGGGGCCACTATCGGGTTGGAGCACCTAGTTTATGCCAGGCGCGTAGCTGAAGCAGCGGCTTTTGTCATGTACAGAGCGGGATATTGATTGTTGCGGTGGAGCCTAAGACGTATGCTTTATTGTAAACAGCCATCTTTCCAAAGGAAATAAAAAAGTAAAGCTGCCCTTTACACACCACTCACGTTTTCTTCTTTGAAATCACATCTCGAGTGCTGTCAATCCATGCACTGACATGACGGATGATGGAAGAAGGGATTAATTTGCATTGAGAAGGACTGAGCTCCCAGTCTTTAGTTGAGGTCAGTCTTCCGGCGGCTACAGCAAATGCCGCTGTTGCTTTGACTACACCAGTTTGTCGCCCCCACCGGTCATTTCTCGGCTTGCCACATCTTGTTTTTAGGCAGCACTGCTGCGACCCGCCCACCACCTACTTTACCACCTACCACCATGTCGTTCATGGGCTGCGTTCACATGTGCCTTGCCAACCTCTTTTGCATTTGCTACCCTTGCTGGTTTCTTTGCAGATTCAAACCGTGCGGCGGAGTCCAAAGATATTAGCAGGTGTCGTCCCTCGGCCCAACCGCCGCCGGCGGCACCTCGCTTGACCTCGTCGCCCTCGATCGATCCGAGCCACGCCTGCGACCAACCTCAATCGCCACTCTTTTCTCAACCGCCATCCGAGCTACGCTGCTTTATCTTCAGTTCTGTCTTTAGAGACGAGGTTCTGCATGTCGAGTCGGCCGATGGCATCCTCAAGTACACCAGCCGCATCAGGTACGGTACCGACAAGCTTGGATTCAGACATGGCTGTTGGAGCACGGATTTCACAGCCTGGAGCTGCCTCATATCTACGACGATGAGCGCAGCTCGCTAGTCCTTCTCACCTGTCGCTGCATGTGAGTATGCCGCCCCGCATCAAAGCCCTCTCTGACCCGCGGTTCAGCTTTACTCTTCATACATCCCATGAAATTCTCTACATAATTGCGTCAATCCATACCATTGTTTAATACTTGCTTGCACAAAGATGTTCCCCTGAAGCTTCCCTCCAGATCTTAGGAAGAGGCCCATCCCGGCCATACAGCGGATCACATTCCGGGATGGGGACCTCCGCCGCAGCCTGTGCCAGCTCTTTCGTCCTTTCCGGAGTATCCTTGCACCGATGAATGTCAAAGAGGAGGCCGCTTGCCAGTTTGTCCTGCCACCCTAATACGTCAGAATCTGAATGGTGGAGCAAGAGGAGGGCGGTGGCTCCACTCACTCCGGGATATAATCCGATATACTCATAATCCCCATTAGAGTCAATCAAGCAGTGCGCAATCCCCGCCTTGAAAGAAGCAGTCAACAATACCGCACTCACATCACAACAACACTCAGTGACAGGGAGGGAGGCCAGTCTCACCGGTAAGACAGGTGGTTCTATCGATCAGATTCCCATCCGCGTCCCTGTCGGGATCGATGTCTGACTTCCCGAGCCTGTACGTGCTGCTGTCCTGGATGATTCCGTTGCACTCGTGAGCGTTTGAGTGGAAGTGCACCTTTCTGAACGTCTTCCACTGCCCGCCTTTCAGCTATCTGTTCGGCTCGATCGTGGCCACGATGTTGCTCGGACTGGTGTTCTTCAGAGCGCCGCGGTACATAACAACGGGCAAGCAAGAATTGGGGACGTGGGGCGTCGGCTTCACGAAGAATGTCTCTGGTTCTACTACGTCGGCAGGTATTTCTGTTTGTGAGGGTGTGCTGCGTTTCTGTTTTCGACAATGGATTGCTCCAGGAGAATTTCGGCTGTATGCAGATGCAAGAGCTGATTAGATGCAAGAATGCGGCATCTAGTTCCCCTAAATAAAAAGGCCACTCCATCGGCTTCGTTGCCGACGCTGCTTGCTTTATAGATCAACGCGGATATATTACGTCAGTCCACGTGCGGGCGACATGGCCCTCTGATAAGGCTTCGATTAAGAAATGATGGTTTGCGGGGCTTTTTTAGTAAAGCATCGGAGCTCAGGCCCGACATAGATAAGGGCCGGGTGGGCATCCGATCAGGTGGTGAATAACTGGCTGCTGCACCGTATCCTGCTTGAGGACGGCCTGATGCGCAGCGTCGTCCAATCCGCACTGGCTGGCTGCTTGGCACTGTTGCTGTTGCCTGAACGCGTTTGTCTCCACGGTTTCACTATCGGGGCTCCTGCAGCAGCTCACAATGGGTCCCTGCGGCCAGCCAATGAGGATGCGTTGCTCGACGCCCACAGTGCGCTATGTAAGCTGAGCAACAGGGTTCTTGTGACGGGAGTGCGTTTCCGCCCGTGCCGCGCGCTAGACTGATCGACGCTTCAATCACGACTGCGCCGCAAAAGCTGGCATTTAATAGCAGGCAGCAAGCCAACACTACGCATCATTCGTGTTATCGGACTCGAAATCCGTTTTTCTTTTCGACACGATCAATCACTCATTCATGGAAATGCCACAGATGGAGAGAGGAAGGCCACATCCCGAAGATGTTGCTGCTGCTGAATCTCAGGAAGAGTCAGAATATGCACGGAGTGACGCCTCGGGAGACACATTATGGCAAGTGTCGTACGATCGAATGAACCTCTCGCCTGTTCAGTCATCACCTCGCCTTTCGGATGCAGACGGAAACTCCGACGATGACCCAGAGAGCCTTCCTGATGAGCAATGTCCATTTTGCCCGTCGCTAGAATATTGCGATCACGAATTAGACACCGATACAGACGGCGAAGCTTACACGGCCGAGTGTCGACATGCATTCTTCCACGAAGAGTGTTCATCTTGCTCTACGGATGACATACCGCTTTGCGATTTCTGCCAACATCTCCGACTACAACATCTTTTGATGTGTTTACCTCAGGACATTCCCTGTTTATGGTTCGAACTCCGTCTTCCTCCGCCTATGGATGTCCTGAACCGAAAGGAATGCAGGCTTTGCCGATTTCTGTTCAATTCTATCTCCCTTCCACTGCCTGAAAGCGTCTGGATGGCAGATATGCTCTCCGCCACATGGACCCTCTATTTCACTAGAGAGACACCGCGGTCAAAGAACGCATCCTGGTCTCTCGTTGTCTCTCTGCGTAGGGATGAAATAACAACCGTCGATAGAATTTCTATACACCAGAAGTCTCTTGGAAGCTCATGCACAGAATACGATGAGGGTATGTATGAAATATACACCTCAAATAAACTACGCTAACGAGATTTAGTTGCCAATGAATTTGATGAGTTTGTCCGGTGGGATATTGTCCGCGACTGGGTTTCAAATTGCCATGCGAACCACGAGGAATGCGGAATCAGTCGCAGATTATCCTTACCCCCCGAATTTTGTGTCATCGATGTCCACAGCAGACGCCTTGTCCGAATTCGTGACTGCGAATTTGTGGCGCTCAGTTACGTCTGGGGCAGCCGGCCAGAGGCACCATCGTACATCGTGGAAACAACACGCGACAACGTCGGAGCTTTGCTCTCCACTGGCTTTGGAGAACTGCCAAAGACTATTGAAGATGCAATCACCGTCTGCAAGCAGCTTGGCATGCAGTATCTTTGGGCTGATCGATACTGCATTGTTCAGGATGACAGTGAAAACAAGCACTCTCAGATCAATGCTATGGACGACATCTACACAGCATCAAGTTTGACAATTATCGCCTGCTCAGGAACAAGCGTGGAAAGTGGCCTCCACGGCGTAGGCGAAAGACGGCAAGGGAAGCAGGACCGATTCGATATCAACGGCCTTGAGCTCACACATGCACTCCCGAATATTGAACCATTGGTGGTAAAGTCAATCTGGAACACCCGGGCCTGGACGTACCAGGAAGCTGTACTTGCGAGGAGGAAGCTGTATCTGACACCCGCAGGTGTCTTGCTTGAGTGCAGGCAAGAACGTAAAGGTGAACACAGCGTCTCCGACAGCGATTGGTCTTATCTCGACATGAGCCTGCTCCCACAGGAAGATGACACAACGAACGTTCTATTTGACGGCTATTGCCGACATGTTAAAACCTACACATCTCGACATCTCAGCTTCGACACCGACATCTACAATGCCTTCGAGGGAATTGCGCGTGCTCTCTATCGAGACAAGTGCTCTTTTTATTATGGCATTCCGGAATCTCAGTTTGACCAAGCACTTCTCTGGATTTGCGATGAATTCAAACCGGATGACAGCAACAACACATACACCCGCTCCTGCGCGCAGAAGACACCAAGCTGGTCGTGGGGATCGGTGAGATGGCCCGTTGGTTTCATGGAACCGGAACATTTCAGCATGGCTCTGGTCAAGTGGATCATGTACACAAACGGAAGGTCTGGGGTACGCGCAAAGACGATCAAAGCAACCGATGAACCGCATCGATGGCGAAACTGGGAAAACTATCGACAGCCTGATGGGAAACGGGAGGGGTCTTGTCCACAGCTCTTTCTTGCTCTGGCTGCCCAAGAAGGATGCTTTGAGAACGAGATTCCATGCTCCATCCCAACGACGGACAGTCTTCCCTCGCTGAGGAAAAGGTTCACCAAGCGATGGCCAAAATACACCGACGCCTATTCCGAGCTCCTAGAAAATAGCCCCAGGGAAGGCCCTCGTTTCGATGGAGTTCTTTACACAAGAGCTCAGTCTGCCACCTTCTACCTCGATTCCCTGTGGATCAAGGATGCTGAGGGTCGTGCAATCGGCCATGTGTATCCAGATCCAAGGCTGCACCAGTTTCAAGGATCTGTTGCCTCTGGGAACCCCCCAGTCGAATTCATCGCGCTTTCACTCTCCAGTCACCATGCATTGGAGTCCGAGCTACTCCACAACAATCCAGACCTTCCCAAGACATTCGGTTTCTGGACACTGCCAAAGGCAGAATATCGCGACATGACATATTTCGATTGCAACGATATGGCGCTTTCACCGGTTCCAGCTGTGAATGTAATGCTCATTTGTTGGGAAGATGGTTTTGCGAGGCGTGTTACCGTTGGATTGATCATGTTGAAGCAATGGGCCAAAGCTGATCGAAAGTTCAAGGATGTATGGTTGAAGTAGCTGCTTTGGACGTTGTAGTCGGGGGTATTATGTTTGCCGGCAAGTACTTTCCTGATTATGAGGAGTTAGAGTGAGCATAGAGTTGGATATTCATTTGACTGTTTTTGCGCCCACTTCATAGCCGCCTTCAATGCCAGGTTTTCGGAGAGACTCCATTCCGAGTTTTTTCCATGAAGCTGTGAGCCTCTGTTGCATTGTGTGCCTTCGAAGCCTCTTCGATGGACTAAGTAGCTAGTCAAGGTATCAGATCGCATCCCGGCGTTACCTTCTGAGTCCTCGTACCGCTCACTTTGGTGCATGACATATTGCAACAACATTTTACACGAAGCTTCAGTTCTGCCTAGCCGGGTAAATCCATCGAAGAAAGGCGTAAAGAGGACACATATGTAGCCCCAATAGCTATAGTAGCATTTGGCGCTTTAATTCCATACGAAAGCGGTCTAAAGATATGCGCTATCTTAAATCCCATTGGAAGAGTGCTGGACCTCATCGAGGCTTCCGGAATCCTCCTTGATAGTACTTTCGCTAGTGGGCTTTTGAAACAGTGCTACAGTACCCATACTGTCATTCATGCCACTGTCGTGGATTTCTGGCTGTATCTTACTGAAGTCGCCACTACTAAGTAAAGCAATTACTAACGGCGCCATGAATCGTTACTCATCATTTTAATCACTATCGCGACCATTCCGACATCGTCCTGTAAAGGAGATCTACACACCAGACGACTAATAGGCTGAACAGAACCATCATTCATCACCTTCTCATAATTCTTCCACGCTATCGTGGCGCGCCAACTCTATTATCCACAAGTCTTGATCTCGTCTCCAATCAACCTACTCTTCAGGCAGGCAGTAGTTGCCAATGCGACCAGTGATTTGCTCTGTATGATATCAAAAATCGATATCTCGCTCTGCGCCACGATAGCAAACCAGTTGCGCAATTCGACTGCAACAAGAGAGTCGACTCCATACTGTGCCATGGAAGCAGACTTCTCGACCTCCTCCGGCGGGGTCCCGAACATGCGCGCAAGCTTGACGACGATGGAATCACACACAGCCTCGACAACGTCTTCCCAGGCCGCCTTCCCGTCCCTCAGCACGTCGGCCAAAATGAGGCCATCACCACCGACGCCGGCGGCGGCCTGGCCTCCAGCGCCGACAAGCTGCCTCAGGCCCTTGAAGCGCGGGTCCAGTTTCCAAGGGGAAGAAGAAGCATCATCATCACCGTCGTCGGACGCGATGCCGATGAGGACTTGGGCCGAGCGGCTCTCACGACGGACGGGCTTGCGCATCGCGTTCTCGATCAAGGCGAGCACGTCTTCCTGCTGCACGAGGCTGTAGCCCTGCCGCCGCAGCCGCTCGACCACGCCCTCCGTCTCGGCCACGTAGCCGACCGAGCCGACCATGCCGAGGTCGAGCGACACCGCGGCGAGGCCTTTCGAGGCGCGGTGCCTGGCCAACGCGTCCTGGAATGCGCCGCCGGCGGCGTAGTTGGCCTGGCTGGAGTTGCCGGCTACGCCGGTGAGAGACGACAGCATGACGAAGAAGTCCAGTTCGGAGGACGCAAACTGACAATGCAGGTTCCACGTGCCCTGTACCTTTGGACGGATGGCGGTGACGAAGTCCTGATGGGACATGTGTTCGACGATCGAGTCCTGATACGCGACGCTAGTTAGCAACGATGTTGTTTGGTTGCCGCAAATCGAATGCATACCTGAAGAACCATGGCTCCCTGAATGACACCCTTGACCGGTGGCATCGTCTTTGAAGCTGTGTCGATAGCGTCTGCCAGATCCTGGGCGTCGGAAATGTCCACATTCAGTGCCAACATATTCGATCCCTTTGAACGCATTTCGTCCAAGAAAGGAACGTTTGCGTGCGACGCGGCATGTCTAGACAACACAAGGATGCTCTTCGCGCCACGGTCTACCAGCCTGCGGATGATGCATCTTCCAAGACCGCCCGCACCGCCGACGACTGCATAGGAAGCCTGGGGCGAAAGTCGGAGAGTGCGTTTTCGCGCCTACCCAAAATTGTTAGCGCTGTGTGATCATCTAGCCAGTTTCGTTCGTACATACCTTAATCAGGTCATCGCCACGGGGCACAACAACGAGCTTGCCCGGGTAGTTTCCGGCTTGCATCGTCCTGAACGCTGTCTCTACCTCGGACATCGGGAACGCTGTTATAGGTGCAATAGGCTTCATGCTTCCCTTTTGGAAACCATCCATGACGGCGGTCAAAGCATGGGAAACGATGTCGCCTCTAAGCTCACTAAGCATAATCGGGTCGATAGCGAAGAAGGATGCCGCTCGGGTGAACGGAGACATCTGAAGGCTGTTGTTCTGCTCAACATCCCGCTTGCCAACCTCTAGAAACCGGCCAAGAGGGGCGATGCAACTCCACGTCTCGTGGAGCAACTGTCCAGTCAGGGAGTTGAGAATGACGTCGACGCCCTTTCCATTCGTCATTTCCATAACGGCCGGCGCGAACGAGGAGTCACTGCTCGAGAGGATATGGTCTCGAGGAATGCCATACTCCCTCTCGACGACCTCACGCTCCTGACTGGACGCAACCGTGGCAAAGACTTCGGCGCCGACCAACTTTGCCATCATGATGGCGGCCTGGCCCACATCTCCGGCGCCGCGGTGAATCAGCACCTTTTCGCTCTTCTGCAGCCCTGCCAGTGTGTTGATGGCATAGTACGCGGTGACGAACGCGAGGGGCAGGGCGGCGGCGGCTTCGAATTCCATAGCATCGGGCACCCTGGCAACGCTGGTCCAGTGAGCGCGCACGTGGTTCGCCCAGTGGCCTGCGCTCAGCAGCGCACACGCGCGATCGCCAACCGCGAGGTCTGCTGCTGGTACGTCCGGTCCGAGCCGCGAGATGACGCCGCTGCACTCGAATCCCATGTGCTGCTGCTGCTGCTCCAGCTGGCCCATGGCCACCATGACGTCGCGGGCATTGACGCCGAACGCGCGCGGCTCGATTTCGACGAAGCCGCCGGGGGGCAGCGGCCCGTCTGCGTCTGGGTCGTCGCAGAACACGAGGCTGTCGAGCGTGCCGGGGGCGGACACGGTCAGGCGGAGCTCGCGGCCGGGCTGGCAGAATGGTTGCAGGTCTGCCGAGTCGGCGTTGGCGGCGTGGGACAATGCTTCGGTTTCGGTCTGGTCGCGGTGTACTCTTGGGATCAGGATGGAGGCTCCTCGGGCGGCATATTCGAAATCTGTGGAAGTAGGATCGCGCGAGTCGTCGAAAGCTTCTGTCAGGACCGTCGCGATGGCACTGGCCTCTTGCTCGGACCACGTGCGTTGGCTGTGTTCGAGGTCGAGGGAGATGTACCGCTTGCTGCGGTCCTCGCACCTCAGTGTGCGGAGAAAACCCGTGGCCAATGCTGACATGGGGTTTGAGCATTCGACTGCTCCTCCACGAGACACCCACAATAGCCCCTTGGCTTTGGTCGCGAGCCGCTTCACTTGTGCAAAGACGTCCTCAGAGGGTTGCACGAGGAGTGATTGGTCCGAATTGTCCACGAACACGCAAATCTTGCCATCCGGCTGCGCAGCGTCTAGACCCTCAATGGCCGGCTCGATGGACGCGGCGGTCTTGATCGTGTCCTGGAGCTTCTGCAACCACGCTTGAGGCGGAGCGTTTTCCTGACAGAAGGTGATAAGAGTTTCTGGGTACAGAGCTGGCGGATTATCCGGTAGTGCAGTTGTCATGAGGGAACTCAGCACGTAATTTTCGTCGTCTTCGCAGTCCTTGAGTTGCACATCAAGTCCGCTGAAGCCGGTCCGCCGCAGAACTTTGTCCCAGAGATCAACCGTGAGGGACGGGCTGTGTTTACGTTCCGGCTCTTCGCCTACACAGATTAAAGTCAGTTAGCAGTCAGCACCACGCGTAGTTGACGGTCCTACGTACTCAGCCACCATCCGGGCAGCACTCCAAAGATCAGTTGGACGTCCAGGACGTCATGCGTCATCTCCACCATGACGAGCTTTCCACCAGGCTTCAGAAGACTTCTCACGTGCTGCATAGTCCGGTCCATATTCTTCGTCGCATGGAGGACCTGGCAGGCGACGACGAGATCGTACGACCCCTCCTCGAACCCCTGATCCGCGGGGTCACCCTCGACGTCGAACTTCCGAAACCGCATGGCGCCCTCGTCGTCCCAAGCGCCGAACCTGCTCCTCGCCTGCTCGAAGAAGCCGGATGATATGTCGGTGTAGTCGTAATGTGAGAATCGCCGCGCCCCACCATCCGTGTCGCCGCCTCCACCCAAGGCTTCCAACACGATCTGCGTGCACCCGCCCGTCCCGGCGCCGATTTCCAGAACCCGCGCGCGGGGGTTCTTGTGTGCGAACAGGCTGACCAGATGCCGCACTTGGGCGTAGCAGCGGTCGATGCGAAGCGCGTGCTTGTAGTAGCGGTGGAGGAGGTGGTCTTTGAGCATCAGTTCCAGAGGAGCAATTTGCTGGCGCAGGATGGCGTTGAGGTTGCGCCCGATGAGGCAGGCCATCTCGCCGTCGACGCTTGCGGATGACACTTTCCCGACCAGCTCCTCTCTCTCCGTCTCGTCGACGTCCAGCCACGTGGCGGCCTGCGGCTGCTGAGATATTTGGAGCTTCATCCACTCGAAGAAGATTTTGTGATACCACAACAAACTTCCCACGTCGGCCTCGGTGAGGGATGTGACTGCATCGTGGAAGAAGTAGAAGCACGCCTGCTTCAATTCCTGCACGTGTGCTATCTCGGCGGGATCGGGACGGGCCTTCAGCCTCTCCATCAGCCCGTGGGCCGAGGTCAGCGACAGGTCCTCTTCCCACTTGATCGTCAAGCATCCGTTGTGCTGTTCCGCTTGCCCTGCAGTTTCCGCGAGGGTTTGGCAGAAGAGACCTTCGATTTCGAGCACCGCTGACGAGCCGGCGTCGCCTTCGCTGCGGACAGCAATGTCGGCGTGGAATCCGCGACCGTCGGCCTTTCCGATCCTGGAGTGTGCGACGAAGAGCTCCGTGGCTCCGCTACCAATGTCTGCCGAGACCGACATCCTCTTGATGGACCGGGGCATCGCGGCAGATCTCTTGCTTCTGGGGAGAGCCGAGTAGGCAGCTACAAACACAGAGTCCAGAGTGGTGGGATGCAACAGATGTTCCTGCTGGTAGCCTCCTGGCATCGATGCGGCTGTATCGGCCACGGCGAACGTTGCTGCAGACCCGCCGCCTTCGGCGGACATGATCTTCTTCAGATTCCTGAAGGCGGGGCCGTGGTAGATGCCCACCGACTGCAAGAACTCAAACATATCGTCGGGCTTGGTCTTCACAGTGCAGTCGTCGCCAGGCGCCACCCCGCCGCCCATGTCAGAGAGGGTTGCCGAGATGAGGCCCTTGCAGTGCGTCGTCCAACCGCCGTCGCCGTCAGTGGAGCAGATGTAAAACGGCCGCCAGCCCTCGAGGCCGAGCGTTCTGCCATCGCTCTGGTGCAGATGGAGCTGCACCTCCACGCCGTCGGGCGTGTCTGGAATGACCAACGCCGCCACGATCTCAACGTCGCGCAAGCTGAAGCCGCGGACCGCGCTGCTGTGGTTGACTTGGCGCATGGCCTCGATCGCCATGACGATCAGACCCGCTCCAGGGTACACAATGTTCGACTGTACCCTGTGGTCCCGCACCCAGGGGAGATCCGAGGTGCGGATTGTGTGTCGCCATGTCTGGTTGGACGGGCTTGCGCCGGGAACAGTGGAGCCTAGGAGCTCGTGGGCCGGCTTCTCCCGCAGCCTGTGTTCTTTGTTGATGCGAGGCTCGCACCAGTGCCTGGTCCGATGGTTCCAGGGGTACGTCGGGAGGTCGGGAATGATTCTCGGCTGTACGGATGCGTGAGGGAAGTTGACAGCGTTTAGATTGACGTGGTAACCCCGCGCGACCAGGGAGACGGCGAGCGCATGCATGGCGTCGACGGCGTTCTCCCCGCGGTTGAGGCAAGAAACGTAGCCCACACCCAAATCCTTCAGCTCCGGGAGCTGGAGGCACTGGCGGATGGGCCCTGCCAAGGCTCCGTGAGGGCCCACTTCAAGTAGCATGTCGACCTGTTTCTCGCCGGTTAATTGGTCACGGCAGATGCTCCGAAATGCATCCAAGAACTCGACTGGCTGCAGCAGGTTGGTAACCCAGTGCTCGGGGCCCATATCTGCAGCATCGGTAATTCTGCCGCCCGTGGTGGGCGAGGAGTACAAGACGTTGTCCTTGAAGGTGTGCTTTTTTCCGATGGTTTTCGGGAGAGCTTTTCGGTAATCGGCCGCGACAGCGTTCATGTGGTGTGAGTGGTAAGCAACTCGGACGTTCAGCACTCGAGCAAACACCTTTTCTTCAGTCAACTGTTGCTCCAACTCAGTTATTGCGGCCTGGTCGCCAGAGACCGTGACACTGGACGGGCTGTTGACACAGGCTACAACCACCTTCCCACTGGTGAGCTTGGAGAGGTATGGTTCGGCTTCTTCGCGGCCAAGGCCTACCGCCATCATGGAGCCACGGTGATCCGCCTTAGTCCACAGCGCGTCAAGGAACTGCCCTCGCGCGTAGTGCACGATTGCCATTGCTTCCTGCAGGCTAAGTACTCCCGCGGCATAGGCAGCTGCAATCTCGCCGCTGGAGTGACTTGTTATCGCCATCGGCTTGATGCCCCAGCTGCGCAACAGCCGGGTAAGAGCAATCTGTACGGCGATGCAGAGCGGTGGGCTTACATCCACATGATCGATGCGGCTCTCCTTTTCATTTTTTGTCAATTCGTCTGTGGCCCAGTCAGTCCTCGGTAGCAATGGCCAATGTGTGTTTCACTTACCCAGCAAGGACCAAGGGCAACCCATCTGCTTCAGGTACTGGTCCGCTTCGTATAGCGTTTCCGTGAAGACAGGGTAAACGCCAATGAGCTCTCTTCCCATCGCATACCACTGTGCTCCCTGGCCTGTGAACACGAGGCACAGCCTTGGCTCCGCAGTTGATCGAGTGGGAATCAGCTTCGTGTCATCCAGGCTGGAGAGTAGCTCTTCTCTGCTCCGGCTAGCCACCGCAATGGTCCAAGGAAACCTCGATCGGCCTTCACTGAGTGTGTACGCGAGACGGTCGAGGAGCTGTCCATCGTCCAAGTTGGACTCAGTAACGAACTGCTTCAAGTTCTCGACCATTGTCTGGACTACGGCCTCATCCTTGGCAGTCAAGAGGAATATACGGGATCCTGGTTCTCGGCCGCTGTTCACCCCGTCAGGATGGGTGAAACCGTTGGTCGAAATGTCAGAAGACGAATCATTAGCTTCAAGAGATAGCTTCGAAATTGAACTTCCATTCAGCATGTCTCTGGATGACGTCTTCTCCTTAGTGCCGTTCGTTGTGGTCGCACCATTTCCCAGGGCTCCTACCCCATGAAAACCGTTCGTGACTCCGTTGAGGCCTTTGGTGGAATTTTTGGCATCTGGCGGCCACGCCTCCAGAATTGCATGGGCGTTGGCGCCCCCATAGCCAAAGCTATTGATCGAGGCACGCCTGACACCGCTTGTTGGCCACGGCTCCAAGTCGCGGGGTACCTGTACGTAATGTCAACTACTCAACTCAAACCATCTGGAAGTTGGTGTAGACGCAGCGTACCTTGAGGTTCCAGGAGTCGAAAGGTATCTTCTCGTTACCTTTCTCAAAGTTGATGCTCGGCGGGATGCATCCCTTCTCCAACGCCAGAGCAACCTTGATGATTGAAGCAATCGCACTGGTAGTCTCCGTGTGGCCGACATTTGTCTTGACAGAGCCGATATGGAGTGGACGGTCGACCGGCCTGTCCTTGCCCATGACAGCGTGCAACGCACCTGCCTCGACGGGGTCACCGGCTTGAGTGCCTGTGCCGTGAGCCTCTACGTAGACAGTATCAGCAGGGTTGAGGCCGGCGCTCTTGTAGCAGCGTCGTATCAGCTCTTCCTGCGCGTCCTGGCTTGGCGAAGTGATGGTCTGAGTCTTCCCATCTTGATTCAGAGCGGTTTGCCGAACCACCGCCCTGATCGGGTCGCCGTCTCGAATGGCGTCCCGCAAACGCTTGACAATGAGGGTTCCCACTCCCTCGCCACGACCGTATCCAGAAGCGCGGCTGTCGAAGGCATACGATTTGCCGTCTGGGCTGAGGAATCTGTTGTAGACACCGCTTAGCACGACTCCGTCGATGGGAATAGAGCTCATTACCCCAGGCTTGACATGAGCACGAAGATGTCAGGGTTAATCATGACATTTGCACAGCCAACGATGGCCATCTTGGCCTCTCCTGTTCTCAAGCTGTGGCACGCCTGGTGTAGTGCCACCAGTCCCGTGGAGCAAGCTGTATCCACTGTCATGCTGGGGCCGCGCAGGTCGTAGAAGTGCGAGATTCGGTTGGACATCATGGTCGGGCCATTGCCGGTCAGGAGGTAACGCGGGAAGGTTTCAGGATCACGCATCAGACTGTCCGTGTAATCTTTGAAAAAGGCACCTGCAAAGACGGCCGTTTCGGACCCTGCAACCTGTTCCAATGTTATGCCAGCTGGAAACGTCAGCCTTTTCGACGTCGACGTGAGGCTGGCTAGCGCACGTACCGCTCTCTAGAGCCTCGTAGACTGATTCAAGTAGCATGCGGCACTGAGGATCCATCGTCTGTTGATGAACACGGTCAGCGGATGAACAACTTAGATATGCTGTCGTCTCTTACCGCAGCAACTTCCGGCGTCAAGTTGAAGAATGTTGCGTCAAATAGACCAATGTCTTCCTTTAGAAAATGGCCGCCAGTCACATTGGTCTTTGTCAATAATTATTAGCCTGTCTCGTAATTATAGAGTGTATACAAACCGTTGTCCTTTTGCTGCCGCTAGGATGATAGAAGGCCTCCTTGTTGAACCTATCGTCAGGTATCTCGGACCACCCGCTCCGACCCTCTGCACAAAGCCTCCAGAGCCTTTCTGGACTATTGGCGTCACCAGGAAGCCTGCAACTCATGCCGACGATGGCTACCGGCATGTCTTCATCCTTGCAGCTGCCGGTTTCAAGAGGACGACATGCCAGGTTCGCACCAACATGGTGGGGAGCTTGATCGGAAGTCGGACCAAAAGACATGATGGATTGTGTGCTAGTTTTCTCACATGAGAGGACTTTTTCATTGAGTTCGCGAAGGTGTAAAGAAGGAAGCGGTAGAAGCTAGAACTGGACCATTTATATATATGGAGATACTCTGAGCAGCATCAGGCACTCAACACACTCCGATGAAAGTAATTGGATCATGTAGCTTTGACATAACGGTTGTACCTCTCAAAACATGTTAACCCAAATCGGTAGTATTAGGAGCCGGATTTGTCTCTCTAGTCAGAGCCCTTAAGTGCGGATCCCATGTCGCAGTAAAGGCGGGGGAGATTGGTGCAAGCTATTTCCATTTAAGGAAAGTCTCCGTCGCAGCCTTTCCTCGTCCGGTTGGTCCGGCCTACTAGCTGGATC
This sequence comes from Lasiodiplodia sp. COLG20, assembly GCA_009801085.1. Lineage (NCBI taxonomy): Eukaryota > Fungi > Ascomycota > Dothideomycetes > Botryosphaeriales > Botryosphaeriaceae > Lasiodiplodia > Lasiodiplodia sp. COLG20. The sequence continues at coordinate 750,256 of VNWV01000004.1, forward strand.
AGCTCCACCACCGATGAAAATGACACGGAGGACCCTGTACATCACACCATGACATAAATTTAGAGTTTTTCAGCAGCCCCTACGACCGTGCGCGCGGATAGGCTTATCCGCAACGAAATTCCTCTGCTTTCGAAGAGAAGGCAGCGGATAGACTGGCTCCTAGCGTACTTAAACGTAAGGGAAGCGCATGGTCCGGCGAATGAGAGGGTGCGCTGCTCGTATACCAGACCTGATCGAGCGATGTGGTGTCTATCCGCTGCGTGGATAAATACTCCGCTGCGTGTGCAGATGGCGTCGGGCCGTTTCGCTATCCGCTCGTTATCTGCCGCTGCTTAAAAAAGCCACTCGTGTTCTACCCCGGCACCCACTAGGCGCGTTTGGCCCCCAATCGAGTTGTGGGGCCACCAGGGTCCCTTACTGGGTTTATTCAGTGTTGTTGGCCGACCGAATATGTGGTTGCTTGGTCAGTACAAGGTTTAAGGGGGTTATCGATAAGGAAAGCCAAATATTGAAGACTATCGCGAAGTTTCTTAGCGTATATAATATAGAAGATATATAAAAAAGCTCCTAGGGATTCTTTTAAGGCAATTCTTTTTTAGAATTTCTGGAAATTTTTTAAATCTATTGTGGTTAAAAACTCGATGTGGTACCCCTGATACAGCATTTGGTCGGCCAACAACACTTAGTGAACCTACTAAGGGGGTGTGGTGGCCCCACATCACGTACGGGCCGGCTGAATACGTGTTGTCGGCCGACCGATTACACCTGGTAGGTGCTGGGGTAGAACAGGTAGGTATGCAGGCACTATGCCCTAGCCTTAGCGATCGCCTGCATAGTGCATGAATACGGCGCTCGAAGCCAAGCCGGCGTAGGAGGCGTTGCTATCCGACCCAGCCCTGCAGAGCCTCTACTATTTCCTATTCGAGGCCGATCTACTGCTGATCGTGGTGTAGTTCGTGCTAGATGATGTCGAGCTTGAGCTGGGGCATCATGCGTCAGGATCTCGAATAGCGTTTGGGAATTGGAGAGAGGGGATGAGAAGAAAGGCAATTCCCACACGGACCGGAAAGATAAAGATGTCCCTCACCTATGCGAAAGATGTGGTCCCACTAAACTACCTATCCTATTCCGTGATCGAGTCTAGTTTAGAATACAAAAAATAATTATGATCAAGACTACGACCTGGGGTGAAACCATGCAACCTCTTCTGGATTGAAATCGTTATGGGTAAAGTGAGCGGCATCTGACCAGAGGGCAGCAAGGGAGCATTGTGTTGAACTTCATCCGATCACGTGACAAGATCGTGTGGTTCGATCCTCCAGATATATATCATCCGCCTCCCTCTCTCGATAGCAATCAGTGGACTTACCAATTCTCCTTTGCATTCCTTTGAATCTCAACACATTGTACATAGGTGAGAAATGTGAAAAGATTTCGAGCGTTGTTGAGGACATCAACAACTTCACTGCTGCGCACAAGGAGCTCGTTATTGTCAACCTCTCGCACGCGATGAACACAGATGTGGGTGCCACTAGCTACCGCGATCTCAATCACGGCGGGCGGGACCTGCTGTTTCAGCAATTCAACCGGGTCCATGACCGCTACATCGTCACATCAGCTGCTGATGCCAAGAACCTCACCTCGAAGCATTTGGATGAGTTCATTTTCCCTAATAAGGCAGCTGTCATCATCGTTGTGGACGCCAACAAAATCAAATTGGGAAGTTATGAGCATCAAGGCTTCTTTACTACGGAGGAAGTTAGCGTGCAGGATGAGTACTCGAACACCGACGATGCCGTCACGATGATCGCGGGTCAGTTGGGAAAGCTTGATAAGCTTACATCTACATTCAGCCCCAAGCTTTTCTTGTTGTCGTGGACGCTGACACCGCAGATGGCGAATTTTACGTACCATCGGGTGGTCAACAAATTTTTTCAAAACACGGTACTCGGCTGGGTTTGGAATGGCCCTTTCTCTCAGGTTTCAGTCAAGGAGATGGCTTACTCTGCAAACAAATCACTTTCCACCGACTGTCTGCCACACTGCCATGGAGCGAACCTACCCAACATCTTGTACGTAGACTTTCTGGAGGGAGGTGACTACGCTGCATTGGCCATGGCCGTGAACGATCGTTGCTTCCCTCCCATAGAGTCAAATCCTACTCAGCCGAAGCTCTAAGGGTGGAGATTAACGCGATTGTTTGGTGGATTTTACAGTTCTGAATTTCAAATCTCCGCTTCTAAATTGCTACCAGTGTCTCCTAGCATGTATGTAACAGCTTGAATTTGTCAATATTAGCATCGTTGCTTCAACCATACAATGTACACTGCAGCTCAGTTATAGTTGCTAAATCTTTCTTGAGTTGTTCGCATGATGCTGTCGTAACAGGGGATACGATCTTCAATTGGTGCAAGTGGAGTTTCAAAATCCAGCTCAGATTACATTAAACAACTTTAGTAATGGTGCCGTTCTCTCCTACTTGTCAGCCACTTTCTAGAGAAAACCACTATCTCGTAAGTTGTGTTTTTGGTATGGTTCGTGGGGTCTACTTTGTTCGCAGCCGGAATTCTTCCTGTCTGGAAGGAGAGAAAGGAAAGAGAGCAAATCACTTCCGCAAAAGCGCTAATCTTCGCTTTGACTCCACGCCCACCTAATAAACGTAGGCCATCAGTCGCCAAAATAACCACCACTTAGAGCTGCCCTTCACCTCCTGCTCCTTCAAAGCCTTCTCATCCAATCTCCTCGCCTCCTCCTTGGCCCAATCTTTCCTCTCCTTCTCCGTCATACACGCAAGCATAGCACTCTTCTCGGCCGCGTCGATGATCTTCTTGACAATCTCCATCTGCGGGTCGGACATCTCGGCCTTCCACGAGCCTATCGACATCCAAGCAAGTGGGGACGTCCAATGAAACTTCGCTTCGGGATCGAAAAAAGCGCGTTGCCGGCTGGCGGCTCGTGCTACCGTCTTAAAGCACTCCGGATTGCCCTTGTCCACTGTCTGGTCTGGGGCTAGGTGCGCGGCACCGAAGAGTCCGAGCTCGCCGCCGGGGATCTTGTCCAGCTCTTGTGGTAGATTGGGCCAGTGCTCGGGGTGGGCATACAGGGAGGGGACGTAGCTGATCCAGGCCATGTGCTCGTGTAAGATGAAAGGCTGGGTTTCGTCCTCTGCTGGTGGAATCGGGGGGGTTTTTATCGCTGATGTTTCTTTCTCCGTTGTTGACTTCGGTAATCTGTTATTGGGCGATGCTGGCTGCAGCGTCGGTTTTGTGCAGGAGGTCGACGTTCTCGCAGTTATCTTTCCTGTAAGGGGACGCGCTATTGTTTTAGTCGTCGTCGACGCAATCACTGTTCCTGGTGGGTGATCGTACGACTCCTCGGAAGGACTATAAACGGGATTGTAGAGGAGAACGATTACCAGAATGGCAACCAGGAGGCTGAGAAAGTAGGGCCAGACGGGTGGATCTTCATCACGGTTGCGTTGGTTCTGACGTGGACGGAAGGAAGAGGTAAGAGAGGAGTCATTGTCTGTGCCATAATCCTGCGGGTGGGTGGTATAGATCCTTCTGTGCCTGGGACCGGAATGGATACGATACTCCATGGTCGTCAGGGAAGATCTTGATGTGCAAGTCGGGCGCTCTGAGGTGGCGAGAAGATCACGTAGAAAATAAAGGTTACTAGAAAGAAGTTTAATTCTGTATAAAGAAGCTCTGTGACAATGCGCGAAACAGCCTTGACACCCATACTTTACCGGATTTAGGTCAGGGCGTAAACAGGACGCGGTGAAAGGGAACTGAAAGAAACGCAAGCAAAGTTTCGAGAACTACAAAGAAAACATGCAAGGAGCCCTGAGTAGAACCCCATTGGGCAAATTCTGATTCATTCATACCCCGTGTGCGTCAACGCCAAGAATTGCCGTCTTGAGATGGCCGCCTGCGGCCACTAAGCCAGCTTTCGCAGGGAACAAAAGCCGCGCCATAATGTTTATGGAACTTACCGGAACCTACTTACCTCTTCCTAAATGCGCCGCATCTCCGCCACCATTTGCATAACCTTGAAGATCACCGGGGCCGAAGCATCGTCAACGATTACAGTCGCAATGGGCCCAAAAGCCTTCTCTGGTGACTGCTCGGGACAGGTCCACTGGAGTGGAAGGCTCTTTACGCAGTAGAGAGAAATAAAGAATATGTTTATCATCAGGTATAGGACCGCGTTCCAGTGCGTAACGGTAAAGCGTGGAGTATACTTGCATAGCTGTTTAATGACGTCCTTGGCCAACTGGGGAAACTTACCAATCCGGGTGGTGAATGTCTTGATGAGGTTTGAAAGGTAGTTGCCAAAGCTTTTAATGGCTTCAGCAGCGGAAGAGGCCCACTTCGCAAGAATTTCAAATACGTAACTCATATCCCCGAAGAATACGACGGTACTCAAGCCGGCGAAAGACAGAGTCCAGTAAATGTTGCCTGCAAAGTAAGAGTAAGCCTTCGCGAAGAAGTGCATATCGAAGATCTCAACAGCTGGAAGAGAAAGGAGCGAGATGAAAAAGGCGGACGCGATCAGATATAAGGAAACTCCAACGATTCGGTAGAACAGTGACTTAATTGGTGTCCCATTAGGCACAGTGGGGGCTGAATCGGACACAGCGTCGGCTCGATCCGACGTGGTCAGGCTTGGGTCTGCCATAGTGGAGTTGAGCTAGAAAAGATGCTTAGCAGTAGTCTGTAAGTCTGGATGCGAGTCGCTGTGCTGGTGAATCTTGTGTGTCGTAGGAAGGTAGTCCTGAAGCGTCATTATATAGTCCTCTTATGAAACATCTTCAGATAAGTGTGCCTATATTTAGTACACGGCAACATCCGAGATAATCGAAAACAATACTGTTGTTAATAGAAAAGGATACTCCTTGTTTAGATCTTGTGCCATGATTGGCGAAGCATCCATTGTCTAGTGCTCCGTTAGATGGCTTTGTTTCCACTTCTAGTAGTGTACCGAAAACTCTGTGAGCCTTCCCGTTGCCACAGCTAATAATCAAGCCTCCCTGAATAGGACGCTTTTTCTTTTTTCGGATTTCAACCTCGGCGAGTTCGCTATCCGTAAAGCAATACTGCTGATGGTTTCTTGCTACTAGAACTTGTACATTGATCTTTAAATTATGTGATATAAACGCATTTCTGACGACCTAGAGGATTTGCTGCGGAGGTGTTATTTTGGCGTGAAAATGAACGTTGATCGGCGCTCCGAAATGTTTTTTTTTTTTTTAAATTCTACATGCGCTGTATCGAGCCAGAAGAGAATCAGGTCGCAGTATTTCCATTACTGAGTGATAGCCTTATAATTGTCAAAGGTGATATTGAGTTTGACTTTAAAATCAGCCGTATGAAATGCTGATACTGCTTGGAAATTGAGGTTCATGTGGGAGGTCAAGCATAGTGCGGGGTAATTTTCCGCGGGAGCCGAGGAAAAGGCTGCACCGACTGCCTTCCATCACATCTTTTCCTGGCCCCATCCAAATCATGACCACCACCGTGCGGCCCGTCCCCCGCTTGCCAGCCTGTTCGGTCTGCTCGCAACGAAAGATCAAGGTGATTTCCCTTGTCCAATGAGCCTGAATACTGCTGAGCAGATGAAAGTGCGACAGCAACCGACCACGTTGCCTCCCATGTTCAAAGGCGGACATTGATTGCGTCATCCATGCAGGCCATGGCCATCAGCCGCTGTCAAGAGCGTTAGTCATCTCTCGAGGCTGTTGCTCATTCTCACACTTTTCAGTTTCATCCACGAACTCGAGCAGCGAGCGTCTGTGCTGCCTGAGCCGGAATCGGCCGCACGGCCTGAAGCCGACCACGACGCCAATCTCCCATTGTCAACTGATCCCGGCACTACTTCACGGAGCCAGCCGCATTCCTTTCTCAACGTTCCAGATGGTAGTGGACTCAGGTACAGCGCATTCTCAGATGTCTCTCAATTCCCAATGCTCACGGTATATCAGCTTCATGAGATTGCTCTTTGCGGATTCAGAATGGAGGCAGAACAACACACATCTGCTGCGCAATCTGTCAGAAACGTCACATGTTCCTGAGAATTCTGTAGGCGCCAATGGTCTGCCATCGGCGTCTGAAGCTCGCCTCTTGTTTGACAAATAGTATTTTGATGCCCCGAATCCGGTGCAGATTCGCAACAGCACACTGACATGGTTTAACAACAGTCTCAGCGGGCCTCATGTCCACAACCCCTTCATACTGAAACAAGAAATTGAGAACCTCTACTCCCGCGTATTCGAGCTACGCGATGCTTCCAACACGCACTCGAGCCATGACCTTTTCCGTGCGTTCATGATCATGGCCATTGGATCTGTTACCCTTTACAGAAGAGGGCTTTATGGGGCGCATCCGTTTGGGTTCTACACTGCAGCCATGCGGCACTTTGATGACAGGTTCTTAGCGAATGGAATTGAAGCCATCCAGGACCTTCTTCTCATCGGAAGGTTTGGCATTTACTATCACATTGGTGCGTCGACACAACCGATTGGAAGATGACGCATTGCTGACAAGCCGCTGTTCAGGGACGTCGATCTGGGAAATCACGCACCTGTGTATCCGGATGTGCATTGAGCATGGCCTCCACAACGGATCCGCCGGCCATTCTGATCTTCTTGGAGAACAGCTGCGGCGGCGTGTCTTCTGGGAGTGCTACATGATTGACCGATACAGTTCCAATACACTGCACAGGCCCTTTTCGATTGCGGAACGAGACATTACCACTGGGTTTCCCGCGGATGCCAACGATGAAGTCATTGTAGCAGCGCAGCAGATATTTCCCGATCTCGACACGTTCAGGGCGGCCCATACGCCTTCCGGACTTTCTGAGATGTCCGTGTTCTTCCTATGCATCCGGCTGCGGCAGATCGTATCTCGCATCCACTCCGAATTCTCCAAGCTTGCGGAGACAACGAAACGCAACGGCTTCGAGACATTTCTGTTGACGGGGAAGATTTGCCAGACAGTTGACGGATTTTTCCGGGACCTGGATGAGTGGAGGTCTGGTGCACCACTGATCCAGGCTCCAAGGTCGTTGTACGAATCTCAAGACTGGTTTGACCTCTTGCACTTCCGGGAACGGCTTATCCTCGTGCGAAAGGCGGTCGACTTTGTGCCAAAGCGGAACGGAATCCCTCCGGCTCATCTCCTCAACCAGTGTCTTGAATGTGCAACGAGTACCATAAGGCTCTACAGCCGGCTTTTCCAGCAAGGAAGCATCACGTATACCAGGAGCTACTTCCAGATGATATTTACAGCTGGTCTTTCCGTCATGTTCTGCGTTACGGCTTCGAAGGAGCTGAGACAGCCGCCGGTGCAAGAAACACTAAGGCTGTGTGGAGAGACGCTGCGCACAATGGCGACGAAGTTGCCCGATGCAATGCATTACGTTGCGGTTTACGAGGCCCTGCACCGCAATGTAGAGAGGAAGTGGAACCTGGTCTCGCTGCGTCCCTCGCCCACGCCTCATCCAGCCGATGTGGGCAGAGATCCGCCGGCTCTGGATCTGGAGGCACTCGGCGCACCAGGCTCGTCTATCATAACAGCGCATCAACCGGAGCTACCTTTGGACATGCAGGTAGGGCGCATCACGCCGAGGCACAACCACAACGGCCAACTGGGCTTTTCGCATGATCAACCACAAGAGGAATGGTTCGCGTTGGCCCAAGATGGAAGCGAAGGGCTGCAGCAAGATGCCTTCCTGGCTGACGATCCTCTGCAATGGGGCTTCCTGAACGACGACATATTCTGGAACATGGAGGCCGGGCTAGGCGAGTACGCATACGGCCACGCAGACCCAAGCATCGCAAGAGCATTCGATTTTTCCGATCTATAGACTTTACGCAACCAACTTCCCTTCCCCTCTGACCTTCTGCACGCGCTCATTGATGGCATCATATTCCCCCGCAACCTTCTTCATCCCCGCCTGCAGAATCGCCCCGTCGCCAGCGCTCAGCGACCACGTCGCGCCCATGGCGAACCACCGCTCCAGCAGATCCTGCCTGCCCCCGATCCCGCCGATGCCAATCGGCTTCCCCGCCTTCTTCCCGGCCAGCACGATCTTCGTAACGGCATCCTGGTACGCCGGATTGTCGTACTGCCCCGGTATGCCCATGTCGGTGCACAGATCATTCGAGCCGATCAGGATGCCATCCACGCCCTCAACGGCGAGGAACTCGTCGACGAGATCGACAGCGGCGGGCGTCTCGATCATGGGCAGCAGCATCGTCTCGGCGTTGAGCAGCTCGTTCTGCAACGCAGTCGGCACGTGCTGGAAGTTGAGCAGCGGCTGGTTGTTCGCGCAGCCGCGCTGGCCGAGCGGCGCGTACTTGGCCGCGCGCACGAGGTCGCGCACCTCCTGGACGGATTCGACGTGCGGCACGACGACGGCGGCGGCGCCCGCGTCCAGCACGCGGCTGAGGTGCCAGTGCGACTTGGACGGCACCCGCACGATGGGCGAGACGCCGGCGTAGTTGCAGGCGAGGATGAGTTGGGCCACGGTGTGCAGGTCGAGGGTTGAGTGCTCCATGTCGATGAACATGCCGCTGATGCCCGCCTGCCGGCACATCATGGCGATTTCGTTGCTGACCAGGAACTTGACCGACATGACGGCGCTGACCTGGCCGGCTACGATGCGGCTGCGGAACGGGTTGCTCACGCTCGCGGCGGGGCGGACTGGGGTCTTTTCGGGGAGGGATCCCATGGTTGCTCGGACGGGGTAGGTGAGAGAAAAGTGATGAAAGCCGCGGCGACAACACAGCACAGTGATTGACTCTTGGGAGCAGACTCTCGGCATGAGACGCAGCGCTTATTTCATTCCCCCGCCTGGCAACCCGATGAGCAATACCCCTCGGCATCGTCGGACCCCATGGGGAAAGGCGTGCGGTTGCCGATCCCGGGCGCTGTCCGACGCATCGGACACGTGCCGAGTCACGGGACCAGGCAGGCCGGTATGACTGTCGCCCTCCACTCTTGCGGCATACCACTCAAAAAAGAGCTGCGGGGAAGCTCCAATTACGCAAGCACAAACCCGCTTACACCTCCATCATGGCACCAGCAAGCGTTGCAGACCTCCAGTCTTCCACCACAGACAACAAACCCACCGTCTTCGTCCTCGACAAATTCCACCCCGACGCCATCGCCCTCGCCCGCCAGCACTTCAACGTCATCCTCAACACCGATCCCCACTTTAGCTCCTGGTACGACGCAGAGTACCTCCTGATCCGCAGCTCCTGGCTGCGCGCCGCCGACATCGCCGCGTGCCCGAACCTCAAGGCCATCGGCAAACACGGCGTCGGCACCGATAAGATCGACGCCGCCGCCTGCGCCGCCCGCAACATCGCCGTGCTCAACACGCCCGGCGCGAATGCGCGTGCCGTCGCGGAGCTGGTGCTGGCCCTGACCATGGCCGTCGCGCGCGAGGTGTGCAGCATTGACCGGCGGCAGCAAGCTGGCGTGGCGGTGGCGAAAGAGGGCTGCCGCGGGCTGACGTTGCACGGCCGCACGCTGGGCGTCGTCGGCATGGGGAATATCGGCCGCGTCGTCGCGCGCATGTTCCACGCCGCGTTCGATGCGCCCGTCGTGGCGTACGATCCGTTCATGCCAGAGGAGGCGCCGGGGTGGGACTTTCCGTACCACCGCGCGGCGACGGTGGGGGACGTCGTGCGGGAGGCGGACGTGTTGACGCTGCACGTGCCGCTGACGGAGGAGACGCGCGACCTGTTGGGGTATGAGGAGTTGTGTACTATGAAGCCCGAGGCGATTCTGATCAATGCGGCGAGGGGCGGCATCGTGAACGAAGCAGATCTGGAGCGTGTGTTGCGGGAGGGGCGGATTTGGGGCGCGGGCCTAGATTGCCACGAGCAGGAGCCGCCGACGAAGGAGCGGTATGCGGGGTTGTGGGCGCTGCCGAATGTGGTGTCGACGCCGCATATTGGTGCCGCGACGGCCGAGGCGCAGAGGACGGCGGCGATGACGGCGGTGGAGAATCTGCATCGGCACATTTTGGGGCTGAAGAAGTGATGGGTAGATGCTATTTAATTTGATTCAAACTTCATGGATGCTCATTTCTGTTTCGAAGCGTGGGGCCGGAGCGCTCCAGCGCAGTGCCATTCCACAACCTGGATGTTCCCTTCCATACTGTCTGTGATGAACAGTGTCTTGTTGTCTGGCCCGCCAAACGTGCAATTGGTCAAGTTCTTCCCGCCACGTGCGTCTCCCACAATGCGAGCTTTCGGAATGCCGTCTTTGTCCACAACAAAGACGCATCCCAGGCTGGGGTGGCAGACAAAGAGACTCCCCTCCTCATCCACTGCCAGTCCATCCGGCCCCGCGTTGCCAAAAGACTGAAAGAAAACACCGGCCTTTGTCGTTGAGCCGTCTGCATTCAGAGGTAGTCTCCAGACAGCATTCGCACGCGTCATTGCCACGTAGAGGAAGCGCTCGTCGGGCGTCAGCGCCAACCCGTTCGGCGAGACGCCGTTATGAAGCAAACAGTCAAGCTTGCTTCCCTGAGACTGCCGGTAGACCGCTCCTGTTGGGTCCGTGATCCCAGTTTGACCTTGATCAGTGAAGAACAGCTCGCCAGTGCTCGACACGATGAGATCGTTCGGACCCTTGAAGCGCTCGAGATTGCGCCGCGTGAGGTGCGGTGAGATTGCTTGCGTTGAGGGATCGAAGAGAAGGAGGCCCTATCGTCCAATCAGCATCGTCAAGACAATACCAAGAGGGGCAAGCGACGGTACCTGTTTGTAGTCCGCCACCACAATCAGCCCATCTTCCCGCAGAACCATCCCATTCGGTTCGCCGTCGTACCGGACGCACTCAGACACGTTCTTCTCCGCATCTATCTTGAGGATACGTCCGTACGGGATGTCCGTCACGAAGACGTTTCCTTGACTGTCCGTAGTCGGGCCTTCCAGGAAGATGCCCGAGAAAGGCAGCGCCGAGCCGCCCTTCCATTCTGTCGCCTGCCCAGTGCACCGCAACTCGTCCGGGATGCGGACCCAGATTCTGGCCTCGATCACGGGAGGTGCCGGATAGAAATTCATGTTTGCCGAAAAAGACTTGGGGGGAATTATCTTCCGATTGACCTACCAGATTGTGACTTATATTCAAGGTCATGAGGCGGTGTGTGTAGTCATTGCTTAGCGCTTACGGAGGTTGTTCGTGGCGTCGGGATCGGACATTTGGTGCCTCGGGGCGTGTCCGATAGGTGCGGGGACCCCACGGGGTCGTCTGGAAATAATACTGGCCGCAAAATCCTTGGCTCTTGGGTATAGAGCCCAGCTTTTCGGTCCCCAACACATCGTTCTGCAGCACGCCAGAGCCAATATTCATCATGGGACTTGTTGCAGAGACGAAGAGGGCGATGAAAAATTCCCCTCGGGAAATTTTCAACGTTTATGTTTTCTTTTGCACTTGGTGCTTTGCTCTCTCAGGAGTGGCAAAGGGGTTTGATGAGGGTGAGTCTACTGAATCAAACAGTGAAATGCGAGCTCACGAGGTGTAAACAGGGAATATTGCTTCATTGGTGGTTCAGGACAGATTTAAGCATGACTTCGGCGTCTATGTCCAATCACAGAAAGAATTTGCAGACACGAAGGGTTGGATTGTGTCCATTGCAACCGCTGGTGCTGTGTTTGGATGTCTTGGAGTACACTACTCCGCCCCCCTTTTTCTCTGACTTGCTCTAACGACCGGGATGCAGTGCACCTACTTTAATGACCGTTTCGGCCGTCGATGGGCACTTCGCGGCGGGACGGTCATCTATATCGCTGGCATACTCGGTCAAGGCCTCTGCAGCGGCAGCCTTGGCGGATTGTATGCGTCCAGGTTCATCTCAGGGATAGGCATCGGAGTCACAACGGTGGTGCCACCCATGTACATCTCCGAGGTAGGCACACATCTTGAGGTATTGGAACAAAGCTGACACTTTTGAAGATCGCCCCAAAAGCAATCCGAGGCCTTCTCACTCTGCAGTATGCCGCTTGCCAACAGCTTGGCGTGGTGCTGGGCTTCTTCATCAACTACGGCGTGACAAAGAAGTACGCAGGTGTGCGGGCGCAGTGGATGCTCCCGACGCTCCTCCAACTTCTGCCGGCTGCTCTGTGGGGAATCGGTACCTTTTGTGTCCCCGAGTCTCCGAGATGGCTCCTGTCCAAGTGCAGGCGTAGTGAAGCATCCAGAAACCTCAGCAAGCTTCGTCACCTCCCTGAGGATCATCCCGTTATTGAGGCTGAACTCGCTGGGATGGATGCCCAATTGGAGCATGAAATGGAGGCCGTGGCAGGAGCCTCGCAGAAAGACTTCATTGTGGAGACGTTCGTCCCGATTGAGAACCGGCGCCGCTTCTTCCTCATTTTCCTGGCAACACTTTTCTCTCAATGGTCTGGTGCGAATGCCATCACTCAGTATTCCCCCACAATCTTTGGCTACCTGGGAGTCACAGGCACCGAGTCTCAATTCCTGGCAACGGGAATATACGGCATCGTCAAATTTACGTCCTGCCTGGCCTTCGCCATCTTCATCGTGGATTTCCTCGGTCGTCGCCGCTCGTTGATGACGGGAATCATCCTGCAAATCCTGACACTGGCCTTTGTGGGCTGCTATCTGGGAATCACCGGCAACATGTCAACCGCAGCGGTCGAGGCCTCGCGGGCTGCGTCTCAAGCCGGAACCGCTGCCATCGTCGCCATCTACATCCATGCCATTGCGTGGAGCATTGGCTGGTTCTCCATGCCGTACTTGATTGGCTCTGAGATTTTCCCCACACGCATTCGGTCTTTCAACGTGTCGCTGTCCATGGCGTTTCACTGGGCCTTTTATTTTGGCAGTTCAAAAGCCATGCCTAGCCTCTTGGCTGCAACGCATAGGTGGGGTGCATTCATGTTCTTCGGCTGCATCTGCAGCATTTCGTTGGTCTACGTATTCTTCGCCATGCCGGTAAGACTCATTCTATACATTGGGTTACAATCACGCTGACGTGTCGTCACAGGATACCACGGGAAGATCTCTCGAGTCTCTGGACGATCTGTTTAGAAGGCCTTGGTACACAGTGTACAGGGTTGCTTATCCAACCCCCAACGACATGACCATCGAAGGAAGTGACAACAAGGTGTCGGATGATAAGCAGGATATAATCATGGAGGATGAGAAGAATGGGAGCGTTTCACAGGTCGAGGATGTCAGACAGGTTTAATAAGTTGGACTGAGATTTATGCAAGTAGTCTCTGTATGAAATTACATGTCTGTGATTGCTCCGTCAAATGCGTCTTTTGTAAATTTGGTAATTGCTAATCACGGCCCGGTAAGGATGTGTTGATGAGCCATTTTGCACGCATGTTTTTGATGAAGGCACGGAATGATCTACTGGCTATATTTGGGGCAGCGTAGAATGTATAGGCGCCGGTAGGTAACAAACAGTAAACAGCAAACGAAGAGAGGCAAACATCATGAAATCCCCCTAATACTTCGTCAGTCTTCAAATAATGGAGTCTCTGGTCCCAGGCACCATTCATGGTATATTTTGAAGCGATGACACAAGTCGGCGAAGCTAACATCCTTGCCTTTGGTGCACATTGTAATTTCTTGGCTTCAGGGAAGAAAACAATGCCGTGAATCATATATAAACAAATCCGTTGCAAACCAGAACGCTTTCTATTTAAGCCCAACCCAGTATAGACTACCTACATCCGAGAAGATCCTTGCTCAAGTAGAAAATCTCCATTCCGTGGTTTCGCCAGTCTCAGCCTCCTTCCGATCAAGCTCCTTATTCTTCCTGATACACCACCACCTAGCAACCAAACAGAAGATGACAGTAAGTCCACATCCGGCAATAAGAATTCCACCGCCCGTCTCGTACCTGGGCGCCTGGTTCGTCAAGAAGAAATAGGGCGTGAACCAGTGGCTCACGCTGCTGACACAATTGGCGATAGCAACAAGGGCGGCCCTTTTCGTCCTGGGTCGGGGCACCACTGTAGTCTCCCATGAGATTTGCAGGTTCAGCCCAACAAATGGGCCCGAGCAGAGCAGAATCATGGCGAAGTAGCGAGCACCGGTGTTGAGGGTGCTGATCATGAGAACAGCCCCAGCCAGAGACACTGTGATGCACGCAATGATGTGCCAACAGTGCTCGAGCAGCCTGCCGCTGGACCACGAGACGCCGATTGTGACCAAGTACGCAATGGCGTAGGGCGGAGCCTGGATCAGGTATGTTCCCACTTTCGAGAAGCCGAGAGTCTCGACGATCTGGGGAGCGTCAGTGCTGTTGCATTCAGCGTTTTGGCATGAGGAGGTGACTGACTGATGGAAAGAAGTCCTTGAAGGACTGCGCAATAATCAGAGAAAAGTGGATGGCAGCGAACATCCATGTGAACGGATCTTTGGCAGCCATGACCACGCCGGTCCAGTATCCTCCTTCGTCTGATTCTGAAAGGCCGCCGGCAGAAACGAGCTGACGGTACTGGGCCATCTCGGATTCTTCGGGAGTCAGAAAGTATGAGCCAGTATCGTTCGGCCAGTTCGGGATGAACCAGAAGCCCAGAATTCCCACCATGACACTAACGATTCCTGTGATGATGAGCCTTGTTCTGGTAGCTGTTAAAGCAGCGTGCGTACCTTCAAGTAAAACGAACCACTGCCAGGCATGGAGACCAGCAATTCCGTCCATATTGGTGAGAATACCAGCCGCCAGAAGGCCAGAAAAGATATTTGAGACGATGTTACCGGCATGCCAGATGCTCATCCGCAGCGGCGATTCGTGTTTCGTGTACCACGACGAGGTCATGAGGGAGACGGCCGGAAGAAATGGGCCCTCGGTGATTCCAACAAGGAAGCGGCAGAGAAGGAACGCCCAGCCCGACTTCATCGCCGGCATGCAAATGGTCACAGATGACCAGGCTAACATGCAGCAGGGAAGAAGAATGCGAGGCTTGCCTTTCGCGATGATGACGTTGGCGGGAACCTGAGAGAGGATGTAGCCGACGTAGAAGAGGGAAATTCCCGCCGACCACATTGTATCCGACATGTGGAGGTCTTCCTGCATTCCCGCAAGACGTGCATTGGAGACATTGATGCGGTCAAGGTAGCTAAGCGCATGTCAGATGTGAAGCGTAAAACGAATCAGGAAGACAAACTTCATGAGCAGCATCATGGTGACCATCGGAAGGAACTTCCAGTCCAACTTCCGCACAACGGTTTTGTTCAACGCATCGAGCTCTTCAGATGTTTTTGCCTGCAGAAGCGGGTAGTTTGTGAGATAGGGATCCGGAGGTTGAACATTCTCGATGTACTCTTGCGCATCACCCTTGTGGAAAGAGTCGGCACCCATGCTGAAGGGTCGTTCGGTAATGCTTCGGTCGGGGCAGCAGCAGCAGTGCCCATTATTTCGGGGACGGAAATTTTATAGCGCTGGTGCCTTGATTGATTTTCGCCCGAGCTCCACCCCCACAAACCCCGCATTTCACGATCCAAGTTTGTCGGCTGCCGCTGCCGTGGTGGCGTCCCGGTACCATCGGACTCCGCCCGAGGCCTCGTGCCTTTTCTCTCGCCCATCCCCCCGCCAGCCCTCCGAAACCCCGAGCGCAACCACCTTGGTTCCGCGAATTCTCAACAACCAACAACCCGGGATGGATGCCGCCCCACAGTCATCTGCGCATGGTCTCTCCGCATCGGACTCGATCCGACTGCCTGCGGGGAAGCGCGACCGGGCATGTGAGCGGTGCTGGCGGCGCAAGCAGAAGGTGGGCCTTTCTCGATATGGCTGTTTCAACATACTCACTAATTCGCCCGCAGTGTGACCGAACGCTCCCTGCATGCACTGCTTGCACCACGTTAGGCCTCCAGTGCCAGGAGCGCCGCTCCGACCAAGATCTAGACACGCTCGAAGACGGCGGTGCTCTCACCGCCGGCTCATTGCCAAAGTTAGTCATTAGAGATGTCCAGACTCGAAATTATCTATCTAAGGTTTCTCCAATGACAGATATATCGAGGCTTTGAAGCGTAAAGTCGGACAGCTGGAAGAGGCGCAGAAGCCAGCGAAACGACGCCGGACATGCTCGCCGCTGAGCACCGAACAGCACATCAGCCCCGAGAATGTGGCAAATTCTCTCTCGACCACCACGGCAGATGCAGCGGAGAATCCCGTCGAAGGCTCCGTACATGCGACGTTAGGACAGATCGGGTTCTTGTCCCGGAGTGCTATGGCCGAGCCCCGCGATGGAGAAGGTACTCGTGAACCTCATTGCCATCTGGCTCCAGAGAAATTGGTCAAAGCCGCAGCCACGCTGAGCTCTCCGACCTCGCATCTACCGGGATTCGCTGCTCTCGTTTCCCTGAGTAGTAGTGCGCGGCCCTTGACGCTTACCCGTGAGAGTACTGTAGGGTTCATGCACAGATTCCTGGAAGAAGCACCAACGTTGTTTCTTGTTCACCTGAACCGTGATCAATTGATGGCGCAGTATGAATCTGTAATCGCCGAGCACGCCAATGGTAGAAGCACAGGAAGTGCCACCTCGCATCCACTGCGGGATTTCAGTGTCTACACGTCCCTCGCTATAGGCGCTGCCATGGCTCCCGAGTCCTCCAGGCTGGAGTCTTTTTCAGCCGCCTTACATGCCGCATCTATAGACATCTTCCCTTCGGTGATTAAAACCTGTAGCTCAGCTGCTTACCTCCACTGCCTACTCTACCTCATTGTATACTCCACTTTGAACTCTCATGGAGGATCTACTTGGTATCTTTTGGGGCTTGCTACGAGTAAATGCATCTCTTCGGGTCTCCATAGAAATTCCACCATGGACGATGGGCTTCCAGAACTTGCAGTGGACAGAGCCAAGAATATTTTCTGGTCATTGTATCTTCTCGATCGGTAAGCCATGTCCCAGTATTCCAGCACAATACTAATTGGATCCAATACAGATGCCTCGCTTCCATCATGGATCGTCCATTCGCAATTCAAGACTACGACATATCAGTCCAAGTATGTCTCTCGAAATCTACGATGGCCGAATACTCATTCATGTCAGGATCCAGAAGAAAGCAGTGACGGTCACGAATCACTGATATTTCAACTAGTCATGCATGCAAAGCTGATCTCGCACTTCCGGAGCAGTTCTGACCAATCAGATCTGCACAACTACCACAACTTTCTGTACTGGCAGCAGCTTTCCCCTCCAGTCAGGAATCTCGTTGCAACATCCCCGAGAAAATCCAAATTCCTGCATCGATTGGCATTTCGCACATTAGCAGAACTTGTTCAGTCACTCGCATACTCCGACACATGCATAATGGAGGAAGGGTTCCGCACACTGGAGAAGGATGCCATGGCTCATTGTCGAATCTTGATCGATGATATTCACGAGGAATTAGACCAAGGAAGCTTCTCGGGATCACTGTTCGATGTTTTTGATGCCTTTACAGCAGGAGTCCTGATATTGCATCTCTCAACAATTATTCCAACGGATGGTGTGCAGCCAAAGATAGGTCTTCAGGCTTCGAAATCAGTTACGAAGTGCTGCAACATCCTTACAGCACTCGGAGAACGCCTGTCCCAGTTCAGATCCTATCGCAAGGTACTCTTCTCTATTTACAACCACCTCATTGACGGGAGCTCTGCTCAACCCAATGTAAGGGAACTCAAATTAAGCAGACTTTCAGAAGACAAAGCTAATCTGAATAGCTCGAACTACCTGCTGCCACTCCAGGCCGCTTGCAGCGTATCATCGGAAAGCTGCTTGGATCCTCTCAGACAAATCAACGGAGTTGAAGAACCACGATTCCTAGCAATGAGAAGCAGCTGCATTTACTCAAATCATCCCCGTGGGTCGAATCAGTATTTCCTGCTTGGTGATTGTTGGAGAAGAGGATATTAAGGAATTTTGGGCACACCACTGGTGGTGGAAACAAGGCCGGCCGAAGCCTCAGTGCCCAGTGGCTCAAATGGTTTCCGAATACCATCCACTGTGTGGAAAGTTCCATCTCAATCAAGTGCGCTAGCACCATTCTAAACTTGAATTAAACTATAGCTGCGGAATATTATCCAGGGCACCGATAAAGGTCAGGTTCGGAAGGTTTTCGCGTCTTTTCGGGGGGTTGTTGGCTTATTCTCGCTAAGAACCATCCAGAAAGAAGTGTACGATCATGACGGAAATCAAGATGCCGGCTCTCTCATTGATTGATCAGATGCTCGTTCTAGACACGAACCTTGCTCTTGTAATCGAAGTACAAGCGGAGTCCCCGCTACAGGCGGTTGTGTTGCCACAAGCGGTGAGGCTGATTTCCAAGCTTGGGCGGATGCGTTACAGTTATAGGAATGGATGACCCAAGGTGATAGTGTCAGTTTCGCCATTGAAGACCTCTCATGACTAAAATTTGGGTCTAGATCAAACATGACCTGCAAATGCGGACTAACTTGTACACCTCACAAAGCAGAGGACCCTTGAATTTAAGCACAAGCAGAGAGGTGTATACAGGAGCAGAGCTCGTTATATAAATTGAAGCGCCTACTACACCACATTGAACTATACAAGACCGTGTCAACATCTGTTCAAGTTTTAACTTAAGTCAATTTCAACCAACATGTCGCCTCTCACCCTCTGGTTCATCCCCACCAAACTCTTCCCACGACGCGTCAGTTATTATCTGAAAGCGAAAGGCCTCCCGCGGTCACTTCTGTCTTCAGGAGCGCTGGAGATCATACCCGTCGTCTCCGACCTGGCCACTGGAATTTCGCAGGCGCTCGAAGGCTTTGAGAAGGCGCCCCTCGGCTACACCTACCCACTCCTACGCGTCGCCAACGCCGACAAGCCCCACCACTCGCCGGCACAGGAGCAGTACTTCATCACGCAGTCCATGACCGTCATCGACTACCTCGAAGAGGCGTTCCCGGCATCGGACGGGTACCGCGACCTCCGCGGAGAGACTCCCGCCCAGCGCGCGCGCGCCCGCGACATTGCGGTGCTGACGAATGACATGCTCATGGCCACTCTCGTCTACCTCCGGCACGCGCCAGACTCGCCTCTGAAGTGCAGTGGGATCGCTCCGGAAAACGTTAGTCCCGGGGCTGCGGTGGACGCAATGCAGGCGGTTCGGACGCTCGCGAAGCGCATTGAGGGATGGGTGCGCGAGGACATTCTGGAGAGGGGCTCGCTGGGCGTGGCGGGGACGGGGGAAAAGGTCACCATGGCTGACTGCGTGCTCGCAGCCGCGGTTGTGACGTGCCGGGATACGTATGGTGTGGACCTTTTGGAGGGAACCGAGGCTTTGAATGTGTGGATTGATCGCTATATGAAGAGTGAATGGTTCCCAGACCATGCGGAACTGCGCCTGGTAGAGACGGGCGCTGTGGATGTATTGTTTACCTGAGGGGAGAGAATTTCTCGGCAATTTGCACCAAGTAGTCGCTACAAATTGATCTCTTTTTAATGCTACCTTCCGTTCATTCACTCAAACACCTTCGCTTTAGGATGAAATTTTCTATATATCAGACTTTGAAGAAATCATAGCGAATTAACCCGAGAAATCGATCAGCCGGCCCCGCTCATCCACCAACCCAAACGCCATGCCAGCCTGAACCGCCACCTCGCCCACCTCCCTCACCTCCGGCCGCGCGTCCGCATCAACCATGCGCGCGAAGTCGACCTGGCGCACCTGCTGCTCCATCTGCGCCGCCAACTCGACCGTCTGATCGATCATGCTCATGTTGGGGTGGAACGGCTGCGACGCCGTCTTGCGCTTCGTGTCGAAGCCCATCAGCAGCACCTGCCAGTACATGGGCGCCAGCACCGTGCCCAGCTTCAGCCGCTGGCTCTCGCGCGGGCCGATGCGCCGTCGGTGCGCGTAGAAGCGCACGTAGAGCACGACGGTCAGGACCGCGATTTCCTGGACCAGCCCGTCGGCGTAGATGGTTAGGTCGAAGAGGTGGTTGAGGTTCTCGACGTCGTCGAACATTGCGTGCACGGCTTGGTAGATTTGCAGCCGGATCGCGTCGGCGGTGGGTTGGTCGAGGGATGCGCCGGCCCATTCGCCGGATTCGGCTTGCTCGGAGGTTGGGAGGATGCTGGCGCAGGAGGATTCGATCGGGTTGAAGAGGGAGTTGAATTTGTGCTTGTTGAGGCGGCCTTTGATGGCGCTGTCCTGGGGAAAGATGATGGTGTGGATCTCTTTCAGGTTGTCGATCTCCATCCGGAACTGTTCTGGGTCGTTGTGGATTTCTGTGAGGTTGCTGTACGAGGTTTTCCATATCTCGAAGGTTTCTGTTTCAATGTTCCAATCATATCCGACCGTCTCACGGATGGCCGCCCCGACGGGATCCCTGATCAACTCAAAATCCACTCGCGGCCAGGAGATCATTGGCATGCCCATTTTGACAATGTGTATATACGCGTAGAGATAGGTTTGAGGAATGTAGGGCAGGTATAGGCTGAGGCGGTTTGTTGTTGCGCCGCAAGAAAGCAGACCGGTGGTGAAAGTACGCAATATGAACAAGACCATGCAGAAGCGCGCAGCCTACCTTATATTGTTGTAGAGTGATCAACAGATCAGCGTCGGCATATACTTGTAGATAGCCGATCCATGACCCCATGGGCAGAGTTCCCACATAGCGAACGCCAGGCAACAGCCGCAAGGCGCAATCGCGCAAGGCGGCATTCGTGCTTGGTAGCCGAAAAGAGTTCAGCCCCCTCGCTTAGAACCATATCCTTACCTGTTTGGTGTGCTGTAGCGAAGCCACCACCCGGTAGTGCGTCTTGGTACGGCGGTTTCCTACAAAAGAAGAGAGGTGGAACCACCACGGACCGAAAACGATTCTTGCTATATTTAGCAGCGCGGAGCCTCTGCAGTCAGCACACCACTTCAGACGCTATATAGACTTCCCTTTGATCATAGGTATTTTGGACCCTGTATTGCACATACAAGTTCTTCTTTCTACTATGCGACCAATCGTATCGGATTCTTTCCAAGGATCGGCGAAAGCACGTGTTGCCCGAAAGCTTCCCCAGACCTCTACCTCACTACGGCTTACCTTTTTATATAACACATGAATAGATATTCGCTCAGATATCGATAAACAACAACCATATGTCTTGTGCTCTTCGCCTCTTCGCCTCTTCGCCTCTTCGCGGAACCTTGCCATCACCATGCCATACGGAACATCCCCTCTCCAGTCCATAGGGTTGGCCTTTGTCTCTACTGAGGGCAAATGCGGCTTGGTGTTGGCTGGGTTTCCAGTAAGTGTGACAGATGTAGTCTTCTGGCAATATAAATGAAAGGCTCCGCACCCTTGAAGCACATGATCTATGGTACGTCAACGTTCTTTCGGACCGAGTTATGATTTTCCGTAACGTCTACATCATCGTCAGCCTGCATCATGAGGGAAAGATTTAGGTTTCAGACCTGCACTATGAAACGTAATCGGCCTATGAATGAGCTGTGCAGATGCTTACTTTTGCTTACGGAAGCGTAAGCAGCGTTACATAACCAGCCATCGACTGTTTGCCAAGCAATCATTGCGATCATTATGTCGTTATCTATCCAATCATAATTGGCACGCAGTCACTTAGCGTTTGTCTTTCGTTGTTGCCCAACCAACCAGGGAATCGTCGACATACAATAATATCATTACGTCTCGCCAACGCTGACATGCAACTTAATCTCTGCAGCAACCGCTCAGCATCACCGCACCAATCCAAGATCTTGCACGAACTGCTTCGTTGTGATGACGATGAGGCTTGCCTCCAAGCCCCTCTAATTACAATCAAGACATCTCCTCATTCGTTGATGCGCTGTCACTGCATACTAGTTCCTTAATCGGAGGAATAATTTCCATTGCCCCTCACAACATCAATGGCGGGCCAGGAGCAGGATTCAAATTTTATCCGGCCTGTGAGGCTGCATTCCACATTACCAATCACCAGATAGGTAATCCGTGTTCCGCTTAAATAGACTGGAGTCTGTATAAAAGTTTATTCGCCCCCTCTTTATTTGTTGTTCATCACTCTCCGAGATAATTTTCATTATTGCTACTCCACCCCGGCATTACTACTCAGTATTACTATTGAGGAAAGGAAATATACCAACCCCATTGTTAGTCAATAAATACACATATAGTGATATAGTTGACTGAGGAGACGACGAAGCAGCAAGAATCTTAGCCGCTTGTCTGAACCGATCCTCTATCGCCACGCTCAACCATCATTCAATTCCATCGATCTCCAACGCAAAAATGACTGTCACATCGACCATACTATACCCAAACACCCCAGGCAAGAAATTCGACCTCGATTACTATCTCAACACGCACATGCCGCTTACCGAGAAAATCTGGGGCCCCCTGGGCTTGACGTCGTGGAGGGTGGTCGAGTTCAAGGCTGGGGCCGATGGCGGGCCGCCGCCGTATCGCCTGAAGACCGAGACGGTGTGGGAGAGTCGAGAGAAGCTGGATACGGCAGTGGCGAATGAGCAGACCAGCACTATCTTTGGCGATGTTGCCAACTTCACGGACGAGGCGTGGATCGGTATGTTGGGTGAGGAGGTGGGTCGGTCGCAGAAGTCTTGAGTGTCGGTTTATTCATCTGCGTCCGACATCTCGTACGCAGTCGAATCACCGTCCGAAAACGTTTCCCAAGCTTGTTCCGAACTGAATTTCATTCCTCCCTTCATCGCCAGAAATTTCTGTCGTTTGTTTTCGGGCCTCCGCGGCTTCTGTTGCACCGCTGCGATGATTGATTTGTATCGGGCGCCTCTCTCATAGAGATCCGTTACCAGTTCCAATACTTGAGAAGTCCAGCCGAAGGATCCTTGTGCTCGTTCTAGGATGAGGTCTTGGAGTTCATCTCCATGCCGGCGTAGTCGTGATATGATTCTATGACTCTCAATCATATGCCTGATATCCTGGGTGTTTTCGGAATCCATGGAAATCGCAAGGCCGCCAGGTCGAATGTTAGGAGAGTACCTGCAGGAAAAACATACCCTGAGATTTAATGGAGCTTTCCGGGGTTTTGTAAGGAAATCGTTGAACGTCCGTATGAGCCTTTCCGCAGGCTCACGTCCCAGCTCGTTGATTCCATCGACAAAAAGAAACACCTTCTGTTCTCCGTTGCTAGAACACTCCTTTTCCAGCATTTTCAGGGTAAAATCTCGCAGATCCTCCTCAGTCCATTTCCATTTCTTGCCATATTTTCCACGGTGGACCTGATTGTCTTGGAAGAGAATTGCCATTGATTGTATAATCCTCGGGAATGGTTGCGAGAGTTGATGCAGAAAGGAGCAGTAGATCCCAACGGGCTTGTGCGAAATAGATTCGGACCGAGAAGTGACGAAAAAGTCGGCAACAATATTCTTTCTTGATTCTTCCCGAAGATGCGTCGTTACAAAGCGCATCAGTGAGGTCTTTCCAGATTCGGGATACCCGAGGATCCACAGGATGTCATGTCGCCCAGCCATCCAAGCCCCGATTTTCCTGTTCTTAAAGAACCACCGAGATGCGCTCCCATGTATCGCAGTCTGGGCGTCGTGTTTGATCCAGTTCATTGACTGAAATGCCAGAGATTGACGACAAGCTGCTTATGTATCAGATGATGATGAACTATTCAACTGTCCAACAGAGGCACTTACCTTCTTCAGTTTCCGTAAAACGGTTCTCCCTACTTGCCAAGCTATGATCTCCTTGATCACACTTGCCCGTCTCCACTACAACGTCCTTGAGGTGGTCCACTACGGTCTTGTATGTGATATCGTTCTCGCTCGAGAACTTGACTAGATTGCTGTGAGTTTCGTAGACGGGAAATACCCTGTGTTTTGGGTCGTTCTCGTTCAGCTTTCCTTGGGTTGCTGAAAACTCGAACACAAGTTTTTCTGGAGGGCCACACTGCTCCCAGCCAAATCCAACACTCCAAGAACCCATTTTGAAAAACTCTTTCTTTTTCCGCACCAATGTTGGAGACTTTACTGTTTCGTAGAAGTAGAAAGACATGCAATTCTCGAGCTTATCGAGCGCACTCATGTATCCACTGTGGACTTCGCGGAGGAAAGCCGGCTTCAGCTCGTCAATGTTTTCCAGCAAGTGTTGCTGCGCCGATTCTTTGAGTAGAGGCCGGAGTGACTCTATATTCATTCCATCGCTGGGTACACCGAAATAGAACACTGCACGAAGCGATTTATATGCGTGGAGCTCTTCTGGTATCCTACTTTCGGCCATACGTTTGATTGCCTAAATAAGAACCTAAAATCAGCGCGAGTCTTTTTTTTTTTTTTTTTAATAGTGGTAAAATATTACAATTTTTGCGACCAAACCGCCCATGGAGTGTTCGATGACAATCCAGGGTCTTGTCGGGCAGTTCCTTCGTAATCGAGTCAGGGCGTTCTTGAATGTTAGTGCGATATCGCTGGGACTCTGGAAGGAATCTTTCTTCGTATCGTAGCCGTAGGTGAAGATTCTGGATCTTGGAAAGCTTTTCGGCAGAAAGTCTCGAAGCCACATCGCTTCGCCGCCTTTGCACTTGAAGGAACCGAGAGCGTGGCCGTTCAGCCCAGAAATTGCGATTATGCTGCAAAGATTAGCCAAGATCGAAATGTCATCTTATCATCATACTCAATGTCGCAAGAGTCGTCAGGCGCTGAATGCAACAAAGTGAAATCCTTAAACTCGTCGTCCACCTCGATTTCGCCATTGATGAAATCTTTACCCCCGCGTTCCTTCAGCCGTTCTGGGATCTTTTCAAAATTCACAGTTGCCATCTGTGGGGCATTGTGCCTCCGACTGCAAGATGGGTCGGGAGTCAGGGACTTGATCGTTGCTGCTTTGTAGTGGTAATTGTCCTCGAGAAGCTTAAAAACATCATCTTAAGTCCAGTTGCCAAGAACTCCACGTAGCCAAAACGATCGCTCCCTGTCTATAACCATGGCATCGACGCAACGTGGTTAAGGGCTGTTGAAGGAAGGATGGAGAACGGGATTGGGGAAATGTGAAATAAGAGGAGAGCGTTTGAGATCACAGCGGTCTATAGTGTTACCGAAAGCTGCGACCAGGTAGGACGTCCGGCAAAGACCCTGCTGCGTCTCTGTGGCTTTAATCTGTCGCATGTGCGGGGTTGGAGGATGCGCGGTGCAAAACTGGGGCGAGAGCTGGCAGGATTCGTATAATGGCCCCTTAAGTGTTATCAGACCCCTGCAAGGCCAATGACTGCAGGCGAACGTGCTAAGCCACCGTGCTAAGCCACCTTGCCAAGCCTCCACTGTATACTCCGCCTCCGGGCAACCTGACGGCACACCCACCCTTCCTACACCCCTTCCATTTGTCCCGTAGCTTTTGACTATCGACCAAGACTGCTGACGTAGAAGTGCCAGGCAACTTTGCATCGTTGAAACATACTCTCTATATATTCGACCCTACCCTGTATGTTAGCATAGTATTAAGCAATTTACTCTTTTCTCACGTACTCCACGCTTCAGATCGATCATCATTGTAGGGAGCCTGGTAGAACCATACCTCAACAAACAGTAGATTGAAACCACGCATAAACTATAGTAGGCGGATGAGCCTGCATCTGGCCTGCAGCATCAAGCAATTTGTGATTGTGAGTTGAGAAGGAGCACATTTTTTAATTGGACAATCTCGTCTGGACGATAGCTTCATCTACCCACATATGTTAATTTTCGAAGGGCGCATTTATCGACACGAAATCTGTTCTATACACCATCATATTTCATTGCTTTATCAAATCGCCGACAACTTTGAAAAAGTACCACTCAGAAGTCTTTATGGCGTTGGTGCAACCACTGCCACTGCCTATTCTCCGATTCTGAGAGCATACTTGAACCCACTTGCCTTGCCCTCTTTCAAATTAAACAAAGCATCATGAACGCCATCCAGTCCCCCATCTACCACTTGATGAGGATGCGGCTTGAACCAGCCTTCCTGCAGCGCCTTGCCCAGATACCTGCTCAACACGAATCCAAAGTCCTGGCTATCCGTAAAGACCCGGCGGGCATCAGTCGCCGTGCACGTCACATCGTCCCGCACAATCTTGTACTCCTTCTCAAACGAATGCAAGATCTGCGCCATCGTCCCGCCCGGCGCCAGCGCGCGCTGCAACACCTCGTCGCTGGGCGACGCCGACACAGCCTCGAAGACGTGCAGCAGCTTGCGGCCCTGCAGAGCATTCTGGATGTTGGCAGCAAGGTCGCCGTCACGGTAGTCGATGATGGTATCCCCCTTGCTCCGGTCGATGAGCGTCTCGACGAAGGACTGCGATTTGCCGGCGACGCAGATGAGCGGATGAATGTTGCTGCGGTGGGCGAGCTGGACGGCGAAAGCGCCGACGCCGGAGGAGGCGCCATAGATGACGAGGGGGGTGGGCTCGGCGGTCTCTGGGCTGGGGAGCCAGGGTGCCGGGAGGCGGAGGTGGAGGTAGAGGCCGCTGGCGGCTGTGAAAGCGGCTAGCGGAATGGTGGATGCTTCTGTGGCAAGGTGTCAGCCAGGCTGAGTATGGCGAGTGTTCCCTAATTTCCACTGTTGGGGAGACATGGTCATTTTACCCTCGAAGCCAATGGTATCGGGGAGGCGAAACGTAGTGTTCGCCTCAACAACCGTGTATTCGGCGAAAGTGCCGTGTGGTTCTCCAGGGCCGTGGAATGCAGCAACGCGGTCCCCGCGCTTGAACTCAGTGACGTTGGATCCAACTTCGTGGATGACGCCCGCGACGTCATCGCCTGGAACCATGGAGAGTCCAAAGAAATCTGCAAGCTTCCTGTGGAGGGCCAGTGTCAGGATGGCCGGGAACTTTAAGCACAGATGCCTTACCAGTCTTTGGGATTGACGCCGCTGGCTATGACTTTGATGACGATTTGGTCGGCATTTGGCTCGGGAATCGGAGAATCCACGATGTGGACGTTCAGGCCTGAGTTGGTCAGTGATGTTCTACTCCAAATGTTCGACAAACGCACCCGGTTTGACAATAGCTTGCTTCATGTCTGTCTTGGTGTGCGAAATACAGTTTCAATGTGGATGTTGGTTATATTTTCTAAATCTTCTCTCTCACAATCGCGATGAAGATATAAATATGAGTTGAAAGAGCTTACGGCATTCATTACATGCCCAGCTTAATCGTTCGTCCGCTGAGAAATCTCAATCAGCCGCATCATCCGTTTTTATTCGTAATTCGGATTTGCTCGTCCGCGGTTAGGAGTGTAGCTTGCCCGTGTAGGTTTTCCCGTGTAGGTTTTCCCGTGTAGGGTTTCCCGAGTTCGGCTTACTACAGTTTCCGAGCCGGCTTAGTCTAAGCCTAAAAGAGTTAAAAATCTAACAGAAAGCCAATCACCATTCGCCAGACACCCTGGTTTTAACGCACGGGGTCATCTATACAGAGAACACAGATATCTTGAGCATTATTAAAAGGAATAAGCATCTTTGTGAAGGCTTCATCCGATGCTGCATGACGCAGTTGGGTTGTTAAGCGCTGAACATCATTGGCTTTGTTAAATTCCACCACGAACTTGGCGAAGGACGGAAAAGATCCGGGATTCAGAAGTCAACTAAGTTCCTAAGGAGACTAGGTAAATGGAAATATATGAGTTTCTCTACGGACAAAGTTCATAATTACGGCTTTTTTCTCCTTTTTTCCCTCAAAGCCAAAAGTAACAATACGCGTTCATGGACAAGAGACTAAAGAGGGACATCGGATATCAAACGCAACCTCTAGGAGTTCTCTGAGAAGATGATGTGGTGACGATGGAGCCTGGGAATAATAATGAGGTGATATTGCACGAGTCATGCAATCTCGTGGACAATGCACATCCGGGAGGCGGAGAAGTGGGGACAACTCGCAAAAACATTTGTACGCCGACCGACGCTTCAACGTAGCGCTCTCACTGCTGACAAAAGCCCCGCGAGGTTACACTGAGTCATCCGTGCTTGACCAGCCCTCGGGCCATTCCAGGCTTCCAGAGCGGCATAACGCATTCCGCCATGTCGAGTGTGGCGGAGCAGACGCCTCGGTAAGAACCCGCCAGCGCCACGCTTCGCGCATTCAATCTCACAGCAACCCCCCTGATTCGTCGACGCCGTTGCTAAAGAAAAGAAAAGGCCAATAGGAGCCGAGGACCGCGCATTGCACCTGATATCGGCCGCCGCCAACGGCTCTACGACGGCGGTGCAGATGAGCGAGCTGTACGAGCTGGCCGACACGCTCCCTCCCCTCAAGCCCGTCGAGCTCCTCGGAGAGTGGTCGTCCGGCGGGCTCGACACCGAACATCCCACGTACTGCTGGCTGAAGTCGATAAACTGGATCGGCGTGACGTTCCGCAGCGCGGATGACGTCAACCCGCTCGTGGTGGCGGTGCAGACAAGAGACGGCTCGGGAACAAGAAGAAAGTGGTTGGACGAATGGGGTAACGGAGAGGTCAGTCCATTCCTCAGCCCAGACGGCCCTGCGCTCCCTTCCGGGTTGGGGCCGTGATGAATACCAGAGAGACGGGGATGTTCGACGCAGGTCACGGGAATATTCACGAGGCGTTAATCCGGTATCACAGGTTGTTGAAGCGAAGTTTAGAGGCATTGTTTCAGCAGCGCTTTTCTGCGATAACCACCCCGTTTTAACTCACTTCCGCAAAATTTCAGACACAATGATCTTTGGCATAATGACAGGTAAATTCAATCGGGAGGCAGGGCCGATGTTTTTCTATCTTACGCGCTATAACCCTTAACTACTAGTAGTTGGGATCTTTTTCATTTCCCCACCCACTGCATATTAGACGGTTGTGATGATCTTGTGGCGATTCTGGTGGCACGAAAGGACACGAGAAATTCCCAGAGATTTGCTCGTGAACCAAACTGTGAATTGTGCAATGTATGAGTCCTATTGGTTGATATGGCCAGAAGTGGGCAGTGAGAAGAAAGGGCAGTTGATTCCCGACGAATCAGAGGGCGGCGATTTCCCCACTTTCCATGATCAAGTCCGCCCTACGGAGTACATGCGCCATCAGCGCAACGTGGATTCATCCTTGCAATGCTGTTGCCTTGTGCTTATTATTTGGAGTCGTTGCCGCTGCTCACTCGGTCAGCATCGATTTGCTACAATCAAAATGGCACCTCCTTCAGCCATCACCCCGCCTCCTACTGATACCAACGTCAACACGACCAGCGGATTAACGAAACAGAGCTCAGCTTACGTTAAGCTATGGCAAGAGAAAGTCCGCGGTGGCTTTGCTCCAATTCCGGTAAGATGCAGCAGTGGCAGCACCACGGTCATCCATGTACTGAACGGAACGAATGCAGGTGGTGGTTGAGAAAGCACACAACCACGTGCTTACCGACGTCGACGGGAAGGAGTACATCGATCTCATCAGCCAGTTCGCCGTCACGAATTTCGGCCACTCGCACCCCAAGATCGTGCAGGCTGTTGTGGAGCAGGTGCAAAAGCTGCCGCTGGTCAACACGGCGTACATCAATCCGCTTTACGCCCGCTTCGCCGACCGCATCACCAAGAAGTTCGGCTTTGACTCAATCACGACCATGCTCTCCGGGTCTGAGGCAGTTGAGTCCGCAATCAAGATAGCCCGCAAGTGGGCGTACGTCAAGAAGGGGATTCCTGCGGACGAGGCGTGGGTGTTGACCACTGACCGCTGCTACCACGGCATCACGCTGGCCACAATGTCGTTGTCCAACGTCATTGCCGACAGTAAGTCCCGGTCCAGATGAAGATTCCGAACAACAGCTGACATCCGTTACAGACTTCGGCAAGCACCTGCCCCACGTCGGCCCTCTCGCGCCCTCAACGCAAAAGCTAATCGAGTACGGCGAGCTGGACGTTCTCCGCGAGACGTTCGAGCAAGACGGCCACCGCATCGCCGCCTTCATGATCGAGCCAATCCAAGGTCTCTCCGGGTTCGTCTTCGCAGCTTCCCCCTCCCCCACTCCAGCTGGCACTAACTCCCCTTTCAGCACCCGCATCCCCCCACCCGGCTACCTCCACGCCGTCCAATCCCTCTGCCACGCCCACAACATCCTCTTCATCTGCGACGAAGTCCAAACCGGCTTCGGCCGCACGGGCACCGACCTCGCGTACCAATCCGAGCCCGGCGTGCAGCCCGACCTCGTCACGCTCGGCAAAGCCGTCACAGGCGGCATGTACCCCATGTCGGTCGTCATGGGCAAGGCGCACGTTATGGACGTGCTCGACAAGTACGAGGTCGCCGGCACCTTCGCCGCGGCGCCGCCCGCGTGCGCCGCCGCGTTGGCGGTGCTGGATGTGCTGGAGGACGAGGGCGTCGCGGCGCGGGCGCAGAGGCTGGGAGAGGTGTTGACCAGGACGATTGATGAGCTGCGCCCGCCGTATGTCGTGGAGCATCGCGGGAGGGGGAGGGGCTTGTTCCAGACGTTGGTGTTGGATGAGTCGGTGCCTGGCGTGTCGGCGCGGAGGGTGGCGGCGCTGGCGGCGCTGCGGGGCGTGCTGGTGGGGAATGGGGCGGATAGGTTGAGGTTTGGCCCGCCGTTGACGATTCCCGAGGAGGACTTGGTGAGGGCGGTGGGGGTGGTTGTGCAGGCGATCAGGGATGTGGAGGGCCTGGGGGAGTTTCCTGGGAGCGAGTTCCTCAACTGAGTGGCGTGGCTCTGGAGTGGGATGCACAATTGCATTGTATTGCTTTTGGGTATTCGATGCATCAGACAGATATCGCGTGCGGATGCAGATGAATCTTTGCATGCAATAGCGGCCCCCGAGGCGTTGACTTCCTCGTCGGGATCGGTTTCCCTTTTTAGAAAATCCCACTCTCGGCTCGCCAGATCTGCCTATTCAGTCACAAGCCAGCTGTAGATGATTTACATCAACAGAATGATAGCGAACAACTATATATTCCGAACATTTAGAAGATCTATTCACCCTCCGCTTAACTCTGTCCATCCTTTGCCGCCGATCCAGCAGTTACTGTATTTCTTTTTCCAATATGGCCGCCAGAACCGCCGTCCTCAGCCCAAACGCGCCAGCGCCCAGCCCGCTGATGTCTCAGGCCGTTATCTACAACAACACTGTCTACTGCTCCGGGTCTCTTGGCATTGATCCTGCAACGGGAAAGTTCGTGGAGGGTGGCCCTTACGAGCGGACGGTAAGAGAGTCATCATCTTCTTGAAGCTCTAGGAATCTGACGCCAAACCATGACTCATCAGGCCCAAGCTATCCGTAATCTTAGTGCAGTGCTCGAGGCTGCCGGCAGTAGCCTGAGTAAGACCATCAAGGTCAACATTTTCTTGTCAAGCCTGGACTACTACGGAGACGTCAACAAGGCATATGGAGAGGCATTTACGTCCGATCCCAAGCCGGTAAGTATTTGAAGGGTTTTGAATTTATCGTGTAAGGAGCTGATGACCTTCATAGTGCCGGACGTGTGTATCCGTTGCAAAATTGCCGCTGGACGCTGAAGTGGAAATAGAATTGGTTGCCGGTCTAGCGTAGAGATGGTGTTCTTGCCAAAGAAAATTGAATGGTGGAAATAGTTTGTCGGCCTACAATTGAAAACAAATTCTTGTGTCATCTCAAAACCATGCAAGAAGTCAAGTGAGCATAAGCTGCGTATGCAGTATGCCGGCTGGAGCTTGGGGGTGGTTGTGAGAGGAATGTTGCCAAATGTTCTCAAGAGACGCTCTGGTCGTTTTGGCTGTGCCCACTCCATGTTTCTCGATAACGTTGAACCAATGCACAAATTGCTCTCGTGTGGCGTGGTCGGATGCTTGCTCTCCCGGGATGAAAGTCAGCCAGATCCACGGGCCGGTATTAATCATCTCCAGCTCTTTGATCTTCAATCTCGACCAAAAGGCGGAAGCAGACAATAACCTGACCCGGACCATCTACACGCTATTGTTAAGTTCAGAGTTGTAGCCGAAGAAGGGCTTTTAATGGTATGCCTAGTAAAATATACAGTTGAAGTACTCACCATTGCAGATTTAGAGTTAGGTAGTGTGTTGTTGAACACAAATAATGCAGTAGGAAAAGCGGTTAGTGCATCGGCTTCTTTGATACCGAAACATTCATTGTACATAGCTCCTTTCGGTTTTCGTATTTCGGTTTCGCGCGAATCCGAAATCTTTTTCGTTCTATTGGTTTGAGTTTAGTCCTTTCGATTTATATATATCGATTTTGCGCGAATCAGAAATCTTTCTAGTTTTCAAAGTCTGATATAGTTTGTCTTTTCTAAGTGGACCTTAGATCTCTGAGTGATGTGTTAGGATTTTAAGAGGATACCGTGGCTATGCAAGATACGAATACGGAATGTTCTCTAGATACGAGTCGTGTAGCGTAAATAGGCCCGGTCTCATAGCGGTGTATTATGAAATAGTTATATTTGTGCTGGTGACGTTTCGATTCTACATCTAGTGGATGCGGGCCAATGAGAACGTGTCCCGAATGCGAGGTCGAGGCTCCCTCTCGAACGGAAGGCCTTTCACAAGCAACAAACCCAGAATATAAATTCAGGAGTACTCGTCGATTCTCCGAGAAAACCATCAGAGAATTCAACTCATCACATCAAACCTTCCCCGAATAATCATGCCAACCCTTCATTTCTATTGGTCATTTGCCCTATTTTCGTTCCTCGGGTTGCGGACATGCCTCGCGACTACAACACCACCAGGATGCCGCAAGCTGCCCACGGACAGCGACTGGCCGTCGTTTGAGGAGTGGGAAGCCGCAATCCCAGGTGTCTCGAAGGAAAACAACACCGACAGCTTTGGAAGCCTGCCCGATTATCGAATTCGTGCAAAGAGCTACGCCGATGTTCAAGCTGCTGTTAAGTTCTCCGCGTTGCATAAGACTCGCTTATCAGTCATCACGACCGGCCATGATGCACTGGGTCGTAATGTCGCAGGCTCTGGACTCATCGTCGATCTTTCACTGTTGCAAGGTGCTCGTGTACTGGAGTTCTTCACCGCAACAGCTGAGGGTGTCCCGGATCTCGAATCCAATGAGAAACCGCAAACAATCGTACCCACGGATGGAGTCCAAGCTGCAGTGACTTTCAACCCTGCTTTCAATGGCTTGGATCTGAACATGGCTCTTGCGCCTTCCAACTTGTTCTTTGTGGGTGGCACGTATGGTAAGTGGCCCTCACTACTCTCTGGTCAGCATAGGAAAAGGGCTAATTCATAGTAGCTGGAGTAGCAGCCGCCGGCGGCTTCGGCCAAAATGGCGGATACGGGCCTTTGACTGCGCAGTACGGCCTGGGAGTAGATCAATGGCTGGAGGCCAAAGTTGTCACTCCCGACGGCGAACTGGTGGTTGCCAACGAAATTTCCAACCCTGACCTCTTCTGGGCTATCAGAGGCGGGGGTGGAAGCACCTTTGGCATTGTCGTTGAAGCCACTTTCAAAGCCTACCCCAAAACACCCGTACTTGGCTTTTATTGGTACATCAACTCCACGCTGACGACCAACGAAACGGACCTGGCGGAGGGCCGCACGCCCACGAGCGAAGCGTTAGTGTATCTGCTTTCGGAGTTGCCGGACCTCCACAGTAAAGGGATTTCCGCGTATATATACGTTTTCCCTGAACACATTCGGTGCCACGCCGTTCATCCGGGCCTTTTGGCGAACGCTTCCGATGCCAATGCAACGTGGGGGCCGATTCTCGAGAAGATGCAGTAATTCTCTGGTATGACTCAATTTCAGAGCAAGCATTATCACTTCTACAGCTACCAGGAGTTCTATTCCACCACCTATGGGCCATCTGAGGATGGTAGCGGTCCTCCTAAAAATCACGGAAATGTCCCTTACGACAGCCGCCTGCTCAGCGCCGAGCACTTGCGAAGCGAAAACCTCACTTATGCCCTTCGAACCACCGGCGGAAACTTCGGTCTCTTGATGACGACGCCTGGCATGGCAGTCGGTGACGGGAACAATACTGCTGCCAACCCCGCTTGGAGAGACGCTACCGTGTTTCTGAATGGATTCAAGACCAACACTACCAGTGTTGATGGCTTACGAGAGCTAGCCCCGGATATGGGGACATACATCAATGAGGTTCGAAAACGTCCGGCCATCCTTTGTAATACATCCTGCTGACAATCGACCAGGCTAGTATTGACGAGCCCAACTGGAGCAGCAGTTTCTGGGGTTCGAACTATGCTCGTCTATCTGCACTGAAATCCAAGCTCGATCCAGACATGTTGTTCTGGGTGAGCCCCGGCATCAACGCAGATCATATGCATGTTGTTGATGGGCGACCTTGTTTGGTTCAACCTACGCCTACCGAACCATCTCTATATGCGCCGCACATAGAGAGGTTCGCAAACGCCGACATAGTCAATGATGGTCTTTTTCACTTTGGAAGGCAAGAGTTGATAGGCGCCCAATTCCCAGCACCAGGAGAGTTGATCGGGCTGCAGTCCTAAACATGCCATACCACCTAATAAGGGCTGAGGATGCCCAGCCACAGGTTCATAATTTCTTTCCATCTCTTCAATGCTGACCGGCATGACCTACGCATCTTGAGGAAGGCCGATCGGGGTTTGTAAGCTTTAATATGGCAAGTCGAAGTAGATAGGGTAGCTGCAAACAAATGGAAATGGAACATCACGCTTGCTTATCCCTCAAACGTAGGCCAAGATTGAGAAGCGCATGGGAAAGAGGGAGAGGCGGATTGCAGCGCTTGTGGAGTCAACCCGCCGGCATCTGGGCTCATAGTTCCAGATCAATGCCATGCTCTCAGGGAGGACCCATGGCAACTGGGATTCTGCAAGGTCTTTTCAGCCGGACCACGAAATACGACGGCAGGAATCTCCAGCGCATCACTCATATCACAGCATGCGTGCGTAGCGAGAGCTCGGCGGCTGCGCAAACTCTTTCAGCCGTTCAGAGAGCGCGTGCCAGTGGTAGCTGACGGCAACACAACCGCTGCCGCCTTCACCGACGTCATTCTGCTGGAGCAAAAGTCGTGTCAGGTGCAGAAAGTGCTCAGAAACCAGGCGATGGGCGAGGCGCTGCACGGCAAGAAGACCACCAGCATTCTCACCGGGGTGACAGCCGGTCAGATGCGCAGCGTCTTGCGTTCATCCCCAATCACTGCTAACACCAAATTCGACCTCATCTGTGCCCTGCCCAACATCGGTGCCAGCATCTGGGAGTCCATGACGCTGCTCTTCGACCCGCACGACGCGCCCCGGACCTGATTGAGTTCGTCACCTAGCTCTTCGAGCAGGTCGGCCGGGTGACGCAGATCCCGGAAGCAACGTACGATGTTGGAACGGTGCTGACCCGCCCCGTGGCAGTCGAGGTTACGGCGCAATGCTTCAAGGAATTGGCTAGAACGCTGTAGGAAGGTGGGCATCCCGCTTCGATTCTCGAGTCTATCTCGACGCCAGGTGGTGCGACCATCACTGGTCTGATTGAGTTGCAGAGACATCGAGTGCATTCAGTATTTGTAGATTCCATCATCAAAACTACTTCTCACACGAAAACTGTGAGGAAGCACTAGGACTGATGTAGTGGCAGGAAGCTGGTTGTGTGCTGGTACATCTGAGAGCCTGGAGTAGAAACAGAGAAAGAGCACAATAAAATTGAAATAGCTGATCACGGATCCGCCTGATCGCTATAAATTGTGGTGAAACCTCTGGATAAGCTTTCCGTCAGCGTTTCACTTACCATGAAAAAGTATACTCCAGGACAAAAAACAACCTTCCATTCGGTGGCCAAGAAAGTTGGCTTGTAACTTGGTCATGGGGATCGTCGGTTTGGGATAGCGTTCCAGCCCGTAGCAGGCACCAAGTACTGCAATTAGTTACTCAAGCTTTCGCACAGACTTTGCACCATCTCTGTCAAAGCCCCGCTCACTCTCCCTGCTGTCCACCAGTTTCTTAGCCAGCTCTGGCTGCCGTTCTGCATCGAGCTAGTCTGTAAGCTACTCACTATATCCAAAAGGGAGCAAGCTTGTGCATAGATGGAAGATGCCAGCAGTTGGAACATGGCAAACTACGATATTAAGATGTTCGCCGTCCTATGCTGGGGCGACCTTTTGTTGCGGCGAACGGCTGAGCCAATCAGAACTCCCGCACGCCGCAACAGCCCGACGATACTGACTTATCGACCTAACTCGGAGCCAGCCTTCATGAGCACCAATGACCTGGGATGGTGCAAAGTCGCACATGCTAGTATTCATGGGCTGGAATTGCAGCTGTGGAGCATGTCGCTTCCAACCACCGTGTAACCTCCCCTGTGGGAACGTCTCAGACCTTTCTCAAAAGCTTTCTTTGATATTGCACCTCGGATATCACCACACAAGAGTTGACAGATGACACAACACTGTTTCATATGCCCAAATTAGTAGAATGCACTTATAGTGCAAGACACGTCCCGAAAGGACATATGAAAGGAGCACGATGCTCTGGCGCACAATACAATACACGCAAAATCAATTTTGGCAAACCAATAAGCATGAGAAATGCACGCAGTGTTGACCAGGGAGATTGATAAGTTGGCGCCGCCGCATATGGTTGAGCGTCGTGAGACGAGCAGGGACTTGTTTTATATGGCGGTGCTGGATAAGTCTGTGCCGCACGCGACGGGGGGATCCACCGGTGATCACTCGACAGACGGGTTTTTCGGACTGTACACCGATAGCCGATAGGCGCTTCGGTTAGCGGGTATTTCTATACCGACGGCATCTCGAGATGACGCGCTTCTCCACGTCCAAGATCACCAACTCGCCCTTCACCCCTGCTGTGTTCCATACTTTGGTACTGCGGCATTTCTGTGATTTGAGGGAAACGTGAAGGATAAACTTTAGTTTGATAATACGTACTAAACACAACCTTCATAGCTTAAATCTAACTCTCTCTAAAGTTTCCCCGCATTCTTGCGCTGACTAACTTTTCGCTGACATACATATATCTACATAGTAATTAAGAAAAGCCTTTTCTGTTTGAAATGAAAGCCCTAACTGTCTGCAAACTGTTTACCTCCGGGATTAACGATTCTTATATCCGCGGCCCCTTCGGTGGTTGAATTATCGCCGTAAAGGTTATACGGCTGTCGGCGGAAGACATTGCCGGTAATGACCTCTTCCGTGAAGTATAATGTCAAAGCTCCAAGTCAGGGTGGCGATAGTTCAGGGATATTACCCATATATAAAGGCTCCTAGAGATATTTTTGACTTACTGCAAACCAGAAACTTGAATTCGGTCTCCTGTTTTACTCTTTACTTCGCGCTGCCGGCCATCTTTACCGCTTCCGGGTAACTGCGCACAACCGCCATAATGCTTGAGGTTGTACTTAATAGCAACAAAACCCTGGGTGCGCCCACGATTCTTGCTGCTGTCATTATAACCTTCACATTTCT
The DNA here is from genome assembly GCA_009801085.1 of Lasiodiplodia sp. COLG20. Lineage (NCBI taxonomy): Eukaryota > Fungi > Ascomycota > Dothideomycetes > Botryosphaeriales > Botryosphaeriaceae > Lasiodiplodia > Lasiodiplodia sp. COLG20. The sequence continues at coordinate 787,601 of VNWV01000004.1, forward strand.
GTGGTACTGGGCCAGCGATGAGAGACCCTACGCGGGTTTCCCCATTGTCGGAAAAGAGAAAGGAGAATGGATTAATAAGAAAGCCAAAGAGCGCTTCCAGGCGCACGCAACCCAAATACTCAAGCAGGGTATGAGTTTGGTATGTGCGGCTGATGTCCCTTTCTTCTACTATTTACAACAAAAGCTAACAGCATTAATAGTATAAGGGCCCGTTTCAAGTCTTCGCACCTCATGGCCCTTGCATCATTCTTCCTCCAAGCATGACAGATGAGATCCGCAACGACAGCCGCCTTGTCTTCATCGACGCCTCCCGCAAGGTAAGTCTCTTCTCAAGTTCATCCCCCTTCCCCGACGGGCACCACTGACCGCTCTTCCTCCAGCTCTTCCTCGGTCAATACCCCGGCCTCGAGCCCCTCAACTTCAACCGCGTCCAGTCCGAAATTTTCAGCGCCACCATCCGCCAAAACATCACCCAAACCCTCAACAGCCTCACCGACTCGCTCACCGCCGAAACGTCCTCTCTCCTCCGCAACACCCTCCTGCCCCCCTCCCGCATCACCAAAGATGCCTGGACCCCCGTCCACTTCGCGCAAATGGCGCCCAACATCGCAGCCCGCCTCTCGGCGCGCGTCTTCCTCGGCGAGCCGCTCTGCCACGACGAAACCTGGCTCAATATCTCCATCACCTACACGTTGAACGTCATCGCGGCGGTGCACCGACTGCGCACGTGGCCGCCCTTCCTGCGCGCCGTGCTGCACCACTTCCTCCCCGAGTGCCGGACGCTGCGGGCCCAGGTCGCCGAGGCGCGACGCATCATCGAGCCGCAGGTGGCGGCGCGGCGGCGCGCGAGAAGGGATGCGGCGGCCGCCGGGAAGGAGGTGCCCCCGGCGCGAGATGCGCTGGCGTGGATGGAGGCGCAGGGGCTGAAGCTGGGGAAAAACGAGCGCGCGGTCGATCCGGTCGAGGGCCAGCTGCTGTTGAGCTTTGTCGCGATTCATACGACGACCTTGACGCTGCTGGCGGCGTTGTATGACCTGGCGGAGCATCCGGAGATGACGGACATGGTCAGAAAGGAGATTGTGGAGGTGCTGAGGGAAGAGGGTGGGTGGAAGAAGACGAGTTTGTACAAGATGAAGTTGTTGGACAGTTGCTTGAAGGAGTCTCAGAGGTTGCACACGCTCAATGCTGGTCAGTATCTACTTGAATGATTGCAGAGTGGTTAGGAACTAACGGTACTATAGTTCTTATGAATCGCCAAGCTGCAGAGGCCGTGACGCTCTCAGATGGCACGCGTCTTCCCAAAGGCTGCATTATCGGCATCCCTACCTACCCTATGCGCGATTCCGAGAACTACGATAATCCGGATAAATTTGACGGTAGTCGTTTCTTGCGCATGCGTCAGGAGCCAGGTATGGAGACGCGCGGACAATTTGTCACTACATCCGCCGACCATATCGGCTTCGGGCACGGTAAGCAGCTAAAGATGCTCCCCTTGTTTCCTATAGCTAATTAATCACTCAAGGGCAACGCGCCTGTCCCGGTCGTTTCTTTGCTAGCAATGAGATCAAGATTGCGCTAGCCTACCTGCTCGTCAATTACGAATGGAAATTTGAAGGGGGCAAGCCAGCAATGAGGAGTTTGATGGACTCTGAATACGTCCCAGATCCGCAACAAATGATTTTTGTAAAGGCGAGGGAACCTGAGTTGGATCTTTTCAAACTGTAGTGTATTGTCCTCTCTACGAGCAGATTGTTGAGGGATAATTGTGGATCAGGAGTATGTTACTTTTTACCAACGAGAACTGTGCGTGGCTTGGGCGTTGGTACGGACATCTCAACTAGTGACCAGTTTTTGATTTTGTTACAGCGGATTGCTTTTATGGTCTTGGTAATGTAGGAGGTCATGTCACGTTACTGGGCTATCTTCTCTGCTGTGAAATGGAATCTGCACGTTGCGAGGGGAAAATATTCGGTATACGCAGGAGGATCTCTTCAATGACTGCATCCAGGTAAGGAGTTGTTGTGTCAGTAATTTCAGATGAAGATGATATGCGCTTTTCGAGGAATGCGGTCGAGGAGGCCGATTCGAGAGGTGATCCGCAAGAAGCTTCACTCTCCAACAGACGGTCATGCTTGAAGTTATGGACAGGCGATTTGTGCCGAGTATGTAGACGATGGCAATTTTGATTACTCGAGGGGTTACTAGAACACGAACCTATTTCGAGGCCATTAAACTATGACGAGTAGACAACAGTATTTAGTCCTACCGACTTGTAATTCGATGCAAATCATACTGGGAATGATGTAACAGTGTCCTGCACTGACATGCCCAGTGCCCTGCTGCCGAAGTACGGCTAGTGCGCCTGCGCAACCATCCCATACGTTTCCCAGATAGTTTCAAGACCGACACCTGCAACGTTTGAATGTATACTCTCATCCACGGCTGCGTCAATGGGCGGCATACAACGTCGATTGAGGCGGTCCTTAAAGAGGGTCAATCTGCGTCGGAGGCCTATTTGATAATCACCTCGCTGTAGAGTTCACGGCCTCGCCTTTGGCACTAACCTATACATTCACTTGGAAGGAAACCTTCCGGCTGGATCCACTTCAGCCCCTCTTCCTCAGACTATTGTCCTGCCGCTTCATGATCCATTGACAGCAAATGCACATCTTTCCTGCGAAGACAACCTTCTCGTGCTCCTCACAGATGAATGCATGGTTCTTGATGATGCAATCCGGATATTTGAATAGATGGTTACGGGAACTACAACGCTTCGGGAAGTTCTTGGATTGCATGATGGAAGGAGATCACTGCGGGGTTGCTGGTGTACTTTAACAGTTCTGCTGGCTTGGTAAAGAAGAGTAGGTATAACAAGGCTGGATAAAGTGGTTCTACTACAGTGAAATCCCGGGTCGGTGGTAAAGCTTTATATCTTCTGCTGCTCCCAGCCGTTCGGTGCAATCGGCGGTGCGGACAGATTATAGACATTACGCACTCACATTTAGAACCGTAGGAGGTTCAGCTCGACTTTGGTACAGAGCTGCAGGTGTTGACTGCCATAGACAAAGCCGTCCTGTTGGCTTCCGTAGGTCTGAACACGGGCCACTGTGGCTGAGACAACGACGTTGGAGCTTTAGCCCCAGCGGCGGCGCCACCCTAACTCTTCTAGTACGTGTTCAAGCATAATTATTTGCACGCAAGTGCCTTCTTCTTACTCAATCATCCAGTAGATACTAGTATGAGAAGCGAACAGCTTCACAAGGACACTATATAGATAGAATCCGCGATCTGATCACTACTCTATTGCTACAAAGACCACAGGAACTATACAATCAGGGCAGATACACCTCAATGTTTGTGTTTGTAGATGCTTGTTTCGGATGTCTTTCTACCCTGGCTCTATGGGGTACTCACGTGCCGTGACTGGCAATGAGCACAATCGAACCAATAAAATTCGCCCTTCGTGTCTCGGCATTTTAATCTCACTGAGCCAATAAATTCCTAACGGCATTGACACTTATAGAATAAGGAAATTTCTAAACAAAAGGCCGAATAAAGTTTCATTCCTCCGTGTTGGCAATGTGCTGTCGAGAATCAGTCAAAGGCTGCGAAAAGAAGCGACCCTATTTCAGCCCGTTGCAATATCACGCCGATAAAATATTCACCCATGCATTGGTTCCACTCGAGGGACCAAATATGCCAGAAGTGATGAAGCAACAGTCGGCGCAATTACTAAAGAGGAACAGCTACCGGACCCCGAATACCCGTCATTGTGTCTCTCTCCGGGAAAAAGTTCGTTGCTAGAATCTATAGATTAGAAACCCGCAAGTTCCGCAATAAAACCCACTCAGTGATTGGAGATATTGTGGGTCCGGGACTCTCCGGCAGCAGGGCCAAGCCCGGGAAAAAACCCATCCTTCATTGATCGTCTACCCCGCAAGCCTTCTCATCATGCCGCGAATCTAATAATGATGGATGTAAAGAGCTCCTGTTATTGCCCGCGTACGGAATAGATTCCGTCAGAAACTACCAAACGGGCACGTGGCGCGGATACACAGTGGCCATGCCAGCTCTGTAACGGCAACGATATCGGAATTAAACCCGTCTCGTCGTATACCGATTCGCACTAAAGTAATTACTCGACCTCCCCAACCTGTCTCATCGGCGAAATTCCGTAGTTTCTGCTCTTGCGAGATACAACCGACAGCGAGCGCCTTACTAGAAATCTCGGGCTTGGTTAGACAAGGTCCGCATTTGGAATGCTCTATTTCTCCCGCAGGTCATATAAACCTCTACATACCTTTCAAATTAAGATTTATCCTACTTCAATTCGCAACACCAGCTATCTCCACCAAGTGAACACCGCAAATCTCTAGCCTTCTTTCATTATGTCGGACCACGGAAAATGGTACGCCATCTGCAAGTCTAAACAGAAACGCAGAGACGAAGCGATACCACAAGCCTGGAGACTGGGATTCTCAGACCAATCGAAAGACAGAAGTGTCATGGATGTGCCCACATCATGCGGTATCTTGTCGCCGGAAGAGGTCCACATCACCTCTGACTACGATGCTATCAGTTTGGTCGAAGAGGTGGCAAAGGGCAGGTACACGGCGGAGGCAGTCACTGTGGCGTTCTGCAAGCGTGCTGCTATTGCACATCAACTGGTAATATATACCACGATCGGGATGCTGTCAGATCTGGGCTCACTTCGGTATAGACCAATTGTTTGACGGAAATATTCTTTGACGAGGCCATCAAGGATGCCAAGGCCCTGGACAGGGAAAGACTAGAACATCCGGACAGGCCTCTCCGCCCATTTCACGGGTTACCCATCTCCCTCAAAGACTCGTTCTTCGTACGGGGCCACGATGCTACCATAGGCCTGGCGTGCTTCGCGAACGATCCCGCGCAGCAAGACGCACCTCTAGTGTCCATGCTCCGGGATCTGGGAGCCATCGTCTACTGCAAAACGAATGTTCCCCAGACACTACAGACCTCTGACACTGAAAACAACGTTTTCGGCCGCACCGGAAACCCGCACCGTCTTTCTTTTACGGTTGCCGGGTCCACCGGCGGCGAAGCGGCTTTGATCGCGCTACGAGGGTCAATCCTCGGCGTAGGAACGGACATGGCGGGAAGCATCCGCATGCCGTCCGCCGCCTGCGGCATCTATGGCGTCCGCCCCAGCGCTTTCATTGTCCCCTTCCTCGGGCAGAGAAACCCGGTTCCGGACGGCATGGTGGGCATGGAACCTACCGCGGGCCCGATGGCAACGACCATGCGCTCATGCCAATTTTTCCTGCGCACAATCATGGCAGCGGATCCGACGAAATACGACTTCATGGCCGTGGGTCTGCCCTGGACAGGCAAGGATTTTGTGCCGTCGGGGCGTAAGTTGCGGATTGGGTATGTGGCAGACGACGGCGTCTTCACGCCCTCTCCACCTGTGCGTCGCGGCTTGCACGAGAGCATGGGTAAACTGGAGAGTGCAGGCCACACACTCGTTCCCATTGCACTCCCGGAAGTTGCCAAAGCCGTTGAGCTTGCATATACCATGTTTGGCATCGATGGTGGAGCGGTATGTGCCCTGGCTGCTTGATCTCCAACGTGACAAATAGAATTGACTTGCTGTTAGTACCTCCTCAAGCTCATCGAGTCGACTGGTGAACCAGTTGTACCATCCGTCCTGAACATGGGCATTGTCTTCAACAGTGACGGAAGTCTGCGCTCGCCCATCACGATTGACGGTTTGATGCGAGCCAACGTCACAAGGCTCATGATTGCGGCGCTCTATGCAGAGCTTTGGCGCCAGCACGAGCTGGACATTATCCTCATGCCTCCTGCACCGCACACGGCGGTACCGGCGGATACGTGGACTGCTTTATCGTACACGGTGCTGTGGAATGTCTTAGATTACCCCGCATGCGTTATCCCAGTGGGCAAGGTGGGCCCGGGTGACTTGAAGGACCACGCCACAGGGCACGGAGCTGCAGATGAAGCAGTATACAACCTGTACAGTGGCCCGGAGGAGTACGCAAACTTGCCTATAGCGGTACAGTTGGTTGGAAGGAGGCATCACGATGAGGAATTCACCGCGTATGCGATGCTTGTAGATAGTATCATACGCGCGTAGTCGTGTTCCCAGCCGTTGCGCAATTACGCTGGTTGGGAGGATGTATAGGTCAAAATTATCAACAATTTTGGGTCAATGCTGTAGCGTAGAAGACCTCTTCGAAGTGGTTAACTGTGGATATCGAGGAGCTATAGATCTTTGTGCTTATGCATATGCACAAAGTCATTTAGCTCTTTAAGTGAATCTGTCGCTATGTTTTGCATGTACAGGCAGCTCGTGTCGCCGGAGGACGCCGCTGCGATGATCATCCTCGTTAACCATAACAATTCCGTGATGGGGATTATAAACCCCTCCCGCCGAGATGGCTCTATTCCTTCCTTTTCCGCCACGACATCCCATATATCCTTCCACCGGTCCGTCGCGCGCAGAATCGTCTCGCCTGCAACGTTGGTTAGGCCAGTTTTTCGTACGGTTGTGGCTGTGGAGAGCAGCCCTGGAAGGAGAAGTGACTGTCAGAAATAAATCCGGCTTCTAACAAGAGGCTGAGCACTCACCAAATGCAGTGACGAGTACATGGAGTGACGATACAGAGCTGTACATTCGATCGTGTGGCCCGGGCCAGCAATCTTGGAAAAGTGATGACATAATGTCCGATAGCGACAGGTGCTGGCGCCATTCGTCGTTTGTACGTGGTAACGGATCTGCATCATGTGAAGCATCTACGGTTAGGGGCTGGTCCAAGTCAGGAAGGTCACAAGTCAGTTCGAATGGGGCTATGTGGGGCGCATTGTTTAGGAAAGCCGCCAGATAAACATCCAGAATGAACGTCCAGGTTACTAATCTACGTTACCCTATCAGCCGACGAGGTTTCCAAAGCAGGAGGGTAAGACCATTACCTCAGAATGCACTCTTCTCGAAGGTACCCATCGGAGTTACAGATCCGGCGGTCACGTTTGAAGCGCAGCAGTCCGTACTGGCGGACGGCGGCAACAAGCTGCGGGTGCCGGAACACCCTTATCCGGCGTCGTGTCTCGCAGTGGTTCCTGGCGCCTTGCAGAGTGTGGATGATTTGGGCTGCTTGGAGGATATCGATCTCGACTCTCGAAATCACTTTCTGGCGATCCCCCTGGGCGTTTTCCCGGATGCCAAGAGTGAAGATGGCGTGGCCGAAGATGTACTCCTCGGCAAGATCAAAGAAAGACGTCGCCGCGATTGCCGAATCATCAGGGGCGGAGAACGCTGATCCGAACAGGAAAATGGCCAGGAGCAGATGCGTCTGGGTGGTGTCATAGTTGAATGAAGACGGATGCATCACAGGATTGTATGGGTGCACGTAACGGAAGTATTGACCGATGAATGTCAGAAGATTGTCGACGGTGAAAACGTTCGCAGCAAGCTTCCAGTCAAAGCTTTCCTGTTTGGACATAGTCTGGTGCGTTTTGGCGAGCTCGGAGACCATCTCTTCAACGCGAAGATCCATTCCGTCGCCACAGGTTGGATGCTCGTACTGGTCACCCACATCTAGCCAGAAATCTAGAATGTCAAATGGCCATTGCTCGGGCGGGTGGAACCCCGCAGTGAGGTTCTCCGGCTCCCATCTCAAGTGTGTAGCCGGGCTACCCTTAGGTTGTTGCAATTCGCCCTTGGCAAACGAGTCTTCCATGACTGCTTCTGAGTTGCTGGTATTTGTTGGGTCAGTGAACCTCAGAAGATATTTTGGCCCAGCAAAAGACCGGCTGACACTGCGATGGGTAGCATCTGGCTCCTCTAGGCAACTCTGTGAATTTTCAGCCGAGTGCGCCGCAAGATGTTTGTATGAACACGACCTTCCCTGCTGAGCACAGCGGCTACAGGGGCTGCCCGTGTCACACGACATTTTCATCTGTCTACAGGTCTCACAGGCACTCCGTTTCTTACCGCGTTTCGCTGTCGGCAAGACAACGTTGCGTTCGTCAGCCGGCGCACAGCTGCGGATGTGGCGGCGGACGACGTCACTGGCAGTCCTTAGTGTCCGTGCGTGTGGAGATGCGACAGTACCTACACGCGTGAAAAGGTCTTCCCGCAAAACGGACATTCCCTCCTGCGTTGACCAGTATCTACGAGAGAATCAGTCAGCTGTGGCGTTTACCAGACGGGGTTTAACGTACGTGTGGCTGCGTGTCGGAGCAGGTGACTGCTAGTCGAAAACAATTTATTACACGAAAGGCACCGATTTCTCAATTCGGGCGTAGGATTCGCCATCTCCTGCTCACAATCCGGGGTGGTGATGTGGAGAGAAGTTCGATGGGTTAAATCCCGACTACAGCGCATACTTGCAGCAGCGCACTGGCCAACCGGGAGGGCGCTATGTACCGTGCGGGTTTTCTTCCGAGCCCGCGGGTTTTATACCGGACGGCTGCGGGGGGCCGTTTCGCTTACCTACGGCGGGGGAAGCTAGTCTTGAGCCGCGGTTGGAACTCTTTGACCTCACCACGCTTTTCAACACCAGTCATGCCGGACACGAGGATCAAGGACATTGCTATCGGCTCTGTAGTGCTGAACCGCTGTCTCTACCTTGCCTTCAACAGAACCAGGTCTGTTTCCTGTGCCCCTACATCAATTGCCACTTCCAGGCTCATGTTTTCTCCGGACACGTAGAGCGTGTCTACAAGAAAACCATCCTTGTAAACGCCATACTGGCCAATGGGAAGATTCCGGATAGGAATTTGCAATCTTTAAACCGCGAGTCAGTGGACATTCGGTCTTGATGGAGGGCCACTTACGCCTTCTTCGATCCGTCCCAAGTGCGCATGGAAATAACGAGCACACCTTTCTTTTCCTCCCACGCGCCTCGCAAGAAATCAACCCCGGAGTCCAAGCCGATTCCATCTACAAAAGGATACTGTGAGAAGTGTTCCTTTGCCCACGGCTTCTGCCACATTTCTCTCTGGCCGTCTGGAACATTGAGGCTCGCATATGCGATAGCCGCATTGCCCGTGAACGGATCCACGTAGGTCCAGTTTCCTTGGTTGTCCGCGAGAGTGTTGTTGCGGGGATAGAAAAGGCCACCTTGGTCCCAGGATGGATTGAGGAACTTGTTTGCGTGGCACAAGAGTCCGTCGCAGGTTGACTGATCGCCCACCTCAGAAACCCACTGCGCAACGTATCCAAAAAGAGGTTGTGGAAACGGCCCCGCTGGCTTGTTCTCAGTGTGCGCTGCTATTTCTCGAGCCTTTTCCGACGTGCCCCACGTATAAGGGTCAACGTTCTCGCTTTCAGTAAGCTTTCGTATGGCTTGAGCTACTTTTTCGTTGTTCAGGTTGATGCGCCCACCTGGAGCATGCGTCAAGAAACCCAACGACTGGGCCGGAAATAGTGAGTGAACGAAATCGGAGTTCCAACTGTTCATGAACGCGCAGGCCCTTTTCGCTGTCAGAAATAGCCGTAGAACGCTGAGCTGGCACGTCAACTCACCAGGCGGTAAAGCCGATGCCTCCGTCAACGGTACGATCTTGCTTCACTAGATACCAGTTGATAAAAAACTTGTCTTCTTGCAAAAAGCTGTTTTCATCGCCCCAAGCTGCGGCGTAGTTCTTCAGAACTTTGTCAGCAACAGCTGTTCCTTGACGCACATCATTGTACCGCATTGCGATGATCTGCTCGGGTTAGCGAAAAGACCGAATCATGCGGATTGTTCGGGCCACACCGGAAATTGATTGCACACGATGAAAACGCAGTTCGGCTCGCAGCAGACCCCCTTCCACTTCTCTCGTTCCATCTCGGCAAGGATGGTTTGCTGCAGTGTGCTTCGGGAGTAGGCAAACTTCTCCGGCCCAAATCCCCAAAAGATCGGATCCCAAACGAACTCCAGCGCTCCAGGCTCATCATACTTGTCATCGTCGAACAGCATTGCGTGTAGTGAGACCATGAGAAGAAGATGGCCGGAATACTACACGGCATATTAATCTCGCAAGTCCTTCGTCCCGCAGTCCGTGAAACACCTACCATGATGTTCTCTTTCTTGTTCGGGTCGGACCACGGCTTCCGCAATTCCACTATATCAGGATCGACAAACTTCCCGCTCTGGCTGGTAAGGTACCAGTAGCCCCAGACTTCCCTTCGCAACATCTTGTGGATCAGCTGCTCCAGGAGTTGTTTGAACACGGATCGGAGAGCTGGTAGCCGGTGATAGTGTGAGGCTCCAGCGGCATACGCCATGACCGCCAATTGATACCGGTACGCGTCAAGCCATTCTTGCCCGGGGTCCTGCGTGCCCATGTGACGCCATTCGCCATCAGGCTGGGTGGCGAGATTATGAAAGTGGCGAAGGTAGCCAGCTTGTTCGTTTGAGAGCTTTGGGTAATCAGAGAGAAAGTCCGACGGGAGCTTTGGAGGAAGGCTGCTTTCCACACGGAGGGTGCTTCCTCCATCTCCCATAAGGGTTTCTTGGGTGCTCGTCACCGTTGCCATGCTTTCCTGTGGGAAATATTGTGCGGGGTTCGCTTTCGAAATGAAAAGGATGGGAGAACAGATGCGGGCAAAAGAGTACGCTCGGCATACAGCAAGCTACTTGTATTTGCTGTATCTCATACGATGCACATGTCCTCGGCTAGAAGGGAAATTCCCGTTCCCGCCGAAAGCTTTGTCTCATTCACATTACCCACTCTACGTGCCGTAGGCTCGGAAAAATGTTGACAAAGTCGATTAGTGAACTCCGTCGGCCGAAGATTATCGGCCGAATGTTAAGCGTTGGCATGTGGTTCTTCGGCCAGGCAGAGACGCTGATCTCAGAAAGGGCACGTGCACGGGCTCCAACGGCAATGAGCGGATGCGGAATGGGGGTGCAAAGCAAGCCCTATCAAGTAAAACGGAGTCAAATGTGGCCAAGAGCTTGTTCATGACACGGCATACGTCATTACCTGTAACTTGGCCATCGGGGTTACCGACGTTCCGGCCTGACTTGAGGCCCTACTGCGGCGGAGTGCTGGAATGTCGGGTGCAAGGACACAAAGAAATCAGATCCCTGGTGATAATGGCTTTTATGTCGTACATACAACTACATGGGAAATGACAAAACATCACATCGAGGTGTTGAATTGCTTGGTGCCGGGAATTTCAGGCAACCACTTGTACTTGTCTCGGCAATAGAGCTCAACGGTGGGGTTGTGCTTCTCATTTAGGCCCAAATGATTAAGCGTGCCACTGCGAATTAGCATAACTCCACCGCTCTCTAAGGCCGTGCTGGTTACCCAACATGTCGTTCCGCATTTTCCACAAAAATGATTGTGAACATCCTGTCCAGAGTCTCCCTTCCGGGTAAAGACCGTGTGCTCGCCGCTTGGCTTGAAGCCTTTGATATTAACCACGAGTGAGCTTGTGCAAATTGAGCTGGTGCTACGCCGGCAGGAAGTACAGTAGCAAAGTGCCTTAGGAGATGAAGTCAGCCTACAAGAAATTCAAAGACTATGCAGGCTGGTATGCGATTTTTGTAAAAGCAATCGTACTTACAGCCGTGATCGGTTCATTCTCAATGGAGTATTTCAATTCTCCGCACGAGCAGCCTCCCGTAAAGGCCATTGTAGAAAGAAGATGAGGGGAGGAGATAAAGACGATCAAGTAGCAGCGAACGTTCGTTGTGAGACTACAACTGGACCGCCTCTCCAGGCACTCCGTTTTGTACTCAATCTCAGGCTCGCTAAGCTCGCTGGTTCGGACTCGGTTCTTCGAATATCCCGAGCAGAGTTCGGTTGTGAACAAGTGTGGATCAGTTCGGTATCAACGACCCCCGAAGGTCCGAACTTTGACGGCCGAGAAAGTGGAGGGCTGTCTCAGTTGAAACTTCCAAACTTCCTAATTTGGAAGAGCCAGTCGGTGATCACTGCATATTCCGCGGGCGGCTAAGCACGCAGGGCCGTTCCTGGACATTGAATCTCTACATCTGCATCAGGTAGAGACAGGAACCCAGTCTCCACGGCCCCCCGCCCGGCGTGACTGCCGCTTCCCCGCCTGAATACCAAAGAGAGCAGCCAATTAGACCCAAGATTCAACACAAGTGACCGCGAATGGAAGCGGCTCGGACAGCAACCACCTGCCGACTCCGAAGTTGAGAATACGTAATGATGGATACTTAGAAGTCAACGGTGCGCCTTATGGGAGATTTCGCGTTCCGTTAAGTCCGAGCATTGTATCTTGGAAGAACTTGGCAGGTCTGGACACTGTTGTATATAAAAGCCACTAGTTTCTATAGCATGTCTCTACCACAAAACAATCATCTGGAATCAGTTAACTGTTCTCGGAAGAAAACGGAAAATGACTACAACACTTGCTCTTCTCTCGGCAGTCATTCTCTGGCTAGTACATGTATGAGGTTTTCACACACACCCAAATTTCTTCCAGCATCTCATTGCCTTCCACCGTGGACTAAGTCATTCTAGCTCGTATACTGTGCCATTACTGGACCGTTCCGCAAAGTGCCCGGCCCTTGGTATACGCTGTTTACTCGCATTCCCCTTGCATGCTGTGCGATGGCCGGGCGGCGCATCAGTTTCGTTCATGCTCTGCACGAGCGATATGGGGATACAGTCCGCATTGCGCCCAACGAGATCTCCTGTGCCGACCCGCGGGACTTCAAAATCATCCACGGACATGGGAACGGCTGGTTCAAGAGCGATTGGTACACCAGGCTTTCGGATCTGGACGCGGACCCGGAAGTCCACAATGAGTTCTCCCTTGGGGATCCAATGCTCCACGGAGCGAGGAGAAAGCTGTTTGCACGGGCATTCAGCAAGTCTGAGATCCGAAAAAACTGGGAAGGCGAAGTAAGACAGTTGGTTGAGCGCGCCATGTTGAAAATGGGCGAAGAGGCCACCAATAACGGCAATGGCGAAGTAGACATCCGCAAGTGGTGGGTGCTCTTGGCATCGGATGCAAGCTCGAGGATGGCGTTCGGGGAGTCTTTCGGACTTCTGGACGTAGGCAAGGTAAGTGGATAAGCCATAGCGGCTTTGTCGTATCTACATGTTCGCTGAATTGATGCTTTCACAGAAAAATAGCTATATTAGAAACCTGGAGATGATAAATGCTGTGTCGGCTACCACGGCTGAGTTCCCAGTGATCCGGGCTCTGGGGTCGTTGATCCCATCGACGAAGTCGCGAGGCTTCTGGAATGCTCGAGACGTAGTCCGGGAGTACGCACGCCAGGCTATTGCGAGCAGTCGGAGGGTTGGCTGTCAGCAAAACGTCTTCACCCCCATTGTTGCTGAGGCAGAACGCGAGGGAAGTCGAGTTTCGGAGAAACTTTTAATCAACGAAGCAACGGGCCTCATCGTTGCTGGGTCTGACACGACTGCTAACAGCTTAACGTATCTTGTGTGGGCTGTTTTGTGTCGCAGCGAACTCCAAGAAAAACTCGTTGCAGAGCTCAAGAACAGTCTTCCGGGGGACGATTTCAACGACCAGGACCTAGAAAGCCTTCCGATACTCAACGCAACCATCAAGGAGACGATGCGATTATACGGGGCTGCCCCAGCAGGGCTTCCGCGCACACCTCCCAGAGGAGGCGCGACGCTCAGCGAAGGCATGACTTACGTGCCTGAAGGCGCAATCGCCAGCACGCAATCTTGGACCCTCCACCGTGACCCGAAGACGTGGACGAATCCAGAGGAGTGAGTGTCACATCCAGAGCGACATTCGTATATGCTGACCAAATCGCGCGCAGATTCGACATCCGCCGCTGGATGCCAGGCAACACGCTGACAGACACACAAAAGTTGGTGTACAGCCCGTTTGGTTGGGGGCCTAGAAGCTGTCTCGGCATCCACTTTGCTCAGATGGAGATGAGATACGCCACAGCTCTCTTCTTTAGGACCTTTCCGACAGCAAGGTTGGCGTCTGTCACGACTGATTTGACTATGAAGCCAAACGAATTCTTCGTCATCTCACCGGTTGGCAGAGAATGCAAGATCATTCTCAAGTAGCTCTTGACCAGCCGCATTTGCGATATAGCGGCGAAAGGATTTTCGGGTCTTGACTCCGTTGATCTAATCGAATCTACACAAATTCCTACAATCTATAGAGTGAATAGGCACTTCAAGTAGTTCGAATTCTATGCTTGGCTGAAACGCGGATGCAAATCCAGTACCATCTTGAGCCGGAGCTGCAAATCCACCGATGGTTTTCGAGCTTTATGCACCACTCGATACAGATGTTCCACTTGCAGCCCGAAAGAATTCATCCGTAATATCGGACTGCTGGGTCGTGTCTGTTGATGGACCCTACTGGCCTTGCTGGGGGGAAGCGGCAAGTGGAGGCATGACTTAATTGTTTATAAATGATTCTGAGAAAATTATCGAGTATCGTCTGACTATGTCGAGTTCCTGGGGCGATGTTCTATTTAAGTTCCCACTGATGAAGTAATAGTCGCCGTAATTACTAAAGGGAGAATTTTATTGACTACACACTCAGGTATTGAACAACACCAGGAAAAACATGGCTGCCGTTTATTTCATCGTAAGTCATTAAAGAGGTTAGTAAAAAATGGTTACAATATCTACAGACTAAGGTCGGTGAGAACTGACAGGTGGAAATGCCTAAGCCGTGATTCAGAGACTCAATTGTCGAGTACTATAATAATCCCCCACGAATCTATAGATTCTGCTATAGAGCCTACAAGGCCTTCGGAACGCATATGAGCCTGTTTCTTCCCAAGGTAGAAGCGCTGATAATGTATATTCCTCCAGCTCAAAGCAGCCAGCATGCCAAAGACGGATCTAGTCGGATATGTAGTGAACCCATGTACCACCCAAGCTATCTTGCACGCCGGGCTGTTGCACAGCCTCGAAGGCAGCGGCAGCGCCTGGCTGCTTGGATGACTCGTCGGTAAATCCATCAACCCAAACTGTCGCCTAAGCGAGTTTTCCGCTTTTCCCGCCTGAAAAAGTGCCGTGGAGAGCAACAGCTCCTTCTAGCTTGCATTTCCCTGTTCCGACTTCCTCATCTTCTGTCGCATTGTGTCTCCCGTGCCAGATAACGCTCTTCTGCATCCCTGTTCCGGCTTATCTCATTCCTGTGCCACAATTAATGCTTTCTCCTCTTCCAGTTCTGCCTCGCCGCAAGATTGACCTCTCGATGCGTGTATGGCCTCGAATGCCTGTGTGCAGTTAGGCACTTTTCATTGGGGAATGATTTGCAGCCCAGAGCCCAGGAAGCCACCTGTTGCATGTATGGGCTGCGCTGCAGCCACGTCCGGCCGGCTGAATTATTGAAATGCCGGGATTGAAAAGTCTAAATCCGCTACCTGCTCAATTGGTCACCTGCCCTTCCGATGTTGGGTTTAGAGCTGAGGTCACGTGTCGGCGAGACTGGGCGCTTAAGCAGGCGCAGTCACATCGAACCCTGCCCGGTTGAAAAATCAGGAGAGAGGCAAGGGCTTGTTTCATCTCTGGCTTGGTCTGCCCCGTGATATGGCGGAGAAATTGAGGCGCAGCGTACGCATGAGTACTACTACCTCCGTACTAGAAGCGAGGTGACCAATGGAGAAGAAACTATATTAGGCGCAGGACCTATACATCGACACATGAAAGTGAAAGCTTATACCCTAAATTTAACTCAAGCTTATTCTTTCTTTCCATCTGACGATGCTGAGAAACCGGACGGAAGACAACGTCGTATCTCAGGAAGACGTCCGCGAGGCTTTCGCGAGAACACTTTCGGCCCCGAATCCCAGACCGGAACTGGGCATCTTTGCTTGTGTTGGCAGAACTCTGAAAGATCAAAGATGCCGACGGGTCGTCTGACAAGATGATGCCGAGGTGTTTTTCAACATGATCAGACGCCTTGATACCATCGATATCATCGACCAAGACACCCGATTAAAATACCTACGGGAACTGGCGAAACATGGACTGTTATTGTAGAACCACAGAGGCAAGTATGAGATGGAGATAGCCTTTGACTGGACAATGACAGTTGTGAAATGCCTCCGACACCATTTCCCAACCGATGCAGTGATGGAGGCTCTCCAAATCGCCCCCGATCACGCCCAACCTTGCATTTCACAAATTCGAGTCTTCCCTTTCGCCATCGAAGGAACGGGTGGAAAGTCTGTCTTGCAGCTTCCTGCTACAGCGCGTACCCCACTGATGGCGCAGCGTCGTTCGGGCCGTCCTGAAGGAAGCAACATTGTCGGAGAGTCGTCCACGCTCCGGTATGTCCCCCCGTAGTATTTTTAAAGCTGGATACAATCTTGGACAGCGCTAAATTCCGGCAAAGCAATAGAAGTGCAACTAATTCAACGTGGAACACCCCTCATATTGGGGAAGAAATGCAAACCAGCTCCGCACCCCCACATCGCCTGCTGGCAAAGCTGCCTTCTCCTCCACAAGGAGATTTCAGTTTTGTGTTTCCTACAAAACCGACTGGTCCACCGAAGATACCTACATAAGACCAACTACTGTCAGAGCCTCAAAGCGCTAATGAGCTGCCGTCAGGTTTCGTGGCGCCCCGCATCGACTCAGCGTACCCTTCCCCAGAGACGACTCCTGGCTGCCCAGCCATCAGACACTGCACCTCTGCTGGTATGGATCAGCCAGAGCAGCATTTCTCCGAGCATTTTTAATACAACTGAAGCCTCTCTTACACTTTTCTTTGCCATCTCCGCACGCAAAGGGCTACCTGCAAGAGAATGAAGAAGAAGAGGAAGAGGAAGAGGACGACGAAGACAACGACTATGAGGAAGACGACGAGGAAGCTGATGAGGAAAGCTACGAGAGAGATGATGTTGATCTGGTTGCTAAGAGGTGTCATTATACGAAATCCGAGATTTGCCTATGGAACCATTTCCTCCGGCAAAAGACATGTTCAGGCCGGCCCTTCCGCACATTGCCGTCGACACTAAATTTTAGAGACTATTTACTCCTCGCATCGATAAAGAACCTGATACCGCCCACCATCAAAGTTCCACCCTGCTTGAAGTGCGTCTCGGTGGTATCGCACTCATCCACAATCCGTCTAAAATTTTTTGCGCACCCCAAATATTCGACCATCACTACGCCAATGCCATCCGCTGTAGTCATCCTTAGTTCGACCACAGATTTGTACTCTGGTGAATACCACTCTGGCCCTTTTGCATCAAACTCCAACGCAATTGTCTGGCCTGCCTCTATGGTCATGCCGTCCCTGATAGAGCAGAGCAGATCGATGGCTTCGACCAGGTCGGGACGTTTGACAGATGGGCCACTGTCGTCGCAAACGGGCTTAGTCTTGATGTTGAAGCCTGCATTCAACAGAGTCGAGATCGCCTCGTCTGGGTTGTCGCTTGTATTTAGTATATCCGAGAGCGTGTCGGATGGGATATCGTATTGAAGGGGTGGTGCGGGGGCGGCGTGAGTCGAGCCGAGCGAGAGCAGAACCGCGAGGCCTTTGAAAAGGGTATTTGGGCGCATTTTCTTGGTGAAAAGGTGGAATGCGTTGAGAGGCTGGAAACCTGTGAGTCTGAGAGAAAGTAGCGTACTGGGCGTCTGGGAACTTTTATATTTGTGAATCAAGGCCGGTTCGGCGTATAGAAAATCGTACCGAAGCACGATTTGGTCGAATTTGAACCAGGTCGAAGTACAATCAGACCAAGGTACGATTTTATCGAACTACAACCAGGGTAAAGTGTAATCGGACCAAGGTACGATGTGGTCGAATTTCAACCAGGTCCAAGTACAATCAGACCAAGGTACGATTTAGTTGAATTGCAACCAGGTTAAAGCAAAATTGAGGACCCCGAAAATAATCACTGCGCCAAAAAGCGATTTTGCGGATCGACTGGCAACCCTTTTTTTAAACGACAACGCCGAGAACCATGGGCACAACATCATGCACAGGCACTAGGCTGCGGCTCGGAAAGGTGTTACGGCACAGCCTCTACGGGGTTAGGGAAGGACAGGATGAGGAAGAAAGTAGGGTGCGATCGCAGGGCGTGAAAAGGACCCACGTGAGTCACGTGGCTCACGTGACGCCAAGAAGGTGCTCTGTCTGCTCTCCCGCCAAGAACACAGAGTAGTAAGAGTAACCTAGAATGCTCTACCTACTCTGTCCATAGAGCCGCAGAGCATACAGAGCAGTATACTAGATTGATAACTCTCCTACATGTATATAAACCACGCTTCTTAGATAACTTTAACCTTCGTAGTCAACTTTAATAATAGAATTTAGACTCTATTAGTAATAAGGCCTTCGCGCACGCCGCGCTCAGTCGTGTTGATACTCACTTCGTTTCCAACCCTCTTCTTATACCCACTCAAGGAAAACCCCTTCGACAGGTTTCCACCCTCTTTGGTGTTTGGATCCTTAGAGGCAGAGGCCCGCCGTTACAAAAGGGTGGCCCGAGCACGTGGGGTCGTTCGCTCAATAAACTACTGCCTAATTTCTTGGATCGCACCATCCACTCTCTACCATCCTCGTCACAGTGCTCTCGACCAAACAACTACCATGCCCGCCTTTCCAGACGATGTTCTATTCCTCATCGTAAAAGAGCTCAAGCAGCTTCTACGTGAAGACATTGCCCGCCACGACCGGTACTCAGGACGACAGCCAAAGCTTGCGCCGTACGCTGGCGTCAGTCGAAAGTGGAATGCAATCATCGAGCGCGAGACTTTCAGGCACATTAGTGTCTCGCCGACGGAACGCCTGCATGAAGAATGCGGGGAAGAAATTCCCGACCAGGGTTTGGTCACCACAGCGCGTTTCCAACAAATGATGGATCGTGACGCAGGTCGCCGACGTCAGATACTACGGCATATCACCTTCCTTGGTAGTAATTCATTCTCTGTTTACTCAACCATGGGACGATCAGATGCAGGTCGGACGACGAACGACGAACATTTCTCGAAATCCGTCCATGTATTCTGGAAGATACTGGAGCATTGGGAACAGCCACTGTCCTTGAAGTTTGTGCAAACACCCGTCATAAAGGGTGACTGGAGCAGACAAGCGCCCGCGTGGCTGCATCTAGTTGGTGACCCGCTCCCGCCCCTGCGCTGTGTCACCAGCTTCTCCGTGGACGATGAACTGGTCGTCTGGCCATCGTCCCTGATGGCTATCGTCGCGTCCCTGACTCACCTCACCAACGTGAAACTCATTCTCAATGATGAGATTAAAGACTCCGAGCTCCGCCAGCGCTGGCGTGAAGGTATACTCTTAAACATTTTCCCACCGGAGAAAGACAACTCACTTCTCTCTCTTAGACCTGGGCCATTGCATCAGCCAAATCTCTCTTACCTGCCGCGACTTCTTCGCCCGTTTTACTGACCGCTCCCACGGCTTTGATGAGCCGCCTGCTGTTGCCCTAGGCGCCCCCGACACCTTATGCATTAATCTGTTCACACTGTCGACGCACCTACGCCACCTTCATCTCGAGCAGGCCCGTATATCAGCTGCGCTTTTCTGGCCGAGCGCCAATGAAACCGACCAAGCTTCACTGCCATCATGGCCACACCTCGAGACGCTCTTGATCGAGCTTGAGCCGGTGGATTCGTACGGTATGCCAACCCCAGTTCCAGCTCCCCGCCATAGTACGCA
Source organism: Lasiodiplodia sp. COLG20 (assembly GCA_009801085.1). Taxonomy (NCBI): domain Eukaryota; kingdom Fungi; phylum Ascomycota; class Dothideomycetes; order Botryosphaeriales; family Botryosphaeriaceae; genus Lasiodiplodia; species Lasiodiplodia sp. COLG20. The sequence goes on from VNWV01000004.1 coordinate 807,219, forward strand.
GACGCGGACGCGCGTCCACAATTGCCTATAATGTTTCATTGCTGACACGCCTCCAGGCCGCTTCTATGCCGACCCCACTCCCGAAGAGCTCGCCTACAACGCCTCACACAACGAACGCCGCCCCTGGGACCCCATCGAACACGTTCGTCGCGCTGTCCCGCGCCCAGAGCGCCTGTATCCCTTTCTGGCCACCGTGGGCCGCGCCGCGCAGCGTATGCCGCGGCTGACGCGGCTCAGCATCGAGCATGAGGACGCCCCGGGCTTCACCGTAAACCTGGAGCTCTACGAAAATCACGTAGATGGCGGGAAGATAAAGGATGGTAGGCTTAGATGGAGCTGGTATATTACGCCTGCCGTGCCTCTGGCTGATGATGTACTCGAGGCATGGGGGTTGCGATGGGACGAGGTCGAGATTTGGGAAGAAGAGGGAGAGAATGGGTCATGGACTGCGGAAGCGTTAATACCGTGGCGGTAAGGATGTAGATATTATAAGCTGGAATTTCGCTCAGTGTTACTTCCACGGGACACCTGTTTGCCAGTTGCTTCGGCTTGGCTGGAAAGGCCTGTTTATAGCCGTGTTGAAAAAAGGCAACAGCCGATGTGTGACATCAAACTGAAACAGCATAATAATGGGTCAACTGAAATGTATAGTTGGAGAAACGTAGATTGTCTATCAACGGCTTCATCCCCTCAATCGCCCAGCTGGTTAAATTCTAGAATGCAGACCAGCCGCCATCCACCGTGATAATTGCTCCATTGGAAGTGTAAGCATGTTCACCCGCGTAGAAGAGCACGGACTTGGCCACGTCATCAACATCCGAGATCTTGGGCTCGACAGCGCCAGCCTTCATTGTCAATGCGAAGCCCTCCTCATCCACACCGTTATTGGCCTGATTAATCAGTCGTGTATTCATGCCTCCTGGCAGCAAGACGATAGCTCGGATGTTCTTTTTATTATATGCCGCGGCCGTGTTCTTCGTTAGACCCACCAGACCCGATTTGCTGGAGATATATGCCGCGCCTTGATGGTGATGATCAGTGCCTTTACTTTTATACTTTTGAGCCTGTAGATCAACCTACCCGCGAGAGAACCTTTGATTGCCGACATAGATGAAATGTTGATGATGGCGCCACCGGAAGGGTCCTGGGCAAGAAACTGATTGACCGCCCGCTTGCTGAAAAGGTAGGGTGCGGTTAGGTTGATGGCGATGACACGATCCCACAGCGAACGTTCTAGAGACCCTACCGGCTGCCACCTACGAAAGGCAAAAATTGAAGGTTAGTTATGTCGGCATTAGAGTGTCGGGTATACGTACTTGTCCGTAATACCGGCATTGTTGACCAAAACGTCCAAGCGGCCAAACTTCTGGATCGTCTTGGTGAATGCTTGATCAATCGCTGCCTCGTTGGTGACATCAGTTTCGGTGCTCAGGAGCCGATCATTTCCGAAGCCTGCTGAATTGAACTCTGTGACGGTATCCTGAAGAACGTCCGCCATGACATCACAGATCGTGACGCTGGCACCTGACTGCAGGAAGGCACTTGCGATGGCCTTGCCAAGACCGCCTGCCGCGCCGGTTACCAGGACAACCTTTCCCGCAAAAGACATGGCGAAAAAGGCTGGATGTGCAGGTATGGAGATTGCTGAAAAGTTACAAAGTGGTAGCAATGGGAAAAGACTTAAACCGTGGTCTGGTGTAAGAGGTTTATGCAGAGAAGTCGAAAAGGCGTTCGTTGCAATTTGTATTGATCCAGTAGTGTTGAAGTACTGGCATGAAGCCGGTATGCCGTGGCGCTTTTATACACCGGCTTTGAGACTGCTCGACAATTACAACACCGTGAATAGTAGTATTGCAAAAGCGTCTAAAGCGAGCTTGGTAAACGGAAACCGGAGCAGAAGCAACCCGCCGGAACGTTTTCGGAGATTGGAAATACTGAATCGACTAGTTTTCACCCCTTTATTACACTACTGTGGGAATACCCCTTTCATAACTCGTATCGTAATGTTGACTTGGCATGACTGAAATCGCTGACACACTTATGATCCCCAAGAGAACTACATTACTATTTCCTCTCTGAGCGTGACAGAGCCTGGATGCTGCTTGAATGCTGTCTTACATGCAGCGCTTTTTCAAGATGTGTTCTGTTGTAGAGCTTGCAATGAAAATGATATCGTCTCTGTTTATTGTTCGCTACAGTTGCATCTGGATCAACTCAAAACTGTACATTTGCGCTGCGTTTCCGAATGCGCTCTCCGTAAAGACTGAAGAGTACTGGCACCGGAACGACAGCTAACGCAATGAAAGCTAGGATGGAATTTCCCCAACCCAAGCCGAGGGCGTCATACATCTCCAGCGCACATAGAGGGAGGGTGGCGCCAAGGGTGCTCCGCACCAGAGTATTGGCAGCCATGGCAGACGAGGCGTGAATCGTGAATGCGTCAACAAGATATGTCTGAATGCACAGCTACACCGACAGATGGTCAGTACAGCGGTAACAGCCGGGAGGAAGGCCAGGAGACGTACCATGCACGAAAGCAATCCAATTCCAATGATCAAAGTCCCGAGCATGGGCACCGCCCAGTGCACGTGCTTCTCTGTAGTCCAGCCGTAGATGAAAAGACCAACCGGGATGCAGAGTGCAGCAGGGCCCACGAGCCAAACGGGCAGCCTGTCCTCGGGCCGCGTGGGCTTGCCTGATGCCTGCAGCTTACGAATAAGGCGGTCTGACGTCTGGCCGACGAGGATGAGGCCGATGAACATGCCAATGCCGATACCGATGTAGGAAAGACCGACAGTGCCGCTTCCAAAACCGTAGTTCTCGCCAAATACGAAGGAAAAGGTCGAGAAGAGGAGGTAGAGTATCGCATAGATGATTGCTATGAACGAAGACATGGCCAGAACGATTGGTGACCTGACGAGTAGCTTTATAGGACGCACGATTGCGCGAGTGATTAGCTCCTTGTGGGATGTATCCTTGGCCAGCTTTGAGCGCAGGCCGGGATTGCCGGTTGCTTTGCGGAGGCGCGCTACCTTGCGGTTGAGGATAGCTGGGGCATATGTTTCCCGCATGAAGATCATGCATACCACGGTCAATACGCCAGACTGTAAACGAGTCAGCATTAGCAATATCACAAGGAGAGACGAACAGACCAAAATTGTGAGAAGCCAAAACACCCACCTCCATCCCATCGCCTGGACCAGGAACCCCCCAGCCACAGGCCCAACAACAGGGCCGAACAACGGGCCAGCCGTCCATATTGCCATGGCCCTACCTCTGCGCGCCGTTGGCATCGTGTCGGCGATGGTGCCTGCGCCGATAGTCAAGCACGTTACTCCAAAACAACCCGACAACAGCCTGAATGCAATCAACATGCCCATGCTGTCTGCAACAGCGCAGGCAATGGTGAAGATGAAGAAACCCACATTCCCCACATGGTAGAGAGGGAGACGTCCATATATCTCGGACAATGGTGCGATGATGAGCGGGCCGATGGCGAAGCCGAGGACGAAAACTGAGACAACGAAGCTCGACAGCAGGCGGGAGGATGTGTGAAAGGTTTCCAGGACTTCTGGCACTCCAGGAGCAAACATCGATGAGGCGAGCGGTGTGACGAAAGTGCTGGCGGAGCAAAGACCAATATTCAGCCACTTTTTCCGTGCAGACCAGTTCTGTGGGTTGGCGGGGTCGTCGGGGCCGTCCCACCAGACGAGGCTGTCGTCTTCATCTGGTGATTGTGATTGTTCGACTACTGGCACGGCTGTGCAGCTTTCTACCTTCTCAAGATCCTGATCGAAGGATGGTGCTGGGTTCTGACTTTTCTGGCTTGCCTGAGAGGACGTCATGCTGAAAGAGTTCAATGTAACGACGGCCAAGCCGTCGTCGGTCCGAATGGTCCCTGGATGGCACTGTATCAGGGATGGATGATGATTTGCAGGGAGGGTTTTGATTGCGGTTTTATAGCCATGTATTGTGTTTTGCCGGACCCACAAAGCATGATTCCGTCTTCCGAGTTATACAACATGTATAGCTGCTAAGCATCCGAAGCCGATGTGTGGAGGTCCACTCCGTGATCAGCGCCGTAGAGTCGCCGAAGCTCGCGGTAAAAGCCCACGTCTCCGGCTAATTCCCACTTCCAACTCATCCCTCCTAATTGCTCGAGCATGGAAGACACAGCTCGCCAGTACGTATGTCAGCAATGCCACAAGGCCTACTCTACAGCCGGCCATCTCCGCCGGCACGAGACTACTCGTAAGTGAAACCATTCCTCTCACTTGGCGTTACTGATGCGGCCCAGATTCTGGACGAAAGTCGGCCCAGTGTCCCTTTTGCAGCCGACCGTTCGTCAGATCGTGAGTATACTACTGTTGCCGTGCGCCACGGGAATAGCCGCTGAAGAAGCAGGGACGTCGCCCGGAGACATGCCGTTTCATGCGCCAGGAAGCAGCAGGCAGACGCACCTCCGCAGGCCAAGCGTGGTCGGAAGGCCCGAGCCTGCGACCGGTGCATCGTAAGGAAAACTTCGTGCGACACCGGCTCGCCATGCTCCCGGTGCCTGTCACTGGGCATGCCGTGCTCGTACCGTCGGAAAGGCGGCAATCATGACGCGGAACACAACGACGCGCCCTTCTTGCTGAAATTTGTCGACAGTTCGTACGAGTCATCACTCGCAGCATTTGTAGCAGCCGGCACACACGAGAATCCAGCCAGTGCTGCAGAGTGGCAATTCCTCCCGGACGACGACACGTTCTCCTTTGGATGGAGCTGTGCTGGTACTCTTTTTGATACCTGGTTCAGCTTCGAGGATGAGAACCACAGTGGCCTCAGTCAGCTGCCGCTGAGCTATAACGCCTCGCCGCATCTCAGTTCTCGTCTAGACGATGCCGTTGCCCAGCTGGCCAACGTCAGCGGGACGGATTTCGACTACGACTTTGCGAGATCTGTCTTCACCACAGGCAATATTCCCGGCTTCTTGAACAGCTTCTTCAGCAACTACCACCCACAGATGCCCATCATGCACCGGCCAACCTTCTCGCTCGAAACGGCATCCATGGCTCTTGTCGTGGCAATTTTTGCCGTCGGTCTGGCAACCTCGGGGTCCAAGCAAAGGTCGCCGAAAGGTCGCCGTTTGCTCGGCCTCATTGAGGAATTCATCTTCACACAGAACCCTTTCAGGCGTTACCTCGGCCGAGACAACGGCTGCGCGACAACATGCAGTGAGTTTGAGGTCCTCCAGGCGGCATTCATCATATCCACAATACAAAGCGGCATGCACGACATCACAACGCGGCGCAGAATAAGAGTGGAGAGACAACCAGCACTTGTCGCTGTCGTCCGGGCTGCGGGATTGTTTGGATGGTCTCGAAAGCGGGAGAAGTCCAGCTGGGAGGAATTTGTGGCCGACGAGTGTCGAATAAGGTTACTGCTCTTGCAATTCCTTCCACAGAGCGTGGTGCTAACAGAAGCAGGCTCGGCGCTTTTACCATCATGTTCGACAGCCACCTCTGCCTGTTCTACAGCACCTCTCCACAAGCATCCGTAGCAGAAATGACGGGGGACATGATGTGCAATGATGAGCTGTTTGAGGCGGAGACAACAATCGAGTTTGAAAGGATCAAGGAACTGGAACCGCCCTGCGAATGCCTATCCATGTGCGAGTTTATCAACAGGCTGACACGTGGGGCGCGGGTCGGGGCACAGGATGGCTTCCCGACGCTCCAGCCACAACAGCTGCAGGCTGCTATATGGGGTGAGTCGTTACGGCCTTGTGGGGATGCAAAATGAGACTAACGTGCCGCAAGTCATGGCTGGCGTCGTCCATACCGCTCGTATAAGCGTGCTCGCATCGGCACAGCTGAGCGCCGTGTTTTGCGCAACCGAGAAATGGAAGGTGCTCTGGGAAGAAGCAACAGCAAGAGCGGAAGCAAAGGGAATATTGCTGTCCAAAGTGACGCGGCACGCGGCCGAGATCTGCTGGCTGCTGCAGACAATCGTCCAGGCAACACTGAGGGGCGATGTCGACAGCTCATATATGTGTACCTTTGCTAGAGATTCTTTGGCTGCTGTGGCCGAGTTTATTGAGGAACATAAAAAGTTGTAGAATAGCTAAAACACAGCCACCGCGTTTGGGGGACTCCCTATCAGCCCAGGCTGGTTCAACGGCACCGAAACCAACAAGAAGCTGTACCGGTCCACCTTTTTGCAATGCTCCGCCAGAGCCTTCAAATCCCACAGCTCTCCGATGGGCATGCCAAACATGGACAAAAGGTATTGATGCAGTACTACTTCCTGGTCAGCTCCACAGAACTTCGTCAGACAGTAATCAACTCACCCAAATCCGCCGGCCCCCACGCGCTTCCGTCCTCCTTGGCCCGCGGAATCTGCTCAAAAGCAACCGCATCTCCAGCCACAGCGCTAAATCGGCGATTCCAGATCCACCGGGCTGCATTTTCACTCCCCTCAACTCCAGTGGCCAGGAAGCCTGACAGCAGTTGCCCCTGCTCGTCGGCACTGCGCCCCCCCAGCGCCTCGGTCCACCCGGTGCGCAACACGAGCACATCTCCTGGCTGGAACAAGACACCCTGCCGCTTGGCGCACGCCTCGAGGTCGGCGACGGTGATGGGCATGCCGGCGAACGGGTCGAGAGGCGTGCCACGCGTGGTGCAATAGTAGGACGCATAGTCGAGTAGGACGCCGCGCGCGACGATACAGCCGCGGGCGTGCCAGTGCTCAAGCGTGGGCGCCACGGCTGATGAGGCTGCAGTGGTGAAGTGCTCGCGCTGGGGGTGGAAGCCGTTGTACGCGAGGCCGGAAGGCTGGTGCTGGTAATGGCATAGGCTGTCCCATTGGCTGGAGCCCTGCGTGTTGAAGGCCAGTTCATCGTCCCAGCCGTGCGCGTCCATGCCGGCGTCACGCAGCGAGTGCACGTGGTGCGTAGTAAGGGCGCGGTTGCTGCCAGGGTGCGTCTTGAGGCTGTCGAGCGGCCAGCTGGTTTCTGCGTTAGTGTTGAGGATAGATATTTTGAGGGGTGTTGTACTTCAGTGAGATGGAGATGCCGTCTTTTGTTTCTTTGGCAGCGGCGGCCACAACCTCGGGCGTAAGATGGTTCAGCGTTCCGAACATGTCTTTTTTACCGTCCTGGTCGAAAACACCCCAGGCGCAGCCTTGCGGCATGCCTTCAACGCTGGGGAGGTTGTCGAAATCCGGGACGTTCATTTTGTCTTGCTGTAACAGAGACCTTCCTCCAGTTCAATCCAAGAATGCAGCGAAAAATGTTGCCTCCTTTAGTATCAATTTGTACCCGCGTATGGACTACGGATTTCTCCGCCTTGGAGCACGCACATATACCCGGGTGTTTGTAGAACCAATGCCGGCTTCGCTTGATTCCGATACCCGCAGACATTCCTACAAGGAGTCTCGGCTTGGAATAACTCCGCCACTCAAGTAGGCACTTTCGCCTTTAGGCGCCCATATCCGTTACACGAGCGGCAGAGATACTGATTCGAGCGGTCTGTGCTTCACCAAGACCTATCCGAAACCGATGTGGGAAAATACCGAAACCCGGGAATTGAATATACATGTATAGTTCTGCCAACGATAAAGAGGCGCAAAACTGCAGGTTGGAAAGGATACAGACTGAGAGACCGAGCAAGCCTATTCGACCCAGTGTCTTCTTTGGAATCCATTCCCACCATGACTACCGCACCCATTTCTCCGGACGCCGCAGTCCAGGCCAAATACGCCGCCGAGCGCCAACGGCGACTCCGACCTGATGGAGCCACCCAGTACGTTGACCTCGACAAGACCGACAAGTTCAAGTACCTGCATGACGACCCTTGGGTTGATCATGATGTCCTCAACGCCCAACCCCCGGCTCTCACTGACGGGGATGAATGCAAATTCCTCATCCTGGGAGCAGGCTATGGCGGACTCATCTTCGCTGCCCGACTGATCCAAGCCGGCTTCTCTCCATCAGAGATGCGGCTGGTCGACACGGCGGGTGGGTTTGGTGGCACATGGTACTGGAACCGATACCCGGGCCTGATGTGCGATGTCGAGTCGTACATCTACATGCCGCTCCTGGAAGAGACAAACCACATGCCCACGCACAAGTACACGTATGGACCAGAGTTGCTCGAGCATGCGAACCGAATCGCCCAACACTTCTCGCTGGCCGACAAAGCGCTATTCCGCACGCAAGTTAAGACACAGCGCTGGGACGAGTCGCGCAAGCAGTGGGTCGTCGCCATGTCCGAGTACCGCGGGCCAAACGATGGCGGGCGTGAACTGCAAGTGCGCGCATCCTTCGTCATCATGACAGGTGGTTTGCTCAACGTGCCACACATTCCCAAGATGCCTGGTCTGGAGACGTTCAAAGGCCAACACTTCCACACGGCTCGCTGGGACTACAGCATCACGGGCGGCACTCCCGAAGTGCAGACGCTGGACAAATTGGCCGGCAAGCGCGTCGGCATCCTTGGTACAGGCTGCACGGCCATCCAAGTCGTGCCGGAGCTGGCCAAATGGAGCAAGCACCTCTACGTCTTCCAGCGCACCGCTTCCTCCTGCGATGTTCGCGGCCAGCACGAGACGGACCCGAACGCCTGGCCCGCCATTACCGAGAATGGCGCCCCTGGGTGGCAGAAGCGCCGCGCCGAGAACTTCAACTCGTACGTCATGGGCCGGCCCGAGGGCGCCGACCTGGTGCACGATGGCTGGTGCCAAATGCCCAGCTTCAGCGCGCTCATCGGCGCCACCCACAGGGGCATCGTCGACGCGAACGACCCTGAGAGCGTGAGGAAGCACAAAGAATGGATGGATGCCCTCGATTTTCCCCGCGCTCAGCGTGTGCGCGCCCGCGTCGACCAAGAGGTCAAGGATCCGGCCAAAGCTGAGAAGCTGCGTGCCTGGTACCCAACCTACTGCAAGCGTCCTGGCTTCCATGACCAGTACCTGCAAAGTTTCAATCAGCCCAACGTCGACATCATCGACACTGACGGCAAGGGCGTGGACTGCTTGACAGAGAATGGTGTCGTCGTGGCCGGCGTCGAGTATCCCGTCGACGTGTTGGTGTTGAGCACCGGCTTCCGTAATGCTGTTGGCGACCCCGTAAGCCCTGGTTGGAATGCCAGCGTCAAGGTGTATGGGCGTGGGGGCTTGGATATGGATACGAAGTGGGCTGAGAAGGGCCCAACGACATTCCACGGCATGACCAGCCACGACTTCCCAAACATGTTCTTCTGGTCGCCTTCACAGACAGGCATGGCGTGTGAGTAATTCTGAGTTGTCCTGTTGGTCTGCTTTGTTCTGACATCACCCGCAGGTAATATTACTTATGTGCTCGACTTGATCGCCACGCACACTGCTTTCATCGTGGCCGAGGCCAGCAAAAAGGCAAACGGCCTGCCGTTTTCCGTCGAGCCCTCTGCCGAATCTGAAGAGCACTGGGCTGAAGAGACAGCCAAGCGCTCTGCCTGGTTCTCGCCCATCCTCGGCTGCACCCCAGGCTATTTCAATGCTGAGGGCCACGCCGCAAATGAGACGGATGATGAGAAGACGGTGGCAAAGAAGAAAAGAGCTGCCGCCTGGGGCGAAGGTAGCACTGACTATGCTTGCCGTCTTGCCCAATGGCGCACTGATGGTGCACTTGAAGGTATTGAAATCTGTTAAGCTTCTTTGCTGTCGCCAATATATGTATTTAAATAGAGGACTATTACGGCACGCTGCGCCGTCGTTCTTACTACCGCTATTCTCGCTGCTGTCATCTCCGACGCTCTCGCTGCTACTGTTTTCGCTGCTACCATTCTTGATACTTTGTTTTCACTGTCGCCGTCCCCACTGTCGCCGTCTCTACTATCGCCATTTCTACTACCACCGTTTCTACTATCGCCGTTTCTACTATTACCGTTTCTTTTAACGGCCTACCCGCCGGAATTTTAAAGCTCTAGTAGAATTTTATAGGTTTTTTAATTATTTTATCGTAGCGTTAATCTAACGTCTTACTTATTAGAGTTTTATAGTCTTATTAAAGTTTATTACGACACGCTTAATAGTAGTAGAGAAGTTAAAATCTTATACGACTTACTACCTACGTAACTAACCCCTACTAATCTAGTACGATCTACCCAACCGATCTAGCCGTATTTAAACCTACTAACTCGAGCTATTAAACCCTTTTCGTTATTTTAATTACTCTAATTATCTTAATTATTATAAGTAACTAATACTAATTATATTAATTACTCTATATATATAAACTATACTCGTTATAGTAGATAGAATCTATTATAAACTCTAAGAAATATAGACTTTATAACTCTAAAAATAGAAAACTCGTACGAGAAAACTTATCGTAGAAACTAATAAGTTTTAAGAACGAAAGAGTCGTACGACTTTAGATTTTATATAAAAATCTAGAGAATACAAAATAACGACGCGTATAAGAATACTAGTAGATAGTAGTTAAAATCTATATAAAAAAAACGTCTACGAGAGCGCGATAACTCTAAAAGAAAGTACGAACTAAAGAATTTTTTATAGAATAAAAAACCGTAAAGTTAAGCTAAAAGCTAAAAGTTTAGACGTATATATTACGAACTCTAGAGAATACGAGCTTTATAACTTTAGAGATAGAAAGCCCGTACGAAAAAATTCGTCGTAAAAAATAATAAGTCTTAAAAGTAGAAGAGCCGTACGATTCTAGATTTTATATAGAAATCTAGAGAATACGAAACGACGACGCGTATAGAAATACTAATAGATAGTAGCTAAAGCCCGTATAAAAGAAACGTCTACGAAGATACGATAACTTTAAAAGAATAAATACTAGAAAAGTCTCTACGAGATAAAAAACTATAAGATCTAATTAAGAATCGTAGATCTAGATAAATAATCGTTCTAAAATAGTACGCGAAAATAGAAAGTCGAAAAACAAATAGACGAGAGAAATAAACGAGATATAGTACGATATTACGACCGTTTAAAAATTAAAAGAACGTTTTAGACGCTTAGATTACGTATACTCTACTTTAAATCTATATAGATTTAATTCGTATAGATCTAAACCCTTTAGATCTAACTTATATAAATCTAGATTATAACTAGCTCTTCTATAGTATATAGATATACTCGCTAGCTAGATACTTAACTCTTTATAGTTAACTTAAAGTTCTAATTAAGACTCTTTAATTAGAGGTAATTAGCTTACTATATATCGCGTAATTATATAATACTCTCTTATTTAATTATTATTCTTTCTCTCTTATCTCTTTAAGATAAATTTTATAGTTTATTCGACTTACTAAGTAACTTTAAAGCTTAGTAAAAGAAGTCTACTATTATACTTTAACTACTATTCTTATAAGAGAAGAAAGATAGCTAATTAAAATTATCGACTAAAATAGAAAGTATTAACCTAGTATAGAAATTACTAACGAATAATAATAGCTAATAACGAAATATAAAACGTTCTAATAGAATCTTTATCGTAGCTAACTATAGTCGACTTATAGTATATAATCTAACGTAATTAAGAATAGCTAGAATAGCTTTAGTAGAAATTACGCGACTAAAAAACGAAGAACTAGAGACTAGCGAATTAACTCGCTAACGTTTAGTAATCTACTTTTTTTAGTATATCTACGATAAAAGTATAAGTTAATACGCTAAACCTACGAACTAATCTTAGAGTTAAAATTCTAAAACTAAACTTCTACTACGAAGACTATAAGAAGATCTAAAACTTTCTTATATAGCTTAATAACTATCTCTATTTCTTAAAAAGTTAGATCGTTATCTCTATTAAAAAAGTTTTATTCGCTAATACGTTTCTTAGAAACGTAGCTAAATATTAGTTTCGCCTCTATAAAAGAAAATATTAGAAGCGATTCGACGACTATAGCGAAAAAACTACTTAGTTTTTTAATAGCTATAAAGTTTTTACTAAGAGACTTCGTAACGTTTTTATAGCCGTAGATAAATCTAAAAAAGCTATAAATATTTTACTAAGTATTAAATAAAAGACTTTTATCTTAGACTATAACGTTCGCTTCTATAATACTCTATACGCTACGAGAGTTCTATATATAAACGCGCTACTTTACGTAAGATATAAAGCGGGACTTAAAAAGAAAATTTAAAAGACTCTAATCTATTATTTTAAGTAGAAGACTTTATTAGACCTTATAAATAAGACTTAAAAGCTAGACTAGTTATAGAACGAGTACTAATAGAATAAAAAGAGATATAACGATAATAACTTTTAATTTAAAAGAGCGCTCTAATATACGTAAAAAGAGAATAACGCTATAAAACTTAATATTATAAGAAAGAAAGAGAGTAGAAAGCCTAGTATTACAAACTCTAGGAAATACGGGCTTTATAACCCTAAGGGTAAAAGACCCGCACGGGAAAACTCGCCGTAAGGACTAATAAGCCTCGTAGGTGGGAGAGCCGCACGGCCCTAGATCCCGTACGGGAATCTAGAGGATACGAGATGACGGCGCGTACGAAAATACTAGTAGATAGTAGCTAAAACCCGTATAGAAAGAACGTCTACGAGGACGCGGTAACTCTAGAAGAAAGTACGAACTAGGAAATCCCCTATAGGACGAAGAACTATAGGGTTAAGCTAAGAATTAAAGGTCTAGGCGTATAATCGTTCTAAAGTAGTATACGAAGATGAAAAGCCGGAAGGTAGATAGAAGAAAAACGAATAAGATATAGTACGATATTACGATCGTTTAGAAGTCTAAGAAACGCCTTAAGCGCCTAAATTACGTACGATCTATAGTAAGCTCTTACGAGCTTAGGCTTATAACGGCTCGATCTAAGCCCCTACGAGCTAGAGCTTATAAGGGCTTCTTAAATTATAACTAGCTTTTCTATAGTATATAGATATACTCGTTAGCTAGACTCTTAATCCTTCGTAGTTAACTTAAAGTTCTAATTAAGACTCTTTAGTTAGAGGTAACCGACTTACTATACGTTATATAATTACGTAATACTCTCTTATCTAATTATTATTCTTTCTTTCTTATCTCTTTAAGATAAACTCTACGGTTTATTTAGCCCGCTAAGTGACTTTAAAGCTTAGTGGAAGGAGCCTACCGTTATATATAGACGTAGTTCTTAAAGTCTTTATATTTAATTACGTGAGAAGAAACTATTACTCGATAATTAGAAGATATTATTATAGAAGTAGAAGTTCTATTCTTCTACGTAAAGAAGAGTTTTTTTCTATTACGTCTACTACTACTTTACGATTCTTCGTTAGTAGTAGACTATTTTATTATAGACTTAGTATTATATCGTAGAGCGCTTATACTTAGATAAAAAGATCTATTAGAGAATATTTTTTTAGAGTATTACTATCTTATATATTTCTAGCGTTCTTACTATATTTTTTAGATATATTTTATTCTTTTACTACTACGCGCCTCGCGCTTTATTTTATAATTAGCTAGTAATTTTCTCGGCGCTTTAGAGAAAGAGGTTCTATTTTCTCTATTAGTTTTTATAGTAAGCGCGAAACTATATAGTTTCTTTTTTAATTCTATATTATTTTATAAATATATCTATTCGTACTACGAGAATTTAGATAGTTATAAACGTAGAGTCGTTAGTACGTCTTATTTCTCTATATTAGTTTAGATATTTCTCGATTCTAGTTAGAATAGCTTTATTTTACTAGTACTCTATTTCGTCTTTATTAGATTCGAATATATAGACGCGAAAACTTTCTTTACTATTAAGAATCTCTCTATCGTCTATTAGAGTTTTACTAAACTCTTAAATTTCTTTTTACGTAGAAGCTTATAAGATAGTATAAACGCGTTAAAGCTTTTTAGAATACTAGTCTACGTTCTATTTCTCGCTCTCGTAAATTAGATAATAGTCGTTATAATAAACTATCTAACTTATAGCTACGTAGCTAATCTCTTTAGTAGCTACTATAGTAGCTTTTTTAGAGTTTCTCTTTTTACCGATAACTACGGTTTTTCTACGCGGTTTTTTAGTATACTTTGAGGGATATTTTTTATACTATTTAGCGCTATAGTAGATATAAAGTCTCTTATTGAATTAAGTTTATTACTAAGAGGTCTATTTACGTGTTTATTATTTATCTTTTCTCTTATTATCAAATTTCTTTTTTTTTTACGCGCTATATTAAGTTCTATAGCGTCGTCTTCTTTTTAGATATAACGTAAAGATCTTTTTAGTTAAAAGCTATTAGCTCTAGACTCTTAGTTATTTTATTAATACTTAGTTTATAGTTAGTCTAGTTTTTATATCTTATTTATAAGGTCGCTAAAGGTTATCTATCTAGAGTAATAGATTAAGATCTTCTAGATTTTCTTTTTAAGTTCTATCTTATACTTTTTATAGAGTAGTATATCTATATACGGTATTCTAGTAGCGTATAGAATATTACGAAAGCGAATATTATAGTTTAGAATAGAAGTCTTTTATTTAATACTTAATAAAGTACTTATAGCTTTTTTAGACTTATCGACTACTATAAAGACGTTACGAAGCTTTTTTATAAAGATTTTATATTTATTAAATAGCTAGGTCGTTTCTTAACTATATTTATTAGATTACTTTTAGTATTCTTTTTTATAAGGGTGGAACTATCGTTTAGCCGCCTCTCTAAGAAAAATATTAGCGAAGAGTACTTTTTTAACGTTAGTTGAGAGTTAATTATTCGAGAAGTATAGATAATTATTAAGCTAAATAAGAAAGTTCTAGGTTTTTTTATAGTCTTTATAGTGTTACGAACTCTAGGGAACACGGGCTTTATAACTCTAAGGGTAGAAGACCCGTATAGAAAAACTCGCCGTAAGGACTAATAAGTCTCGTAGGCGGGAGAGCCGTACGGTCCTAGATTCCGTACGAAAATCTAGAGGATACGAAATAATAGCGTGTATAAGAATACTAGTAGGTAGTAGCCGAAGCCCGTATAGAAAGAACGTCTACGAGGGCGCGGCAACTCTAGAAGGAAGTACGGACTAGGAAATTCCCTATAGAACGAAGAACTATAGGGTTAAGTTAAGAGCCGAAGGTCTAGGCGTATAATCGTTCTAAAGTAGTGTACGAAGATGAAAAGCCGGAAGGTAGATAGGAGGAAAACGAATAAGATATAGTACGACATTACGATCGTTTAAAAGTCTAAGAAACGTCTTAAGCGCCTAAGTTACGTGCGATTTATAGTAAGCTCTTACGAGCCTAGGCTTATAACGGCTCGACCTAAGCCCCTACGAGTTAAAGCTTATAAGGGCTTTTTAGATTGTAACTAGCTTTTCTATAGTATATAGATATACTCGTTAGCTAGACTCTTAACCCTTCGTAGTTAACTTAAAGTTCTAATTAAGACTCTTTAGTTAGAGGTAACTGGCTTACTATGCGTCGTATAATTATATAATACTCTCTTATCTAATTATTATTCTCCCTCTCTTATCTCTTTAAGGTAAACTTTACGGTTTATCTAGCCCGCTAAGTGACTCCGAAGCTTAGTAGAAGGAGTTTACCGTTATACTTTAACTACTATTCTTATAAGAGGAGGAAGACAATTAACACGGTTATTTACCGACTAAAAAAGTATTAATCTAGTATAGGAATTACTAACGAATAGTAATAGCTAACGACGGAATATAAGACGTCTCGATAGAATCCCTACCGTAGCTAACTATAGCCGACTTATAGTATATAATTTAACGTAACTAAGAATAGCTAGGATAACTCTAGTAGGAATTACGCGACTAGAAAACGGAGAACTAGAGACTAGCGAACCAGCTCGCTAGCGTTTAGCAATCTACTTTTTCTAGTATATCTATAACGGGAATATAAGTCGACACGCTAAACCTACGAACTACCCCTAGGGTTAAGGTTTCGAAACCGGACTTCTACCATAAAGACTATAAGAAAACCTAGAACTTTCTTACTTAGCTTAACGATTACCTATACTTCTCGGTTTAGTTATTATTAGGGTTTGGGGAATTAGGGTTAGGGTTAGGGTTAGGGTTAGGGTTAGGGTTAGGGTTAGGGTTAGGGTTAGGGTTAGGTTAGGGTTAGGGTTAGGGTTAG
>VNWV01000004.1:2915262-3224542 GCA_009801085.1 Lasiodiplodia sp. COLG20
GCTGTTCCCGTCGGCGTGCTGCAGTGGTTACTGTGGCCCTTTTTCAGTATCCTCGCTGCGACAATGTAATACACTTGCGCTTCTGAAAGACTGTAGTCCACGACAGGCATGTCCTCGGTCCTGCAGATGCCTGCCAGGGCGAATATTTTATCTCTTCCATCCGTAGCTTCCAACGGCCGGCAGCGAGTGAGCAGCCGTTTCAATGCGTCACGAGGCAGACAGTCCGACAAATCCAGTTGAGATTTGAAATAGCTCAATTCCAAGCGGTGAAACAAGCGGACCTTTGCAACTCTCATCTGCCACGGATATTCCAGTGTGTGAAAATCTCGGAAGAGTTGACGAAGGAACCCCATGCGGTCGAAGTGTGAAATAGCCGTGCACAGCTGCAACATGTCTTCGATGCAACTACCGCAAAGCACAACGGCATTTCTAGACAGAACTGCCTCTTGCACGACCCAAGTGCGACTGAACCATGGCGCGGAGAGGATTGCAGCGAGAGCAGAAATCGTTCCGACGGTTTGTCTTTTAGTGAACTCAACGGCTTGCACAGAGCTTTCCTCGCCAGAACTGATGTGATTGATCTCTCTCAAGTAGTCAAAGGCAGAGCGGAAATGATCCTCGTTCCCCGGACCTCGAGCAAAGCCGAGAAAAATGACCGTAGCCGATGCATTGGAGTAGATAGCACCCATTAAAGGCACCTGCTGCCCCCTCTCCTTGACATTGGATTGTTGTATGCAGAATTGGTCAATCCAGAATGGGAGATGTCGATGAGCCGCGTTCGGGTTGGAAAGGTAAGCCCGCACAGCCGCCAGCGGGCCTCCACGAATATCGAGCCAATGGTCCCTAAACTTCGCAGGCTCGTCCAGCTCTTTTCCATTCGGCCATCGGTATGAAAGGGCGCAGTATGGAGGCGGGTCATTGATGTTCACGTGCTTGATGCGGAATCCGAGCGGAGTCTTGCAAGGGACGTCGGGAGTGTCGAACTCAATCAGGCGGATCTCGCCTTCTTGTAACGGTTCATAGGCGATTTCCAGTGTCGATCTCTCCCACCACGGTTCCATTTTGGATGCGGCACCGGGACGGGCGGATAGCTAAAATTAGCGGGGTGGGCGTGTTGTTTACAAGCGCGAAAAAGCGGGGCGCCTAGTGTTGACTAGCTTATGAACGATTTCGCCCCCATCTTCTCAAGAAACAGTCTCGCTACTGAATAGACATGTTAGCCAGATCATGCCTACATCCTCGTATATGACCTGATTCTTCACCAGATATACCATCTTTCGACCGAGCCCCATTGAACCTCTTAGTGAGAAAACACGTTGTAGAACTTGGTAAGCGTTTATCCTTCTATTGACTGTTTCATTGAAGTATCTGGGAAGCAATGCATCGGAATTTCACGTGTGGCTTGCCTGAGATCACTCTCTCTTCGAAACAATCTGAGAGGACTCTCTAAACAGATTGTGTGCTATTACAGGGCGGCTACTTTACGAGAGTGCACGAATATCTAATCAATTAATCGGATCTCCGAAGGTGCACCAAAAGGACCGAAACCCCGCCATGTTTAAATCAAGCATATCCGAGGTTCATCCATACGAAATTTTCACCCCTCTTCGCTTTCCAAGACAGCCTAAAGGATTCACCCACGACCAAGCCTGTTATTCTTGATCGAACAAAGGTCTGCAGTATATATACAACACCAAATTTTTGCATCTTCAACCAAGCATAGGAGGTCTACCTCCTGTCTGCTCCGCTTGGTGTAGTTGGTTTATCACGTTTGACTGTAATATCCGTTGCCATCAAAAGGTCCCTAGTTCGATTCTGGGAGCGGAGAGATTATCTTTTTGCCCTTTGAGGCGATGGTGTTGAGTGTTGTTTTGTCTGCCGGCAGTTCACGATGCGAAGAGCCGAGCAGATGCGGCCGAGTGAGAGAAAACGAACACCAGGTACGGTGCGATCTTCTTTTGCCCCCTCGCCTCCGTAGACGAGAGGTTCCAGCTTAACTGCAGCAGAAAAACCTTTGCGCGGCAGGCCGATGTCCTGCAACGAACTCTCCACAGCTGTACTAGAACCATTGAACCTGCAACGCTGCTACGATCATTTCTTCGGTAGGGGAAAGGCAGCCGCCGATCTCAGTATCCCGACCTTGAGGCGTCGAAGTAATTTGGCTGTTGAAGAATGCACATTCCAATCAGGACGAAAGCAAGCATTTTGCTACATGATGCGATGCCGGGACAAGTGCTTTCCTACTTCTCACGGTTACTTTGCTCGTGTGGACAACATTTCTCAAGTGAATAGGCTTGATCGCGCGGGCTATATATGATCATGCATCAGCACAATACGGCCGCCCCGCACCCCCCATCCATATGACATCACCTATTATTTGGCGAGAAAGAATGGTATTGATTACTTGCGGCATTTCTCCTACGCATTTCTGTTTTCCGACAGCGCTGAAGAGAGCAGGCGACCATAACGAAAGGGTCAGCTTGCAATGTTATGTATGGCAGTCCACTGCTGTACAGCGGGTGTGGTCTCCTACCCAGAATACCAGTGTATGGAAAGGGAGTTCTTGTAAGCGTATCCCGGACCCTATACCACTCGCATTTGTGGCGCTGAGAAAGGTTGGTTATTTAAGCCACACACCGATGCGCATTACCCGTCCACGCCGCGAGTTAGGGCCTACAGGCGGAACACGTCTTCTTCAACAAGCCAAATGAACCCGAGGATTGACGCACGCGTATAAAGCTTACAAGGATTTGTTGAAGCAGAGTGACGACGCATCCGGAGTGGCTGGTACAAGAATCGTACTTGTCAAGTTGGAAATGTCGTGTGTGCTTTTTTTGTTCCTTGCCCAAAATTATTGTTCCTCGCATCTCTCTCTATCTACCAAGTACATTTTGCAGTGGACAGAGATCACGCATTTCCCTCAATTTCCACCGGTGGGCGCTAATTTGGCATTTCCACTGGTGAATGCCGATCCGGCATCTCCGACGGCATGGTACCAGATGTCAGCTCGTGCTTGGCTTCGTTGGTGTGTTGTGCCTGGGGTGCCTGCGCAAGTATCCACCTCCTTTGAAGATGAAAAATCAGCACACCGATGATGGCCGCAACAGCTGCGACACTGCCAATCACTCCCCCAATAATGGCGCCCGTCTGAGATTTATGACTACCAGGAGGGTAGAAGGAGTAGAAGGAGTAGAAGGAGTAGAAGGAGTAGAAGGAGTAGAAGGAGCGGACTGAGTAGAAGGAGCGTAACGAGTAGAAGGAGTGGAAGGAGTGGAAGGAGTAGAGGGAGTGGGAGAAGCCCAGGAAGATGGAGGTTGATCTGGTGGGATGTACTCGTCGATGCTGTAGGACACCCAGGACTCGCCGACATAGAGGGTGAGTATAGGGTCCCTTTTACCAATGTTCGTTAGCTTTGTGTATATTGTAGATGGGTGCAGTGCCACTTACTACTGTAGCTCGTATCCATGTTCACGACTTGAATGCTCGAGTAGTTGCTCGCCACCCTTTCCCCAAACCTGGTGCAGGTGTAAAAGATTGATAGATAGAATGCTCAATTGTAACACGAGTCCTAAGACGAGTCTCTGTCCTCTGTAGCTATGGAATCTAAGCTGCTATATATACGTATTCTGTACGCTTATGTCTGGACTAGTGAGTTTCGTACTCTCTGACATCTGACATGTGATATTGTGTCTTCTTGGTTCTCAATGTGTGGCAGTAAGGCGAAAGGAGTTAGTTTCTGACAGCAAGCACAATCAGGATACCCGTTTGGACCATTGAAATTATCCTGGGAAGCCCTACACTCTGCATCTTAGTATAGCGAGATGTCCGTGGCGATGAATGTTATGTGTTCTGCTCGTCATGCCAGTTGAATGGTTTGACGGGGCACGGTCTGAATAAGTTAGAGTCAGAATTCCACGTGAAGAAAAGCCGGACTGCACTCAATATTACCACCTTGCAGCAATGTAGGATATTTAGTGGATGAAGTGGGGACGGTGTTAGGAACCGGTTCACTAAGCCCTTGTAGAACTCAACCGGAACGACATAGCATATTCTGGTTGCCTAAGCTAGTAATGGGTAGATGCGCAGAGATTGGCTGCCTCAACAACACTACATACTGTTGGTCTACCACTACCAAGCGCCCGGCATCTATTGAATAAGGTTTGCATCATTGATTCGAGACTTTTTATGCTTGCTAAGCACGCCTCGATACGCACTTGAGATTTGGTAAGCGCCCATGCATTGAGTCCTACGACGTGGCAGGTCCTGCTCTGGAAAATTTGACCTGAGCGGAGCGCACACGAAGCAGGTATTTTCCCACAAGGTCTCGGTAACCAGTTGGGGACTCCGTCACCGCCACGAAATCACAAGCCAAGTACTTGCCGAGGAACACATAAAGACTGAATGCAATTCCCTACTAACTAGAGATTATTACCCTTGTATCGAATACCTCCTCTTGTGCGGTGAACAAATGGTCGATGGTAAATCACGCTTGATTAACTACAGCACAATCAACGAAGTCATCTGCCATATCGATGCGGATAAGCTACTACGGCAATTGGGTACCGCAAGTCAATGCGCACGCATCAGATTCCCGGAGCGGGGCGTGTTAGCGTGTCGGTATGATGTAAGTGAGGCCAGCCATGGAGCAGCTCAGTCTACTTCCATTGCATCGAGTTATAATCTATCGAAAGCTATGGTGATACATCCCCTTCGTTCTCCTTATCGTCTCATTTCTACATTGGTCTCCCACTTTCTCTCTTCCATGTGATGGTTCGATTGTGAAACAATTGTGGAAGTGGGTGATTGCTTTAATTACTGATGAACAATCAAGTAGAATCCACGGTGTTTGGCTCTCTTCCTGTTTGTCGTTTTTGTTTGCCAGTTGCGGGCTGCCGGTGAGTCTCCTGACAGCGTATATATCCTCTACTGCCCGGCGGATCAACCCCATCTACACCCTTTACGCATTCAAGGCGCACCACCGGCATCATGGTAAGCTTTTTCTTCTCAGCACCGCGCCGCTTGGCAACACGCTAATGATGTCGTCAGGCAACGGATTGGCTGGCGTTAGAATCGATCCAGGACCCGCCGCGGGATGAAGAGTCCCATATGGTTCTGCAGACGATCGATAGCTACATTCAGGGGGCGGGTGACGACATAAGAGAGGCGCGGCTCCGCTGGCGCACCGTTTCGCAGTTCGTGAGGGATTCCGGTTTCTACATCATCAGGGATCAGCGCGATCGACGTCCTCGAGCCGATGGGGCTGAGGCCGATGAGACTCAAACCGATGTGTTGAAGGTCCCATATCGCGACCGCACCGGCCCGCTCACACCCTCCGACTTCAACGATGTTTGGAGCTATGAAAATGTCCACATTTACTTCAACCTCTATCACACCATCGCCACCAAGGTTTCCGATGAGTATGAGCACGACGAAGACGAAAATAGGGGAGGGATGAGAGGAGTCCGCACGGACTGTTTCGGCGGCCTTGAAGTCGACGACGGCCCTGGTGATAGCGTGCAGAGTCAAATCGATAGATTGAGAGACTTGCTGAACGAGCAGTCTGGAAAGTAGCCGGCAGATGCGTGCTACTCAGCGATGCAGCTCGTCATGTTGCAACTGACCGTTAAGACCTTGCAGAAAGAGAACGGGGTTTGAGCAAATGAGGAAGACAAGACCATCATGGACAAATATTTTCTTTAAGAGTATGAAAAGAGCTCATGAAAAACTGGAGGTTGTGACAGACGGTTTCTTAAGTTTCACGGATTTCGAACTTGACACAGGAGGGAGTGCTGCAGTACATAGCAGAAATACTGAAATCAAGACCAATCGTGTTAGCCTCGTAAGACGTATGAAAAAGGCCGGGCGTTGAAGTGTAGCCAGTGGCCTGAATTCCCTCAAATCAGCACACACGTCAGCCCCGCCCTCACAAGCAAGTCCAGCCAGGTGAATTCGACCCCGCGGTCCCGCAACGGCCAGCACGCATCACGCACGAAGCGCGCGGCGAGAAGGAAGTGATTCACGCGCGTCAGCTTGTGCAGGCGGGCGAAGGCGTCGGAGATGACGACGCGGTCGGCACCGCGGCTCACTTCGGGCCCGACGGCCAGCAGCATGATGCCGCGGGTATACACGCCGCTGGATGCATCAACAGAGGAGGCAGTGGCGTCATCGGCGGCAATGATATGCAGGGCTCGGGCGACGAGTGTGTCGAGTGGCGGCGGCTCATCATCGTCATCGTCAACGACAGGAACATGGCGACGGGCCTGGTGCAGCATTATCTGGCCGAGGACGCGGTAGGCATCGGCAATGCGGCCGTGGTGTTGGTCGGGCTTCCGGGCGGGCTGCCAGTCGCGCAGGGAATGGTGTAGGGCGTGCTCGAGGCCTGGGTCGCGGCGGCGCAGGTCGACGACGGAGCGGAGGTAGCGGCCGACGCGGGCGACGACGAGGCACAGGTCGGTGGCTATTCCGGTAATGGGATGCACGTAGGTGGCGGAGGAGGCGAGGTAGCTGGCGAGGGTGTCGCTCAGCGGGAGCGGGTGGGCGGCGGGCACGGCGTACGAGTGGATCATGTCGATGTAGACGTAGAAGCCGACCATGAAGTTCGTCAGCATGCTCGCTTCTTCTTCCCGGACTCGGAGAAGGAGGTGGAGCACGGAGCTCGCGCCACGCAGGTGCAAAAGGCTGCTGCTGTCCTGGCTGGATGGGTCCAGCCACACGGACAAGATGGACAGACTGAGGGCGGCGAGCAGGGTGCGATGCGGGTCGTCATGGATGGCCAGTTCGGTGCGCAGGGCAGCCAGAGCGTGAGAAGTTTCGCGGAGTGAGGAAGGGAGTGCTTCGGCGGAGAAGAAGCCCCGATGGGCAATGGCAACGCCGCGGATACAGTGGAGCAGAGCAGGAGAGCGATCCAACAGCGGCAGCACTGCATTCAGCAGCAGCTCTGGCTTGTGCAGCTCGAGCGGCATGGATCCGCACAGAGCCGTCGTCCAATACTGCACCAGCCCGCCGTCAGACGAGTCCTGCGTCAGCACTATCGTCTGCCATCTGGGCACCACCACGGGGCCGCTGCACTTCTCGCCGCGGACTGTGCAGCGCTGGCACCATGGCTGCTGCTCGTCACATTTGACCCTTCGCCGCTTGCACTGCGCACACCCCGTGCGCGTCCGAATCTGGCGGGCGCTGGGCTTCGGAATCGCAACGGCTGGCGTTTCCGGTTGCCGTGTTTCCTTGAACCGGACGATGTATGATCGCATCTCAAGTAACAGGAGAGGAGGTGACGTCGAAGCTTACGGCGAGCCGCTAAGCCTTGTTTTGTTCAGGAGCCCGTGCCAGCATCCCCCCGCCTTCGCCTCTCGCCTCAAATAGGAAACTTTGGGTCCAAGCTTTCGAAGCAGCCGTCTAGCTTCGCATATTGGCCTAAACAGGAAACTTTGGGTCCGAGCACGTTTCACTAGCGCCGCCTTACTCGGATGCATCAATTCACTTTTCCTTCCGCTCCATCAGCCGTCGGTATCCAAACACCGGCTTCGGTGCTGCCCTTCCCGTGCAAAGTAGGCCATCGGATTGCAGAGACTCCATTGCCGAGCGGAACCTTGGCCGTGAGGTTCCCGAGTGTTTCGGTGAGACACGAAATGCTTTAAAAGTTGCTTGTCGGGGTTAGCTTTCTCAGTAAACTTCCGCCGCCACTCTCATTGTAGAAGACGCACTTGCCCCAAACACTTCAACCATGGGCCAAACCCTCAGTTCGGAGAAGCGTCTTATTCTCATCCCTGATGACATTTCATCCTTTTTCGGCAGTGTCATACTCCTGGTATGTCCCCTTATATTCTTCACACCTTTGTTCGTCTCCATTAACCTTTCTACTTGAGACTATCCTCACATTCTGCGGACTTGCATTCTACAACATATTCTTCCATCCTTTGAGCAAAGGTGCGCCACCATCCCTTTTCCAAGAGCTCCGTTCAATATTGACACCAGCATAAGTTCCGGGTCCGAAATATGCTGCTGCCACCAGTTGGACCTGGTGGATCATCTTATGGCGCGGAGAGCTCGCCGATTGGGTCAAGAAGATGCACGAAACATATGGTGAAGTGGTACGCGTTGGCCCGGACCGACTCAGTTACATCAGCCCACAGGCCTGCAAGGATATCTACGGCCACAGGACCACCAAACGTTTAGAAAACCCTAAGGATACCCGAAGCTACGAGCCTGAGTTCAATGGCGCCGACCACATCATCAACGTCCCGGATGTCACCAGGCATGGCGAACTCCGAAAGATCTTCACCAACGCCTTTTCGGACCGAGCCCTGAAGCTCCAGGAGCCGCTCATCAACAAATACGTTGATCGACTCATCGAGAACATGCACCGCATGACTAAACAGCGACTGGATATGGTCATGCTCTATAACTCAACCACATTCGACATCATGGGAGAGCTGGCCTTTGGCGAGTCTTTGGGACTCCTCGAGTCATCCGATTACTCTCCGTGGGTCAAAGCTGTCTTCGCCAACATCAAGGTAGGCGCCTTTTCGCAAGTCGGACTCGAATACCCGTTGCTCCGTAAGATTCTCAAGCTTTGTCTCCCTCGGTCCATACTCGAACAGCAGAAGACCCACTTCCAGCACTCTATCGATCGTGTCGACCGTCGTCTGGAGAAAGGAAATGACCAGCCCGACATTTGGAACCTCGTCCTTCAGAAAGCAGACAACAAGCTGAGTCTCGACGAGATGTATGCCAATTCTTCAATCTTCATGATGGCAGGAACAGAGACGACGGCAACGCTTCTTAGCGGTCTGACCTATCACCTCCTGAATTCCCCTGATAAGCTACGGATCGCAACAGAAGAAATCCGATCTTTGCCTGAGGAAGAACTGACATTGCAGAACCTTCCGCGGCTAACTTATCTATCGGCCTGCTTCGAGGAAGGTTTGCGCTGCTATCCACCGGTCCCCGTTGGTCCGACGCGCGAAGTCGCAAAGGGGGGCAATGCCATCTGCGGACAATGGATTCCCGAGAAGGTAAATCGCCAAAATTCCCAAACATCACTTCACGCGGCACTAACGACGTATCCCCCTCCACCAGACCCGTGTTGCCGTTCCCAACTGGGCAGCATACCGCTCTCCGTTGAATTTCAAGGATCCAGAGTCCTTCATCCCGGAGCGCTGGCTTCCAGGAACGGGATTCGACAGTGACCGAAAGGACGTGTTTCAGCCCTTCTCGAGCGGGCCACGCAACTGCCTTGGAAAAAAGTGAGTCATTCACAGACGCAACTGTGACTATGACTGACGCGTAGAATACAGTCTTGCATATCACGAGATGCGCATTATCCTGGCAAAGGTTCTGTGGCACTTCGACCTAGAACTGTGTGCAGAAAGCAACAATTGGGCGGATCAAAAGACCTATGGGCTGTGGGAAAAACCGGAGCTCTGGGTGCAAGCCAAGTCACGTCATTAGCGGGAGCTTCTCTTCTTCCAATCTTGTATACTTTCCACTGGCAGTTTGGCGGAGGAGTAGATTTGATGAGGCATAGACTTGATAACAGGGCGGAACTTGCTATTATATTGCTAGCAAAGGTTGCAATGTCTGAAGTGTAGTGTGCGATGCAAGAGTGGAGAGCGTAACGTTCTCTTTTATGTGCCGCTATCGATAAATAAGGGGCTCAGCCCCAGCGGGAAAATGTTGTGTCGCACGCGAGAATTGATCTTGCGGTAACCTCTTTCCCGCTGAGCTGGCGCCCCTCAGCCCTTGTAGAACCTGCGCCATTGCCACACTTTTCAGCAGGAAAACAGCAATATTGAACCTTGCCACCAATTGACCTTGAGCACCTGATATCCAGGCATCGCTGAAATCGCATAGCCACCCCATGACTCTTTGAGCAGCGTGGCACCTGTCACTTGCAGTCATATACCTCGAGTTACGAGGAAGC
The DNA here is from genome assembly GCA_009801085.1 of Lasiodiplodia sp. COLG20. NCBI lineage: Eukaryota > Fungi > Ascomycota > Dothideomycetes > Botryosphaeriales > Botryosphaeriaceae > Lasiodiplodia > Lasiodiplodia sp. COLG20. The sequence continues at coordinate 2,925,185 of VNWV01000004.1, forward strand.
TGAATTTATTCAAATTGCCTAATGATTGGATCTTCAGAAGGCACTTCGTATACAACAATTACAGCCACAAGAGTGGTGGCTAAGACTGAATGCTTCAGCCTCGCCCCAGGGGCTGAACGAGGCGACCTTACACGGCTAGGCTGTTGCCTTCTTGTAGAGCCCTGCCCCAATCACGGGCAAAAATGCCAGAAGGCTCATTTTCGAAGGACTGATAAGGCACGTGGCTGGAACCAAGCATTCCTTGACAGGTTAATCTCGATCGCCGTTCTGCTCATGGCAGTGCTTCGTTGATGCCTTGGTTTCTGTGGGTGTGCGTCAGCTCCGGCCCCGCACCAAAGACCAATAGGATTGTGCATACCCTTGTGATATGCATATGCACCTTCCTTTCAGCAGCGGCACGCGCGGGCGCAGCCGCGTCTCCCCACGCATTACCCGACCAGCTCGCCACACGTCTACCAACCAGTAAGCGAGTTTTGAGCCTCACTGCCAACTGTCTCATGATAGCAAAAGTGTAGCGTCTGGATTGGCTCCGCAAGCGCAACCGGTCTCGGACCGTGCATTCTGCTCCAAGCTCACTGCTCGCCTCCACCCTGCATTTTCTGCGATTTGGCGCCGGTCGCAAGCATTATCGGGGGCGGGGAACGCTTAAAGCCTTCGCTCAGCCTCGTCGGTTGCCTTGATTCTATCAAGCCCTGCGGCCTATTCCATGCAACACGCAACCGGTTTCAGAATCAGCACTGCCTACGTTCATCATGATCCAAGAAACCTACGAGGCATACAGATTGGACAAGGACAAGCTCGAAGAATATCTCCAGAACCTGTTCCCCGGTGTGACTATTTCAGTAAGAGTAAGGCTGAAGCCCCCAATGCACCACCTACCGACTGCCACATCAGACTGACCGGTGACGGTGGCCAGTTGGCAAACGATATGTACACCTTCAGCATTCCTAGGCGATTGGATGCAGTAAGGCTAGATTCTTGCTGTAAGTTTTGTGCGACGTGCTAACGGGACTCAGAATGAGAGGGAGCAAATTCTGGATCTTCGCTGGTAGAAGATCGGCAGTTGATGGATTCGGGAAGACTGCATTGGATGGGAAGCATTGCGAGACTGTCTCATGCTAATCTTCTGATAATCAAATGAGTTGTCCGTTCTGCCTTGTCTAAGCCTCACACACATGCTACATGTGCCCAGATCAGCCGCGTTGTCACTGTGCCCCGCCCCCAAAGTGGTGGCGGCAAGGCTGCGCCTTCTCCAGCATCCGGTTAAAAGGGGTGAAAATTATCACCATCTCATACGACACTACACTAAAAATCCTTCGCCTCAGATCTTTTGCGAGTCATGGGACGAGACTCTTGCCTGAGAGAATTTAGTGATTCCCTGGAGCAGGTGGGGAAGTATCCGGTGAACCTTGTCTCCACCGACACCTACCCTCATCGCTTACAATCTTACCTCACCCGTCTCGACGAAGCACAACAGAGGCTCTGCTGTGAAGATGGAAAAGCCAAACTCGGATTCTGGACATGCGAAGAACAAGGATGTGGTAAGTCTTGTCGGTGCCGAGTATTGCAAGTTAGTCCCGATATTTGCACGTTTCCGTGTCTAATGCGCCATCATCCGGCTTAGGCTTCAGATCTCACTGCGTAGAAAACATGGACCAACTCGGACATTTCTACAAAATTGACTCGAATTTCACTCCTGGAGTCAAAGATCCGCGATGTTCCTTCGCGTAAGCTCCGCAAACCCCTTTCACCATGGCTCCAACACTGACAAATCAGATTCATCCGCGCGCGGAACTCAAGAGACAGACTGTTGATCTCGCGGCCAATGATGTCTCTGCTCTTCACGTATCATGAAGTGATACCGGCGTTTCTCGACTTCGTCTTCACGTTCGGAAGACGCGAGCGTGCCCAAGAGCTCTACTACGGCGGGTTCCGCTCAGAATCCCGGTTGCTCGACTCCTCAAACAGCATGAGGGTCCCCGAAATGGGGCGTTCGGGAAGCGACTTCCGGCTCTGCTACAACCTTGTGTCGGTGGAGAGCTCTCCCAGGCAAACATCCTGGCCATGGTCTATCCGGCAAACTGCCATACATCATTCGTTTGACATTGTGACAGGGCGCGCATCATGGATCATCGTCAAAGGTGATGGGCTGATGGAAGAACGCGTCAAGAAAGCAACAGATCCATCAAGCCGCACCGAAACCTCGTGCTTCGATACCAACAGTCGGTCCTTCGCCTCGTCTCTGAACACACATCTCATCTACATTGACTGGGCAGGGGAGAACTGGCAGTCTTATATTGATTACCTGGAAGATTCAGCCCAGGTTGGTACACGACGGGTCTTGTGCGCCGATGTGGACAAGTTGCCAAAGTCTATGACGGCTACCGTGGCTGCTGTCCCATCACCGAGGCTTTCCAAGCGAACATCATCCGGGCTATCGAGCCTCTTTACGGAGAAGGACTCTCCAGTTCCTTCGAATGCGCCCCGTCCGTGGACCAAGATCTCGGGCAAGTTGCGACAATGGGCGATCACATCGCAGCATGCGGAACCACAAGAAACAGATGCCGCAGGTGGTAATGATGAACCCGGATTCTGCTTTGCCGACCTACAAAGAGCACAGTACCTCGAAGAAAAGACTAACGGTGCGATTCTTGTGATCAACATCAACCTCAGCGTGATCAGCGAGATGAAGAAATTCTACCAAAAACTGCTACGCACTGACGAGTCTTCCGACGAGCTCAGCATGAACTGCATCGAAGATGTAGAGAGGTTCCTTCGACGCGCTTCCAGCGCTGAGAATGATTTGCGGCTCCAAAAGAGCCGGGTGGAATCCCTGGTCCGGGTATTGGCTGACAGGAAGAACTTGCTCTTCGGCGTTCTCGAGTACCGCAACATGGAAGCGAGCAGGTTGTCAGCACAAAGCATGCATGCAGTAGCGCAGCAGACGCAACAGGAAACGGTATCTATGAGGATAATCACGCTTGTCACGCTTTTCTTCCTTCCAGCGACGTTTATTTGTGTAAGTGTGCTTGTAGCAGGCACAGAGCCTTCACTAACCTCGTCACAGACACTTATGAGCACGGACATAATCAGATGGGGCTCAGAGGATGGAGGCCCTCAAGAACGAACTATATCTACAGGTGCTATTGAGTTCTTCTTCGCGATCACCTTGCCCCTGAGCTGCTGCACGTTCTCGGTCTGGTGGTATTTCAACCGCAGACTAGCACGGGCCCAGAAGGCAAGAGATGGCGCACTTTGTCCGGTTTGAAACCGGCGTATAATTATTTTGTTCCCGGTATTAGCATGGCCAGTTATGCCTCATCTTTTGGCGGACACTGTCCTTTGGCGTCTGAGGGGCCTTTCTTACCGGGGGCGCGGGCTCGCTTTATGTGCCAACACAACTTGATCTTGGTCGATATCTGTAGAGCCCACATGGGCAACCATAGAATATATGAAGTAGACAGAATCAAATTTCAACTGGGCCCGGACTTGGTTCCGCCAGGCTTGCATGCTTCAAAACATAGAGCCTCATGACGCAAGAGAGGGACTGCGCCCTTGACGCTCTTCACTGCGCCCTGCTGCGGCTGACAATGTGTGCCTCGCCGGCTGAGTCTGCCGACTATCGATATCGGAGGAGCAAGTCATCATTGGTGGATCAGGGTTACAAGCCCCGCACCATATGCATGCAAGGGTGCAGCGTGATTCCGGTACGCTGCAGATGCGCCCAGGCAACACACCCCCATCTTCGCGCGTAGTCCGGACTCGACCCAGCCTCAGCCTCGTCGAGCAGTATTTTTCACGAAGATTCTGTCTAGCCCTGCTTGGCGACTGTCAGCCTCAGCCTCGACGTTTTAAAACTCGTACCTCGCCGCCCGTGCTGATGGCGCCTCGTTTTCGCCTTCCACCCATCCCACCATCAGCTTGTGGGCTGTGCGCACCGCACCTTCCTCAGGAACCTACCGGCCGAACAGGTCCAACACCGCGGGCGGAACCACCGCTTCTCTGTTTGCCGCTTTTGTGTTACCATTCCCACGCTTCACGCCACTGCATGCCATCTCCGGAATGGGCAACCCACAACTCGACCGCGAGCTCCATCAGGAGTTTCGCGACTGGATAGAGAGCGCAACAATGAAAGGGATCGGTGCCCCAGATCTCTCTGCCAATCCCTCTTACGTACCCGAACAGAGAATTGTCGAGTACTTCAAAGCCAAAAGGACGATCAGCCAACTACTGCAGCGCCTTGACCCCGATGGAAACTTGGAAGGTTACCAGAGCACCATCGTCAAAGACTATCCAAAGGTTCTCTGTATCTTGCTTATGATTGGCCAAGGCCGTCTCATTGGAAGCTTTGTCCGCCACACTGGACTTGGCGATACCCGGCTGCCCTTTGAACACAAGCCCACACACTTCCCAGTTGCCGACGACGGGTCCGATTTCTTCGAGAGATTCAAGGAGGTTCAGTGGCAATTCTGCGCCCAGTCGCTGACGTACAATATGGACCTGGTCTATGAAGACGCCCGCATCCTGCCTATCATGACGAAGGATCAGATCGGGAAGGGCGCGAGCTCAGATATCTTTAAAATCACTCTCCCACAATGGTATGATGAGCTCGAGCCCTACGGTAGCTCTGAGAAGAAGGTACTTTCGCGAAATTCTCCTACTTTAGAAATGACCTCAGTGCTGACCTTCCAAGAACCCAAGCTTTCGACACGCACACACCTACGCCCTGAAGACCTACCGTACCAGAGACGCCAAGTCGTACTACACCAATGAGATTCGCGCGTTCAGAAGAGTCTTGGCCGCTGGCAGCAACCAGGGCTTCGTACCAGGCTTGATTGGGTTCCACGGGAATTTCATCCACGGCGACACCCACAACGTGCTCCTGGAGTATGCCGACAAAGGCACTCTAGAAGAGTTCTTCAAGCAAGTCCCGCCGCCGACTACCGAAGACGATATCGTATCCTTTTGGCGTGGCCTCTTCTACCCGATCTTTGCTCTTCTGAAGATCCACAACCTCGAGGACTATGACTTGGAGACTCCAGACATCTTCCAAGGGTTTGTCTTGCCACAGCACTGAGTCAACACTGGCTAACTTTGGGCATGCAGCTGGCACCAAGACATCAAGCCTGAGAATATCCTCGTCGTCAGCAGCGACAGGAAATCTCCGTATAAATACGAGTTCAAGCTTGCGGATCTCGGGCTAAGCCACTTCAAAAAGGCCAGAGGCACCAACGGGGACGAAGTTGATACTGACGCATGGGGCACAAGAACATATGGTGAGCTCTGATTCTCTCATCTGCTATTTCGGCGCTTGTTGACACCGAGTACAGGGGCTCCGGAATCTTATCGATCCGACAGTCTTGTTGGCCCCGCCAATCTGCGAGTCTCCAAGTCCGTGGATATATGGTCTCTTGGTTGCGTATATAGCGAAGCGGCAACATGGCTCGTCCTCGGCTACGATGGGTTGCAGAAGTACCGCGCTGAGCGCAAAGAAGAAACAGACAAGATACCGAACTTCAAGGACGACGGCTGTTTCCACAACGGCGACACAATCCTCATTGCCGTCGAGCGCACGCATGGCGACGTTGTGGCAAGCAAGCGCAGGACAGACCACATCACGCGCCTTGTGCTCCAGAATATGGTCCAAGAGATGCTCGGCGTGGAAGGTGTACGCCCCAACGCCAAACAGCTGTGGACAAAGTCACAGATGCTGCTCAAGCAGGCCAAAGACTCCAGGCAGAGCTCGATGTGGAGCTCATCCACCGACAGCCCGCTGTCTTCCAGGACTCACACCCTCAGAGACCTGCCGGCCGAGCTGCCAGCCGGAACGCAAGAGTTTCCTCATTCCCCACCAGCACGTACGCCGACTACCACCACCAGAAGAAGTATACGGATCAACACCGGGAACTTCACTGGCGAAGGCAGGCACCTCGAGCACAGTCCAGAAAGGATTCCCGAAAGACCGCAAGACACCGGATCACCACCAAACACGGACTCGCCATCAACCACAAGGCTCTCCCATCATGACTCAAGCTCAATTGAAAGGCAAAGCAAACCACAGAGGCCAAAAAATAATTCCCACTGGTCAGTTGATTCGGCCCAAATTTGGAAAGATACACAGAGGAAGCGAGGTTTCAAGCCAAAGAGCGCTCCAGAAGATGGAGAGAGATTTATGGAATTGATCAGCGAACGTGACCACGTAAGCATCTCACTTAAGGAATGGGACAGGTGCATGGTGATACACTGCTAACCAGAGATATACAGGTTTTCATAGTGGATGACTCTCCTTCTATGAGAAGCACTGATTGGTCGACGTTGACGTCAAGGGTCTCTCTTTTGGCATATATCGTCAAAGTAGCGGACCCCGATGGCCTGGATCTCTATTTTTCCTCCTCTTCGGGCGATCCTGTGCATTCCAAGAAGTCAACCGACTTGACTGACGCTGTCATAGAAAGGTATTCGAAGCGTGCGGGCCCCGATAATCTGAAAAAAGTTCTCGAAACCGTCCTGCAAGCTTTCCGCGTGTCCATGTTCAGCAATGGTGGCAGCAAAGGCTTCTTCGGAAAGAGGGTACAGAAGCGAAAGAAACCAATGACTTGTTATATTCTGACCGATGGGGCGTGGTGCTCAGACATCAACTGCGATATTGAAACAGTGATCAAGGATTTCGTGGATGAGCTCCTTCGGAAGGAAGCTGGAAAAAAGGACTTTGGTATTCAGTTCATAAGCTTTGGAAACCATCAGGAAGGTCTCCAGACGCTTGAACGCCTCGACAGCGGTTTGCATCTGAAAAGGTACTCCCACTCCCAGCCATGATACTTTCAAACCGCTAACAATAGCCTTAAAGGGACATTGTGGATACCGAGTCAGCGAACGGAAACGTTTGGAAGATGCTTCTTGGATCCATCAACAAAGTTTTCGACGACGACGACGATAATTCACCCAGCACTGATCATTCATCTGTGCAACAACTCTCCATGCGGATGTCTCAAATGTTCGTCCAGCCATCCCATGAAGCCGTTGCAGCATATCGAAGCAATGGAGCCTCATGAAGGCTCCGCGTCTATCTTCTTGTCCTGCTCGCTTCCAACTCTCTGCCACCAAATCCGTTTCTCTATTTTACTTCATCTACTTCTTCGATACCCCCACAACTCTTCCGTCTGCTGCAACCATCTTACGGCTGTGTAACTCCGCGAAGCGTAATTTGATGTGCTGATAGCCCGCCTCGTCGTTGATGTTGTCTCTCCCTCCTTAAAGCAGGATCTGTTTCCCTCTAATCTATGGCTGCCTATTCTCTATAGTAGTGATTTATTTCCAGCAGTCATTGGAGGACTCTAATGGTAATTCTGCTTATGATTGTTGGGCTATGAGCATTTTAGGCGGTTTTTATTGGGTGCGAATGTTGATAAGTATATCCTTATCTTTGTTTCTGTTTTGGAGTTTGTTTTGGCCTCTGGTTTGGCTTTTTTTTTTTTCATGTCTACTTTAAAACAACAAACATATACCCATATACCCCTTTAGAATTTCGAACCGGTAAGATGCATAGAGGACCTGGCAAAGAAGCATCGGAGAAATTTAAGGCGTTCGAGACTTGCATTAGGTGGAATGCGGAAGCTTTATGATGATAATGAATTACGGGGATCAAGTAGCTGTGCAAAAGGCGGCATCAATGTAGAAAAAGAACATGTCAATCAATTCAGTCTATAAGAACAATCACCTTTTTCGTTGACTATCTATGTTGCTGTCTATACACAACTTCGTTCTTCAAGAGCGGTGTCCATAATGTTGAAAATATGACATACGTAGACGCATCCATGCAAGACTACATTTCGGTTCCTTCGCTTTCATGACAATAATACTGCAGGAAGGAATACGCATCCCCATTGGTCGTAGATACGTCTTGCAGAATACCGGCACTTGTATAGGCGATAGCTATGGCTCTTATACTGAGGAGAATCGTATCACCAAGGAAGCTGTAGCCGTGGCTCCTACAAAGTATGTCCAAGCTTCGCTGGAGCACGTTGCATTCTTCCAACGTAGGCAGTTGAAGCAAGTGGCCGGACGCAAATGGAAGTTTTTAGACGGACAAAACGACCCCGATGTAGACCTCGACTAACCACACAAAGATCGCCGGTTGAAAATTATGATTCTTTTGTAACCCAGAGTGCCATGTATAATGCCTGGAACAAGCACTGTCCCACCATACGCCAGAACTCCATGCTGCAAAGCCCCGAAGCCAACTGCCTTGTGCACCGCACACCACACGCGTGTTATCCCGGTCCAATTCTCGGCCTGCAATCTTGTCAGCTTCTCCGCGCCACGAACCCAACTCCCAGCGTCGCAGGGATTACTCACATGTCATGGTGCTCGCTGAGTGTGCTGAGGTACTTATTCAGCTCCTCGACGCGCTCCTTGTGCGTCTTGACGCCCTCGCGCTTCAACCGGTCGTCCAACTGCGCAAAGATTCCCGTCAGCCAAAACGCTCTCCATCTTCCAAGCACCACCGCATGCTCTCCAATCGTAGCATCGCCAAAAAGAGGACGTCCAACTCACCCTCTTCCGCCTCCTTTCCTCGTACTTCCTCTCCGCCTCGGTCTTATGCCTGTGCGCCGCGACGGCCCTGCCCAGCTGCTGCTCATCCTCATTGTTGCTTCCCTCGCCCGACTCAGTCCGTTTCTTCGAATCGCTGCCGTCCGTCTTGTCTTCTTCGGCGAGGGCGCGCTGGAGGGCGGATCGCTCGTCGTCTTTCGCTGCAGCTGCGGCGGAGGAAGAAGAGGCTACTGCTGCTGTCTCGGCGTCGGTGGATGGTTGCTGCTTCGGCTTCTTCTTTTTCTTCTTCTTGTCGATGGGGGTGCCGCCTTTGAGCTTGAGCGCACCGCCGGTGACGGCGGAGTACTCGGAGCTCGGCATTGTCGTTGTGGATTGGGGGTTTCGGTTGGCGGGGGTTGCAGCGCGTTGTCACCCAGGTCTTGAGGAAGGATGGATGACGCGCCGGGGTAAGGTCCGTGCGTTGGAGGAAGGAAAATAAAGTCGTTGCCGCAGGTGAGGTGTGTCACTGCCAAGCCGGGGACACAACAAAGCACCCGTGTGTTGTGACTCTTCTTCTCTTCCGACATCGCTGCTGCGCGACGAGAACTATCGGCTTGACTGCATGCGCCATGTCGCTTGCGGAATACGCTTTGGATCTCTTGGTCTGGCGTGCCGGCTCGAGCCTGTGTTGGCAAGCGAATCATCCTTCACACAGCTTTCGACGTCATTACAAATTTTCGACCTCCGTCTTCATCCCTATATTTGCTTCAATTGCCTGCGGAGCGAGAATATACACTTTTACAAACTGGTCGTAAAGTTCACACATTGAATGATTTGTTGCGCTCTGAATTTCTGATCCCCAGACGCAAGCTACAGGCTGCCAAGCTTACACTTCTCAGAGTCGGCCAATGACCTATAATTTCCCCAGAAAAGTTAGACTGGCGATCAATACGGGGTCCGCATGGTCTGCAAAAACTTTCACTGTGCCACGTCCCGTCAATCAGGGGCAAGCAGCCAGGAACTTATGCGCTGTCAGCCCCCGTCTGAGCCACAATCGTTGCTGCCTGGTCTGACTGCAGCAGTGATGTCAAGCTGGTCACTTAATGCATCAGCTCAAAAAATTTTCACTTCAAGGAGATATATATTGCGCAGCATTCAATGTATTACTCTTTCTATTCTCTGGTCTTGTATCGCTTGTCTTTGATCATACATTAATTCGCGTTTCTTTCTGCTATTTTCTTCCAATTTTTGAATCACAGCGGACTGCAAAAACTCTGGGCTCTCTCCCAGCCTCCCTACATGAGCAGTTGATAACAGGTACCTAGATTTTTATGTGAGTTTCGGAACGTATAAATATGTCCAGACAAACACTTCGACTCTCCCCAGAAGCATAATCTAATATCTTCGGAGAGACAGGATTGGGCAGGTCAAACTTCTCTACAATACGCTGCGATATCGAAATCATGCGAGGCGGCTCCCAGGACCAAGCTGACGACCCATTGGAAGACTGGATCTGGGTGGAAGATGGAAGTCTCAATGTTCACTCACCCGCCGGCCCCCCAGGTATGGCTCACGTGCTTCAAAGAAGTACTCTCACTAATTGTTTTGAAGGTGACAATGAGCTTCACGTAGAGAATGGCAATCGCCCATCTCATTCCACCCTCCCAGTGTCAAGTGAGGCACCTCCCACACTTAGTAGTGGAAGAAGAGCTTCTTGGGCAAACAATGTTGCCCATGCCGGAGATCCCCGACCACACACAGTCTACGCATCTGAGAGCGATTGCCCATATTTGATCACAAAGCGCCTTGGTCATGAGCAAGGATGCATTGTCCTCGCAGTGCGGAACAAAGACCAGCCGTGGAAGCAATACATGCAGAAGCAAGGCGTGGCAAGTGGAGAGCAAGACCAGGCGAGCTTGAACAGCAAGCTCAAGGCAGAAGCACGCCTCTTGCGTGAACTTCAGCACGAGCATGTTGTTAAAGTTGCCGAGACCTTTGAGTCCGCCGGGCATTTCAGCATACTAATGGCTCCGAGAGCTACTCTGAGACTCTCGCATGTCTTTCGTCTCTTAGACGCCGAGGGCGACCCACACAGACAAAAGCCGAGTCTCGAGACTCTCAAGGAATGGGTCTCCTGTCTCACCAAGGCCCTGACATATCTCCACAGCCAAAACGTCGAACACGGAGACATCCAGCCATCCAATATAATGATCACGGTAGACGACCGGGTGCTCCTCACTGGCTTCGCAATGGCACGTCGAGTGGACAGACCCAACACAACGGATAGTGGTACAACAGCATCTCCCGCACACCAGGCCGCTTCCCCGTATGCGGCTCCCTCCCACCCCGGTCCTCACGTGCCCTTCAAGGACGACATGTACGGCTTCGGCTGCGTGCTGCTAGAGCTAGCAACAGCCATCTGCCATGCTGGCGACGGCGGCGACTCACAGGCGGACTTCCGGCGCGTCCGCGCGGACGCGCCGGGGAACGATCCGGCAGGCGCTTACGCACCGTGCCAGAAACAACTCGTGCAATGGATATCCACCCTCTCCACCATGGGCCCGCTTCCCGTAGCGCCGCCGCCGCCCGGATGCAACGACAGCAGCAGCAGCGTCGACGCAGCCGACTGGACCCGCATTACGACCGACCTCGCCTTCCGCATGCTGGACCCTTCGCCTGCATGCCGGCCCGCCGCAGCCCTCGTGCTGCAGGCCATCCGCTGGTGGGGAGTCGACGGCGGTGCCAGTTGTCTATGCGAGGGAGGAGGAGCAGCAGCCTTCAGCAGCACGTCTCACAACAGCGGCAGCGGCTGCGCGGGTCTTGAAGCCGACAGCACTACAGTGCGGCTCGAGGAGGATAGATGGGCTGCGCCGCCGTGGGCACCCCTGCTGTACAACCTCGAGGCGGTCCAGTACTGGGATCTCGACATCCCTGTCTCGCCGTGGGAGATAGCCAAGCACGTCTGCGCCGATGGCGTCACAGACAACGCCGTGATCCAGGGCATCTTGCAGCGGGCGGCGGCGCGCGCGAACAATGCGTTCCGAGTCGGTGGGCCGCCGCGCAGCTACTTCTTGGGTGGAAGCACCTCGCTCCCTGATGGGCGAGGACGCCTGATGTCGAGTCCACATGTGGAGCTCGCCTTGGCCAGCGGCTGTAAGCTTTGATTAGAGTATGTTCAAGCAATGATGCGCGACGCTCACGGAATGACGTAGGTATCGACAGCTTCTGAGTAGACTGAGAAATAATCAGACCTGTGACTGGGCTGCAGATCCTTAGGTTTATTGTCTTTTCAAGAGACTCGGTATTGAAAACGAATAGTCAGTAATGTGTAATCCGAATATAATATAGTCAGCGGAGGCTACCGCAAGCCACAGCAGATCGATATCGAACAAGCCTCCTACAAATCTCCTGGGCGAGGCGGGAGAGGCATTGCACAGTTGCGCCATCGCCGCATCCCTTACTCATGCAGCGTGCTGTGACACTTGGGCCCCACCGTCCGTTAGCACGGGTTGTGGCATCAAAAGCCAACATAACTCGACTACACCGCAAGAGAGAGAGAGAGAGGCAGAGATACAACTTCATGCCGGGCCGGTGAGCCCGCGCGCCTGTGTCAGGTAGAGAAAGTGAGTAGTTTAGTTCCGGCGGGCCTCCGCAAATTCCCTCCGCATTTGTATAGTACCCTTTGCCCCGTCGCGGCTGGCATCCCCCACGGGGAAATACGGTGTGGGAAAATGGCAGAAAGGATCAGGGTTGTAGCTGGAGAAGCCAATCGCAATCGTTCCCGTGGCGGTTGTACCTTGGTACAAGAGCCTGTGCCCCGTATGTACCCGAGTGAAGCGCAACGCCGCAAGGCACCATACTCCGCATCCGCATCGGGAGCCCTCGGAGCCGCTCGCACATCATCTATTAGGCAAGACAAAACAGTATGAGTAAGTGTCGGCGATGCACACTAGTCAGCGGTGTTGCGATCAAACAAGTCAGCACAGCACAAGGGCAGCGAAAGTGCGGCAGCGGGCAGCGGCTAGTAGTGGGTATTGTAGCGGTGCCTAGCGAAAAAAACGGAGCTACCGACGATCCAAGGAGGGCTGCAGCCATCAAACCCGCCCCAACGGGGCACTGCGGCTCCTACGTTATTTTCTCTTGTTTCAAACAGAACCAGAACCAATCCAGTCCATGCATTAAGATTTCACCTAGGCAACTACCGCACACGCATCATTCGGCCCTGTCGCGGAGCTCGCAAGGCTGTCCACGAATCGAACCGCCGATCTCCGCAATCCTCCTCTAGAGACGCCACAGCATCCATCGCGCCGCGTAGCCAATCCCCCGAACACATGGCAACACGCAGAGATCTGAGCTTTTGTTCCCCTCTTGACTCTAGACGCCGGTTGGAAAGGGGGCAGCGAGGCAAACGGCGTGGGACCCAAGCGACGCCGCCGCTGTCAACTACTCATCATGAGCGTGCCTCGTCGTCCTAGCGTCCGCAGCTGCATTCGCTGGACGGTGGCTTTGCCCTTGCTCGCGTGGCCGCACGCTCCACAATTGCGGCTCCGCACGTTGGAACCAGACTTCGCTATCGTCAGCTAGCCCGCTTTCGAACGCCTCCCAGCTATTGCGTATTCTTCCTTCCTCCCTGCGTGTTCTATTTGCGGGCGCGTTGACCACCACACCGCTCTGCGCGGCTCTACGCGTTCCTCGCCCCGCGGTCCAGCGCGAGATGCGGGATTTGCAACTAAATCGAATCCTTCACGACATTGCACACCTACATACCAATGTCCAAAAGTTTAAGGAGAAAATACTGAGATTAGAGAGAGAGAGAGAGAGAGAGAGCGCGGGCGAGCCGCCCAGCTCCCCTTGTCCTGTCACTCAGCTTCTGACATCTGTGAGGCTTGCCGCTAAAAGAAGGGGTGTTGACGCACGCCCGGGTAGCCGGAAGGCCCAGAACGCATACACGAAACGGCCCAGCTAAAGCTAGCTGTTCTTCTACTGGTGAAGTACCTAGAAGGAATCGCTGTGGTCTTGCGCGCGCTTCTCCATTCCTTCCCAGAGGCCACGATACTCCGCGCAAAAGAAAAAAAAAAAAAAAAAAAAAAAAAAAAAAAAAGGGTCATGAGCGAGAGACGGCATCCACGCCGTCGCGGTTTCGTGCGAAGGTCGGATCGTGCATCTCCGTCCTGTCGTCTGTGAATCCCCCACGCGCGCGCGCCTTCGCGCGCTCTCTTCAGGTTGGCTCGTGGGTTGCGGTCAACGGGCAATTGCCCAGTAGCAGTCGAAAGAAGCTGTCAGCGAAAAGAATCCATCGAACGGTGGTCGCGTGAGATATTCAATCTCTTCCCGCAAACAGAAGCGCGAGAGTCAGTGCCGATTCGTTGATCTTACCCGCCGGGCTGACGGTTCTCGCCAACGGCATCTGGGTAAGATGCTGCTTGCTTGCTTGCTGCTGGCTGCTGCTTGCCCCGCGCTCAGCTTTCCTACCAATTGAGCGGGCCGCGAGTCAGCCTTCCGCCCCCTTCCTTGTCCATGCTCAAAAGCACACCCAAACGGGATGCCCCGGTTAGTAGAGAGGAGATGGAGAAGAAAGAAAAACAGGGCCACAATGCAAGCCTCTTTTTGCCCCTCGTTCCCCCCCTTCCCGGGGCCCCACGCGCTATACAGATGTGATGTGTGCCACGTGCTTGTTCGTCTGTTGCTTTTTTTTCCCGCCCATTCCCCAGTGGCCTCACCCCTCCTTTCCGGGGGGAAGGATTTCCTGGGGGCGGAGAGTGGCGGGGATGTGTTCCGGAAAGACCCTTCCCCATGCATGCCATCGCAAGACAGGCACACAGTCCACGCATGCGTGTCAATCAAGACCCATGCAAGAAGGAATCGCAAGATAGGATAAAACAGAAGATTCTCCGATCTAGGCACAGAGAGGGCTTACCTTGCCCCGTTCGTAGAGAAAAAAAAGAGCGGCGCGGAGTTGTGACGGTGTTGGGGATGGGCGGCGCGCGGGTGGTGGTGGTACGACATCCACGTGCCGCAATCCCATCAATCCATCGAGGACTGGAACCTTTTTCCTATCTCTCGCGCGCGGGAAGAGCCGGCACGATCGTTCACTGGCTAGTAGATTGTTTCCCAGCCTTCGCTCACGCATGTCATTTTTCTGCGATGATGCGAGGGCGAGAATTTGCGGTAATACCTGCAGCCCACGTTGCAGCTGGAACATGCATGGAAGAAAATTTGTGTGAACCAAGATGAACTGCGGGGTAACAAAAGAAAACTGCCAAGTCTCACGCGCGGCAGACGTCGACCGTGGTACCTTAAGGACAGGGTTGAGGTTAACATCCAATGTATCAGGCTGGAAAGTCTCCGATTGCCGCCTTGGCTGCAATCATCTCCCAAGCCTAAGGATCTCGATGTGATATCATGTCCACATCACTTCTGTTTGTATGGGGTCTATAGCTTGAAGATCGTAGAAGTTTTCATACCAACTGCTGTAGGAATTTTATGTACTTCGCCAAAAGATTATGAAATGCTCCCTGTAAACGACGCGGCAGGTATCAAGAGTATGGGAATTAGAAAGAAAGCGAAAAGAGCCGCCAAATGAGAACATGAACCGCGCTGAAAACAGGTAGCGACAGATACGTCAAAAACGTGCCTGAGAGTTTTCCCTTCTCAAGACCCCAGTCATCCCAAAAATCGACTTGCATGCATAAGCGATGCGTGGAACCCATATATCCCATCCAAAATAAAACACCGCAGACACCCTGGCCCATACCCATCCCAACGATTGTGCAACACCGAAAATTTGCCGTCGCTGAACTCCGTGTCAACCCTTTTCCCATCACAGTCCAAAGGTTCCATCAAGCGCGATGCCATTGGCCGACGGACTTAGGTCGGGGATCACAAGGCCCCTATACGAGTCGGAGTTCCCGGACCCGAAGTCGCAGTCGAAGTCGTTGCTACCGCTCGTGAGGCTCTCGTCGGAAAAGCTTAGTACGCTTTGCGGTGGTTGCTGGTCAGACGGTCCCACTGTCCACACGCTCGGCGACCACGCCAGGTTTGCGTCCGAAGTCGCCGACAGGGGAGGAACGTCGCCTAGCGCATCCACGGGTGCACCGCCGTAGATGCTGTCATAGATGTTGGTTTGTCCATTGTCGAGCCCGCTGAGGAGGCGCTCCCAGTCGCCGGGCGACTGTGTTTCCGATTTCAGGTGTGCCGCCATCGAATAAGTGTTCGACTGTGATTCGGTACCGAAAGAGAGATAGTCTAGGTTCAGGGTGGACCCGCCCACGCTTGGACGCCGAATTTTGATTGACGGAGTACCGCCGAGTGAGGCACGGTGCGACAGGGGTGACATGGTGGGTTCTGACCGGGCGTGGGGTTCAGAGTGAACTGAGCTGATGCTGACGCCGCTCTGGTTGCTGTGTGCAGTGGCAAGGTTGGGAAGCGTGGCGAGCGTCGCCCGTCGGCTGTCGCTCGAAGCATCCTGCTGCTGTCTGTTGGGAGAGAAGCGTGATGCGATCGCCTTGAGGTGCCTATGCGTCGAGCGGAGAGCATCCTGGGGAGCCTGCATGTTGTTGGGAATTGGAGAGGACTTTGATGCATTGGCGGAGAGAGTCGACTTTGCCACTTTGCGGAATGCGGCGGATCCAGGAGACTGGGAACGTTCGAGGTAACCAACGATTGCGGCCATGAGCTTCTGGTTCTCCTTGATGAGCTTGCTGTCTTGATCGAGATCAAGACTCTGGAACATGAGACCGAAGCCTGAGGTCACGAGCATATCATGCTTGTTCAGGCAAATGGCGAAGCACATGCTCCTCTCCTCCAGAAGCTGCAAGATCTGGACTGTGGCCTTCGAGGCGCCAGCAACAGCAAGCGTTGCCGCGGATGCTCGGCCTCCAATGTTGGCGCACACGGCAGGGCGCCAGATCAGAGACTTGATGTACTGATAGGCAAGAGACTGGAGGACGTCAGCTTTGAACCAGAATCGATGATTGAGTAACATACCAGAATGGGCGAGCGGCTGCTGATGATGTTGGTGCTGGGCTTGTCCTGCACGAATTGAAGCTTCAGGTGCGAGGCCAAGTTGCTGTTCCACTCGTCCAGCTCATCCGACTGAGCAGCCATCTTGCGGAGGGAAATCTCGTGTGACATGGCAGCCGGGAAGCTCTCGCAGAGGACATTGCCAAGGATGCGCGCAGCGCGGAAGAGAGCAAGGGCGCTGGACAGCTTGGTGAACTCTCCAGGAAGAGAAGGGAGGAAGCCCTTCTCCGTGATGTACTCGTCATCGGCATCAACAGGGAACTCGCAGTGAATGTCCTCCTCGCGCAATTGCTTAGGCAGACCAAGTTGAGCGGCAGTGAAGCTATGACTGTTAGCACAACGAGATTATTGAAGACAGTTTGGAGAACCTACCAGTCAAGAGTGTACTGTGTCCAGAAAACCTTCTTCCTCATCTCGCTGGTAAGAATGCCAAGTGCGAAACGCTTTTGCGACTGGTGGAGACCCAAACGGTGCGCCAGACTGACGGCGATGCCCTTGTACTTCAGCAGACGGTTGTAGTCCGCCTTCTGAAGGCAAAAGATCTGTGCGAGGACAAGACATTGCAAGGTAACGAGAGAAGTGTCATCGATGAAGGAGTTCAAAGCAGCGTGCCATTGAAGCTCAACCGATTCTACAAGTGACTTGTCGGGGGCCTGACAACATGTGAGCGATTTGCCTCGGAGAATGGTGGAGTTCAAACTTACATTACCAGCGAGAGCAGCGATACCAAAAACGAGGTTGAGTTGCGCGAGAGCCTTCTTGTCGGAGAGGGGTTCTGCGCTGTTGACGAATTCATCGTACAATGTGAGGAAAGCCGGGCGGTGGAGCACCGGGAAAAGAGGGGCCCATTCTTGGAAGAAGATGTTGATTAATTGGTCGGACACAAGGCGGGGAGGTGCCTTGAAAGAGACAGAAGACGTGTCACGGGTCGGTTGAGGTTTTGAGTCAGTCTCGAGGAAAGCCTCGGGTCGGATTGACGGGAGCGAGCGACCCGTCTCCTGAACGCGGCGGTAGAAGGAATCTGCGCACGTTAGAGAGGCTGACTTATGGTTCAGATTCGATACATACCAATCAGTGTCCTTCCACTCGATGTGCCAACAAAATAAGAGTCTGAGCTGCCGTCCTCCAGGAGAATGGGCGATTGCTGAATCTTGAAGAGGTCTTCCTTGTCGGGGACCTCTTCTCTCGGGGTGATTGGAGCAGGCGATGGTGATGGTCTCCGACCGATGGATCCAGGGGAGTTGGAGTGCATGCGCGACAGCATGTCGATCTTCTCGTCCTTCTCGTCCAGCAGTTCCTTCAGCTCGCGAATCTCGGACTCGAGCTGACGCACGCGCTCCTCAAGCGACTCGGTGTAGCCACGCGGGAAGGCGCGGCGACTCAGCTTGTCGCTAGTCTTGCACTCGAAGCCGACGTTGAGACATTGCGAACAGGAGGGCCGGATGCCATCGCAGCGGATCTTCTTGCTGCGACAGCGATCGCAGGCCTGGGCGATGCGGGTCTGTGAGTTCGTCCCGACCTTGATGACCTTCATTGGTAGAATGCCTGGCATGACGGGCAGAGGGCGGCGCAAGGGGCCGGCACTCGATATATATCGTCTTGGTAGTAGTGGTGACAGGCGCTGGGCTGATAACAAGAAATTGGGTCAGGGTCGCTAGGAGCGCGGTGTCATCCGGATGAATCGTATCGGTGTGCGCGGCGTGTGTCGGATCCGCTATTTGGCTGGCGCGATATGCAATAAGTAGTGGGCGCAGGAGCGACGGTTCGAGAAAGGGCTGAGATTGGGTTCGGGAGTGGGAAAGAGAGTGCGGGAGCGACGGGGGAGACGAGCTTTGGCGTGTCGGTCTCTTTTCGAAGCCACTAGCGGGTCTGGGGTTGGGAGGCGCGGTCGAGTTGGGATGTCAGTGCTGAAATGCGGGGATTGTGCAGCCAGTGCGGACCCGGCGCTGGGCGGTAGACACGCGCCCGGCGCCCAGCGTGTGGCTGCATTGGAAGAAAATGAAACGGGACCGCGTCTGCCCTGCGCCGCGCAGCTGATCGCCCAGAACCGCCCAAACTGCCCGCCGCTCAAGCTTCTGCGCAGCCGGCCCGACACCAGCGCTCTCTCTCCTGCCGGCGTCACGATCGACGGCCGATGTGCAATACACGCTTCCTCATTCACCGCATCCCCTGCCCGCGCGCCAGCTCTGACCAGCGCTGACGTCTGCGCTGCTTCTCCCCACATCGCGCCGGGACGCCTGGACACCTTGACACTTGACACGCCCGCCATTGGGAACACGCGCGCAAGCTGGTGCTGGCGGCGCCTCTGCGCGATGGGGACCCACGAGCGGTCCCGTTCGTTGAGTGGGCTTGAGGTCATTCACCCGTGCACGCGCCCCCTACCCACCGTCGCGGCGCCCTCGCTCCTCACCGGAATCTGGCTCGAGAGGGACCTCACAGCACAAGGCAGGAGGGTCCCGCTGCTGTGGGCGACGTGCCTCTAGGATACCCCAGATGTATTCCCGAATCTGGCAGTTGAGCCTGCATATCCAAACCCAAATGTTGACCTCCAACGCTCAGATATAGCCTGCCCTACCTACAGTGCCCGCCCAATCCCGAGAAAAGAGCGCTCATCGGCGCGCTCCCGCCTCCACTCGTAGGGCTCGCTAACCCGGGCACCCAGATCCTGCGCTGTGTCAGTTGCCACTCCCGCAGCATGAGCTTGAACCTGGCCCCGCGTGTTCCTGGGTGGCAATGTCAAAGGGCATGAATTAACAGCGAAATGACTAGACTGTGCGCACACGTTAGCAGTTCGAGCCAAGGATTGCGCTACGTCCCTCTGCCTGGCTAGCTTGCGCGGATGTTACTTACATAACACGTTATGATAGCTCGTATCGCGCTAACGGTTTTTAACGTCTTCTTTTAGCACCATGCAGTTGAAGCACACTATGTCAAATTTAGCTGCAGGATGAGCATTAGCATCACTTGTCCTAAGTGAAGCATTACTTCATGCCCTCAAAGACATGGCCATCGACGATGATGACCCACCCCACCAACCACCTGACTCGCTGCTGATTTGGCCAAGTGCTGGGGAAGCGTCATCCTAGCCTGCTGGAAGCCTACAGAGGGGTATCGCAGCCGAAGCCTAGCGTGAATTTGTTTTTCGCTCACGTCATGGGTAGCTCTGAAGCTATCGTCCGGATGAGAATGTCGAATTAAAAATTCTACATACACGTCCGGACGATAGCTTCAAGTACCCGCATATTGTTTTTTTTTAAGGAAAAAGAAAAGAGAAGAATAGACTGAGGCCTTGTTACGCCCAAGGCCCTACTATTCTTCGCGCGAGCCTTCGGCTGCGATACCCCTCTGTACGTTGTCAACATAACCCTACTCTCCACCTTCCGCAGCTAATGTACCCCGCAAATCACTAGTGCGTGAGAGAAAGCTTGCTCGGATATCTGCCGGTATCTTGGGATATAGTCGCGTGGCTTGCTTAGAAGTCTATTTGCCATTGGATACTCTGGGCTAAAGCATTTATCGGTACATGATTGCATGACAGATTTCGGAGTAAAAGCATCCGAAAGATGGCTACAACTGCCCCGACTTCATTGCAATATCAAGTAACCTGGCCTCACACTCTACTATTATCGCCCTTAAATTTCTCCGGAGCCAGCTGCTACTATTGATTTTTTCTTCCTTCGACGAATGGGACATTTCTGTTCTAATGCGCTGGCGTCATCCACGAAATCCATTGGCGGGTAAACGTCAAAGTTTCAAGGCATCTCTCCGATCGATGTGGCAAGGGAATACTACGCGTCAGCCGGATCTGGTTCCGTTCAGCTACAAATCAGCTAGTGCCACCAGGTCCAAAGCGCCGATCTCTCTCAGAGCGACCAATTCTTATTAAAGCCAACCTCTTTGTGTAGATCTTGCTTCGTTCGGGAACCAGTGCGTTGGATCAATAGCGGGGATCGCGATAACCTCATCCTCCCCACCATTCCCCGCATTCTTTCGATCCGCCTCGACCACGCCTTAGGTAAAATCCTCCTCAGGATCTTGCTGTGCCATGGCTTGCAGGTACTGCTGCACAGTCTCCATCTCGGCAAGTTTTTCCTTTTCCTCCTCGAGATTGCCATATGCTCTCTCTAGCAGATCCCTCTCTAGGTCTCTCAGCCTGGTAGCTAGCGACCATACGCGTTCCCGCACGTTTATGCCCTCCTCTTTCATGACTGCCTTCACATCGTCATCGGTCCCATACAGCAATCGCAGCTGCGTCTCAACCCTGTCCTGAAGGAGAGAAACGGCACGAAGCTTAAATACATCCCATAACGGGTGAGCCTTGAGTGTGTCTGCTAGCTTGTCGGGCTCCTCAAGCACCGATCCATTCCAGTAGACGCGGAGCTCACGACCACCATCTGTGGTTTGTTCGACCTGAAAGTCTAGCCCATCCTCCTCGTTGACCACTACGAGCCAAATAAAATCACTCTGCCAGCCTGTTGATCCGGCGGAGGCTCCGGCGTGGTCGGAATCGTAGAGACGGAACCCTGGCGCTGAAGTGTTCACGTGCAGCTTTGCGCGTTTGAGCGGATCGTCGTTGGGGATGTCCAGGTCCAGAAAGAGCTCTCGGGCTGATGTCATGCTGTCCTCAATGAAGCCGTAGGAGAAGAGCATCTCACACGCGCCTTTCTTATCTCCGTATCTGGGCCAACGTCAGCGCTATTGCAGAAGATGACAGTTCCAGTGACAACCGACGTTATGGTGATTTCGTCACCCTTCTTGAGCTCTTTGCCGTCGCGTAACAAAAGCGCGGCATTGCCATCCGAGTCCGTCTCGTAAAGAGCAACCGTAGCATCGCCGCTTGCGTGGTTTGCCATGTCCACGTAAGGAACCATACTGTCCCCAATGCCTGGAAACTCTAGAGCACGGGAGCGATACATGGCATCCACTTGGAGCCAATCATCGAAAGAGATGATGCCATCCTCTTCATCCCACAACAGTTCGGCGCACCACTTGATGTGCTCGGTTGCGGAGCGAAGTTGGTCGAATTCCTTGGTGAGACTTTTGATCTTGGCCTCAATTGCCGGTTTGAGCGAGGTGCCGGTGAGGAGGTCACGTTCAGCTTCCGTCCAGAATGTCGGCAGGAGTTCTTCCGGGAGGAACTTGATATATCTGGAGAGGTTAGCTTGCGAACGCCGTTGCATTGAACGCCACATTACTCTTTCAGCGGGTTATGCACTCCGATCTTGATACTCGTGTTAGGGCAATTCGAGATGGCTTGCATGAGCAGGAAGACTAAGATTGCAATCCGAGGGCTCTGTGAGTATATCAGCCGCAGTCCAGACTCGGGAATGTGCTAATTATAACTCGCATGGACAACAAGCGGACGAGAAATGGTAGAGATCTTGCATTATAGAATTCCAGACGCAGCC
This sequence comes from Lasiodiplodia sp. COLG20, assembly GCA_009801085.1. NCBI lineage: Eukaryota > Fungi > Ascomycota > Dothideomycetes > Botryosphaeriales > Botryosphaeriaceae > Lasiodiplodia > Lasiodiplodia sp. COLG20. Next base: position 2,947,144 of record VNWV01000004.1, read on the forward strand.
TCTTTGCGCTGACTCTCGTTAGCAAGCCGACACGTGAGCGAGAGACACATGGTTGCGCGCCAGTTGGACCCCTGTGCAACACTGGAATACGGGTTAATAGCAACGTGTTGTGCAAATGTCATGCGGGATGGAATGGGCTCGGGAGTGTGGTGGACATTTGCTTTGGGGGTGAGGCTGGTGCAACGTGAGCACCGTGTCTCGACAGTTGTAGGAGTGGAGCTGAACAGCTGGCTGCGAGTACACCGACAAGCGAAATAAGCACAAACATTCCGGCTGAATAGCGAGAGTGGAAATGCCGTTTCGCGACATTAAACGGCTCGGTAATGCCCCCAGATGATAGCTGAATGATGGAGGGCGTCTATTTGGGTAAGGCCGACAACAACAAACAAGTCGTGGGTGAAAGTGTAGCCAGAGCATTCGGCATGATGTCACCGGTCGGGCGCTGCGAGCCTTAGGCGCAGACAGGTTGGTGTGGTGGTCGTGATGAAGTCACGCGCAAGAGGCTGCGTCATGGAACAGGAACAAGAAAACAAACATGTTCTTACCCTTCCAAAGTCGGCCAGCGCATCGAGAAGTTCGCGAAGATGCTGGTCCGACTTGGCGTGCATGCGGACAGCCTCGAGCGACAGTACAAGGTCGCGAGGAATGATCATCAGCGGCTCTGCATTCCCGGAGGATAGGGCGCCGTCAGCAATGATGGTGGAGCCTCGCAGCTCGAAGCCTGGAAGAGGCCCGACGGAGATGGCATTGAGGGTGACGTCGTTCAAGTCGGCCCAGACCCTGAGCGCGGAGACAGGCACCCTCAGCCACCCTTCCGACCTGCCACGCGCAATAAGCATGCTGGGCTGGGCAAAAGTAGGGCTCGTGGGACGGGGGGAGGAGCGGTGTGGACTGGGCCGAACACGCCCCTTGCGCTGGCCGACACGGTTGAAGACAGCAGCAGCGGCGAGCTTGGGGGTGTCAGTTTGATGGGCTTCTATAGCAACGCGACGGGCGACAGGGGCCGGAGGCTCACAACAATGCCTTGCTGTTGGTGGCCAGCTTGTTGATGCGGGTCTCTGGGAGGTGGCAGGGCAGGCGGCAAGATTGTTCGCTGCGCTCCCCGGCAACTGCGCAGCAACGGCTCGCACGGGCCATCATAACAAAGCCCGAAATCCACATCTACCTCGTCCACCTCCCACGGGCGCTCTTCTCACAACAATCCCCATCTCATTCATCGCTAGCACTATTTCTTTGTGCCCTCCCCGCCGCTTTCCCCGGAGGTTCGTCGTCCGTCCGTCCTCCCTCTCCATCCCATCCCCGACGCGCCCGCCACGCGCACTGCCGCCGCAAGTCGAACCCTCTGCCGCCTATTTAGGTGGCTAGCATCCCAAACGGCACGGCACATATATTGAGTCGCAATGCCTTCGCATCACGCCCACGACGACGAGCGCACTGCGCCGCAGCACTACGGCCAGATCATTGAGTACATTCAGGGTACGTAAACAAAGACGCCCGCGCGAGAAACCGCCTCTATGACCCTAACCAGCCATCGCAGACCGTTTGTACTTGGCCTCGTACACCTCCACCCCCAACGCGCACACCCCGTTCCCCTACCCTTCTAGCTCCAGGGAACGGAGGTCTCCAAGCAAGCGCTCGGCCAAGGCTCAGGCGGGCCCGACCTCGCCGTCCAAGTCGCACCCGCCACCCGTCTACTTCTCCATCGACCGCAGCCTTCTGTACAACGCCTTCCATGCCGACTTCGGCCCGCTCCACATCGGCCATCTCTACCGCTTCGCTGTCCAGCTTCACGAGGTGTTGGGCGACCCCAACAATGAGGACAGGCCTGTTGTTTTCTGGAGTTCTGCCGACTCAAGGAGTAAGGACCCTCCCTGTTATTCCACAATCCTCAGCTAACATCGGAATCCCAGGTCGCGCTAACTCAGCCTGCCTTCTCGCTTGCTACATGGTCCTGATCCAGAACTGGCCCCCCCACCTTGCGCTTGCGCCCATTGCCCAGATGGACCCCCCGTGCATGCCCTTCAGAGATGCAGGCTACAGCCAGGCCGACTACGTTCTTAACATCCAGGACGTTGTCTATGGTGTGTGGAAGGCCAAGGAGGAGGGAATCTGCAGCCTGAAGGACTTCAGCCTTGAAGAGTATGTTAACCTATCATCGCCTCTGTTTGCACTTCTAATAGTCGTGACAGGTATGAGAAGTACGAGCGCGTGGACATGGGCGATTTTAACTGGATCTCGCCCGACTTCCTTGCATTCGCCTCGCCGCAGTTCGCACCCACTCACGTCATTCCCCCTTCATCGCCGATCTACTCTACCATTCCGAAGACAGTGGCGGAGCTGCAGCAAGCTAAGATCCCGACGCCATTCAAGAATGTCCTTGCCCATTTCTCCACCCGCAACATTGGTCTCGTGGTCCGCCTCAACTCCGAGCTTTACTCTCCTACCTACTTCACCGCCCTTGGCATCCAGCACCTGGACATGATTTTCGACGATGGCACGTGTCCCCCCCTCAACCTCGTCCGCAACTTCGTCAACCTCGCCCACGAGATGATCACTGTCCGCAAGAAGGGCATCGCCGTGCACTGCAAGGCTGGTCTTGGACGGACTGGCTGCCTGATCGGAGCCTACCTCATCTACAGGCATGGTTTCACCGCCAACGAGATCATCGCTTTCATGCGTTTCATGCGCCCTGGTATGGTCGTTGGTCCCCAGCAGCATTGGCTGCACCTGAACCAGGGAACTTTCAGGGAGTGGTGGTTCGAGGACTGCATGAAGGAGAAGCTTGCTGCTCTGCAGCCGGCGACCCCCACCAAGGGCCTGGCCAGACAGCGTCTTACCAGCAACGGCCAGACGCACACCCCTCCCAATGCCAGCCCGAAGCGTTCGGCTCTAGGAGAAATCTCGTCGAACGATCAACGCGCGACGTCGATGTCAGGAAATGGCGTCAACGACGAAAATCTTCCGGCACCTACGCCTGGCCAGCCCCGAAAGACAAGCAAGCTTTATGGCAACGGTAGCGCTAGGCACAAGTCGCCGCGCCGGGTACATGAGGAGGAGACGTACGTCCTTCCGGATGTGGAGGATGAAGTTGTCGAGTCGCAACGCAATATCTCGCAAGACGTGGCCGAAGAAGAGGAGGAGGCACAGCTTCGACTGTTGGCTAAGCGCGCTGCTTCAAGGTCACCCAGTTCGAAGTCGCCCAAGTCTGTGGGAAGCAATACCAAGAGGAGGGCTGTAAGCTGCACTACCACAACAACAACCTCGACGACGACAACCACATGGAATGGCGGCGAGAGCGATATCGAGAACCGATCTATGCGGCCAAAGACACCGTCGGGAAAGGCCGGTAGTGGCTCCGGCGCCATCAATGTTGGGAAGACAAGGAGCACTCCGGCGAGGCGTAGCGCTGAGGGCAAGACGGGCGTACGAAAGACCAGCGGCAGAGTCGGCAGTCTTGGCAGCGCAAGGGTCAAATGATCCGGTCGGCATTTGAGAATGAGAATCAATTGTTGACCGATATCATCAGGGATCCCGGCGTTGGCGGTGTGCACGGCTCTGGAAGTCGCACTTTACTGGGCGTCTTTCGTCAACTACGCGGAATTGTTCACTTTGTACAGGGCACGCGTACGAATCATGGGAGGGTTGCACTAGGATACCCAGTGGGAACGGGTATGCCTCGTGTTTTTGTTGATGAGCGTTCGATCATACAGACGCCAGATTTTCTACATGGAGAGGGAAACGAATGAGCGGCAACTTTTTGCGATTTGGCCATACCTGGGTTTTCGGGATAGTTGGGGACACCGGGATTAGGGACTGCGAATGGCGTTCGACGGAACAGGACACCAACGACTGGTATTTTTCTTCTCCAGTGGCGGCAGGCGTTTCACTTGGTTCAGCTCTTTTCCTGCGGGGTTCACGGACTTTGGGAGTTCGATTCTTCGGCTTCTTCGATCTTTGCTTCAGCTTCTGGTTTATCGTTTTAAGCGTCATCATGATACATGACGAGATAATGATCGAGGATCAACTTTCGACTATTTCAATGTCAAAAAAAAGTTCAACGAATTCAGTTCATGGCATCGTGGCCTCAGTCATCCCTGGAATGGTTGTGAAAGTTTATTTGCTTGTTTTGAAATATCCGAGCATAGCATAGCCACCTTTAAAGCTTAACCTCCATTTCCGTTCGCAGTCTTCTGGCCTTGTGACCACAAGACGCGAGCAGTTAACCCGGTAACCGCATCTTTGTAATACGCACACGTGAGTGGATGGAGCTCCGACGAGCCTTGGCGGATCGCTCTCACCGCCTTCTCTCTCATTGGACGGCAGCCCTCTGCTCTCCCGACGAGCCGCAGCAACCACCAACCTCGCTACTACTTGCGACCACCTTATCGTCGTCCGCCCCGCCGCCAGCGACCCTCTTCGATCGCGCTACAGCTCCCATACCTCTCCACTCCGCCTCACCCGCTCCTGTTCGCACGATGGCCGTCACCGAGACGATCAAGAACGCCGTCGGCCTCGGCGGCAGCAACAGTGAGTGAAACCAAACCATTTCCCCCAAAAAGCACCACCGGCCCAGACAGCGCCTCCGGCCGACCCTCTCTCGGTCTCTCTCCACGCCTCGACCCGACCGCGCCCCAATTGGCCCTCTACCCGCCACGACAATAACCGCAACGCGACCCCACAAAACCCCAGACGACCCGCACACCCAATGGCGGGAGAGAGACGGAGGGAGAGAAAGGATTCATTCAACCAGCTTGGCTCGGGCGGATAGACAAAACCGAAGCAATTGGCCATGGATGTGCGGAGAGGCTAATTGAAACCCCCGCGCTGGGATGCGAACACACACAGGCGCCTCCCGCGAGGAAATGTCGGCGGCCAAGCTGCCGATCCCGTACCGCGACAGCTGCGCGCACCTGCTCATCCCGCTCAACCGCTGCCGCTACGAGGAGTACTACTTGCCCTGGAAGTGCGAGGTAAGGGAATCTCACCCCGTGCACACACACACCCTTCGGTTGATGATGGTTCTTTGGGTGGGATATTTGATGGGATGGGGGAAGGGGTGGGGGTGGAACTGGGTTGCTGCTGTCGCTGGTGTTTGGTTCGGTGGGGGTGGGTTTTGGGAATTGAAGAGTTGGGACAATAGAGGGGGTGGAGGCGGAGGGTTGGGGGAGGCTGCGGGTGTGGCATTGGAGGGACGGCATGGGAATGACGAATGAATTGGGGATTAGGCGCTTGTTGTACACGGGATGGACGGCCGAAAGAACACTGGCGGCAGCAGCGACGATTTTTGACGAGATGGACTGGAAGCCGAAGGGAGGGGAAATCTGGTGATCGAAACGCAGGCTGACATTGTTTTTTTCCGCTCCGCAGGACGAGAGGCACACGTACGAGAAGTGCCAGTACGAGGAGTTCAAGAAGCGGGTCGCGAAGATGGACGAGCTGAAGCAGGCTGCGGACTACAAGAGAGCCAACTGAGCTCGGAATGTTGGACGAGTGATCAAAACAGAGACGGTCTGGTTTATGAACGGCTTCTCACGCACTTGCGATGAGAAACGGAGAAGGGATGCTCGGGGATCCAGCACAGACATAGAGGGAACTCGGTGGCTGCCGATCTGCTACTACTACTGTATATCACATTGCGGAATTGGAGCCCTGTTGAATTTGAGTTGATGTTTTCCTATCTGACCGGCAGTTCTGAGTATTGAAGGTACTTCTAATCATGGTCCCAGAATCGAATGCAGATTCAAGCTAAATGCACCATAGTTGGGTAGTTGAAGCAATCGTCCGGACGCGAATGTATAATTTTTAATTTTACATTTACATCTGGACAATAGCTTCAACTAACCGCATAGGTCGAGGAGCATTTCGGGGGGGGGGGGGGGGGGGGGGGGGGGGGGCTCTGAGTGACTGAGATTGTTCAATGAAACTGTTGGGAAGAGTCTATTAACTACAACTTGCACGCTATGCTGATGTGAATTCTCGACCCTTGTCTGGATAGTCATGATGATTCCACGCCTTCCATTACCGTTCCTGCAATGCCTTTCCAGGTCTTGATGATATCGTACTCCCATAAGCCTATTAGGCTGCATCCTCTGAGTAGTTGATCATGTCTGACATGGCCACGTCCTCCTACTGGGCGGGCGGGCTCCGGCTGGGCGGCCTGCTGGGCGGCGGCCTGCTGCTGCTGCTGGGCCTGGGCGGCGTGCTGCTGGGCCTGGGCGGCGTGCTGCTGGGCGTCGGCGGCGTGCTGCTGGGCGTCGGCGTGCTGGGTGTGCTGCGGGGCGGCGAGCCGCTACTGGGAGGTCGGCCCTCGTAGACTGTGTTTGGTCGGCCGCCTGGGCGACCGCGCGCCCGATGCGCTCGAGGCGGCGGGACTTGGAGGTATTCGAGGACCGATGAGTGGCGGGCGAAGGAGGACGGTGAAGACGATGAGGACGAGGAAGTGGAGGTGTAGAAGTTTCTCGGTATCTCCGAGGGAAGCGGCTCCCGAAAGGAGAAGGGGGGCAATGCATCTGAGGAAGGCGACCTCTACATGCAACCGCCAAACACAACAGCACTATTCTCGAAAGGGTAGGCACCTTCCATGAAGGCGCCAAACAGAAACTCCAGCACATTCAACGATTCCCCCAACGCTCGCTCATGTGACCGAAGACCTTGTGAAATTTTTTGATCGCTGTATGAATAAGTGCGATAGTCGTGATTTTCGAATGAGTCAAAGCCGGGCGCTAGGACGACGAACTTCCGACTGCCTTTTAGCGGACCTGCTGGCCGACAGAGGCATTATTCGCGTTGTTGCGGCTGAAATTGGCCCGTGTGTCGCAGTGCGGGCTGAACTGCGGGCGATATTCAAGGATGCAGGTGCAGAAGTGGTGGGAACGGTGGCGTGCGTGGTTGAGGAGTGGCGGTCGCGTCGTCTAAACGCGCGACAGCGCTTTTGCCGGTGCACCACCCCCACAAAGGCAGCTTTGCTTCTGCAGAAGGTTGTGAAATACTTTCAATTCTTGTTTTCGCAGCGCTCTTCTTACGGGGGTACCTGAAGCGAATGTCCGGACGTAGATGTCCCTTTTTTAAATCGACATCTACGTCCGGACGATAACTCCAGATACCCATGGAGTGTCAGTATGTGAAATTTTTCGAAAAATTTGTTTCCCGCCTTTACTCCGAATAGCTTATTTGCGAAAGTCGTGTGTGGATAATTGTTTCACTTTTGTATGTCATTGTAAGCCATGATTTTTTGAAGTGATTGTGGTTATTGAGTGTATCGTATTTACAGAAGACGAGAGGACAACAATATATACGCCGGAAAGCTCCCCCAAAATATGTACAGTAGGGAAGAGATCCCGCAAAAGTGGAAGATGAAGGAGCGTATTTACATAAGACGTCCCATATTCACAACTGGGGAGGGAATTTTTCACAAACGCCGGAATCCAACCAAAAACGCCGATCGTGACTAAAATCAATCATTACTTCTTGGTAGTAGTCGTGGCCTTCGTGCTCGTGCTCGAAGTCTTGGTGGACTTGTCGTCGGACTTGGTTGTTGCAGATGAGGTGATGGTTGCGGATTTGGTGGAGGATGTTGCAGTAGAGCTGGCGGGCTTGGTAGAGGTTTGGAAGCCTGTAGACGCGGTGCTCCAGTATGCCTCGAGAGCATCCTCGATCTTCTCCATGTCTCTATAGCCATCAATGGCATCGAATTCGGCGAGTCTGGACTGGATGGCTTGGTCGGTGAAGTCGGCGGGGTTGATGTCCTTGGCCCGCCACTTGGGCTCCATGGGGTCGATGAAGAGAGTCTCATTCTTCTTGTAGCCGAAATCCTCGATCTGGGAGACGTTGAAGGCCGCCATCATATCATTGTCCTGCCTTGAAGTTAGCAAACAGCTCATTCAAGTGTTGTGGTTGTGTAGAGACGGGATGTTGATGTTCTGGAGCAAGCGTGCTAACCCAATAAGGAAAGTCACGTATTCGTCGGCCAAAACCTCCACCCACCATCTCTGCACCACCACCACCACCGGAGATTTTTTATGGGCATTGCTTACCTCGTGGATCAAGTTATGGCAGTGAAACATATAGATTCCCGCAAAAGGCTGGTAACGAGCAACAACCTTGACCTTCTCATTGACACCGAGCAAGACGACGTCTTTGAGACCGTTTTTCTCATAGTCGAGCACCGGACGGTTGCCACCCGTGCGCTCGATGACCAGGAAGTCAACAAGGTGAATATGGACGGGGTGAGACCATCCGCCAGAGCTGTTTTCGAGCTCCCAGACCTCAACAGCACCGCGCTGGGGCTTGGCCAGGATACGGTTCTCGGTCTGAGCGAAGGTGACGCCGTTGACGGTCCACTCGCCGCCCTTGCGCTCGAACTTGAAGCTGCGGTCGACAGTCGTCTTGGTAGGCGGGAAAGGCACGCTTCTGAGGGTGCTGGGTAGAGGAGAATCGGAGGTGGTGACCTTGTTGCCGACAACGAAGCGCATGACCTTGTCGGTGCTGTTGTAGTCGTCGTCGGCCTGTACCTTGCGGTTATTGCGCATGGTGACGTTCTTGCCGGCGAACTGAGCAAAGTCGACGACAATCTCCCAGCGCTCAGCAATTGAGGCGTGGAGTACATCAGTCTTCACGGGAGCAGAGAGAAGACCGGCGTCGGATGCAATAACGTTGAACGGAATCTTCGTGCCGAGAGCACCGTCGGCCTCGAGCCAGAGTTGAAAGGCGCGGGAAATGGACGTGTCAAGGATGCGGAAGCGGTATTTGCGGGGTTCCACTTTTAAGAACGGCCACGGCTGGCCGTTGACCTGTAAATTGCATTAGCAGTGTACAGAGATGTGCTTTGTAAATGTTGTGGTGCTTTGGAGGAGGTGTGTTGGGGGTTTGGCGGGCAATCACGTGAATCGCCCAATCGGGTTAGCGCGGTTGGACCGCAATTCAGTTGACCATCCACGATATTACCCACGGCACCCATTCTTGTTCCGGAAACTAGGAAATAGGAAAAAAAGACTGCAGCTTACGTGGATGACATCGCCCCAGAGGCTGACAGTCTCGCCAACAGGGCTGAAAAGGTCGCCATTGGCCTGGTACTGCTTCGAGCTCAAAGCAAGAGGAATATCGTAGGCCCCGGAGGGAAGATTCAACGAGTCCTCCTGGACATCGTGCAACAAGTAGAAACCTGCCTGACCGAAGTATGCGTTCTCAGCGGTGTGGAAAACAGCGTGGTCGTGGTACCACAGCGTACGGGCACTCTTATTATTAAATTAGCGAGCGCACTTATTTAGAGCACGCGAACAAACGAACCTGCTGGTTTGGCCAGAAGTAATCTTTTCGCTGTCCTGGCTTGGTTGTATCCTCTGCCCAGCCGTCGAATGGAGCAAAGGAGGGGGAGCCGTGAAGGTGGACGGAGTTGGCTAGCGTAGCCTTGTTGATGAAGCGGACTACGGCCTCCCTGCCTCTTTCCATCTTGAAAGTGGGGCCAGGCGAGACTCCATCGTAGCCGACCAGATTCGCTTTGCCAAGGCCCGGGTAGACTTGCTGCTGGAGAGGGGTGATGGTGATTTCGTAGTAGTCGATGGCGGCACCAGTCTTGGGATTGGTGAATGTGGCCTTCTTCTGCTTGACCGGAGGAATAGGGAGAGGGAATTCATAGAAGTTCTTGTATACAGGGCTGAGCCACTTGTCATCACCGGCGAAAGCGCCGGCCACGAGAAGGGCGGCTGCACCCAAGTGGATTGAACCGAAGAACATGGCGGCGAGACGTGAGGGGATTTGAGAAAGTTTGAGGGAGCAAGGAATCCTTCAATGGGGAGTGACCAAATGAATGGCACGAGGACAAGAAGCTTGGAAGTGATGGCTTGCTTGTGAAGGCTTGAGTGTTCTGATACCGGGATTGAGGACGGAAAGACTGTCAACTATATATCCCAAAATCTCAGGATACAGCTGAACAAGGCCCCAGCACTGGCCCCGCTGAGTTGTCGAGCCCAGAAGCAAAGAATATGCCCCAGAAGTCCCGTATCGTGGAGAGCCCCATGCCAGCGGAACGCCATCGCGCCCCACTGGGAGCCGAGATGGTGTGTTTCGGCGTACGCGTGCTGTGAGCTAGACCGTTAGGTCTAGGGTCTAAAGCCGACCAGGCGGCAGCGGTGGCTAGCCGATGCCTTACCGTTTAGACGGCAGTCTCCGACCATGTCTACCAGGTATGGGCTATTGTTGGAAGGCCAAGCATTTGAGGCTTAAAGGCGTTCGCTAGGGTCTGCGGCTCGAGAGCTAACGGCAATTTCTTCAAGGATTTTCACGGTTCCAAACCGTCACCCTGGTCCAGATCCGGCGATGTTCCTTGGTGCTGGTAAACGCCCATGTGGCAACCTCGTGTGGTGACACCGGTAGAGTGGAAAGCACAGATAGCGAGCCTATGAGAAGTGTGCACCGCATGTAGGACCAGTGGTTCGGGACTCATCGGCGAGCTAGTGTACCACGATCTTTTTTTTTTTTCGACCGGCCACGAGTACCGTTGTATCTTTGTTTGGTAAACTATAGACAGGCAACTCCATGGGTCGCATGAGGCCATACGAAACAGCCGGGTCTGACAACGACCGTGTTGTCAACAGCGGCTGACAGCTCAACAGCTGCAGCGGCATGATTGGTTTTGTGGCTATGGCCTAATCGGGAAAGTGATTCAGCTACATGCATGAACTAATGACATTTCGGGTGGGCGGTCTGTATAAGGCATTTGGCTGGCCATTCAGAGGGCTGCCAAATGGTATGACTGCCACATGGCATGGCCCGGAACGGGCTAGACCGTGTTGGAAACCCGGGGAGGAGTGCTTGGCACTCAGGGACCTGGGGTATGCCAAGCCAGCCACGACACTTCGCTCTCTCCGCCCGTCCTCGTATAACGTCGACCAACAGCCTTCAGCTCATCAGCCCGCTTGACGCCGCATCTCTTGGCAGAGCTTCCACCGCCCGCCGCCACCCCTCTCAGCGACGGCCCATGTGATACCTGAGCAAAGCTTGACTGTCTGTACCATCCTTTCAGCTCCGGCCCAATCGCACTCCGTTGCAGTACCAGACCCAGCTTTGCAGAATTTCACATTTCCGAGTGCCATAGTGCGAATCTCGACTCCCCGCCACGGCGCTCTTCTCGTCCCGTCCTTCCTGTCATCGAAGATCAACCCCCGTGGCACCAGCCGGGAGTCGCACGGGACCGCCATGCTCAATTTCTGCTAGCATGCGTTCCACCCGCAAAGCATCTTCATCCCGGGAAGCCCCCGCATCCAAGATTAGGTGCTGCAGGCAAGCAAGCCGTGTCGTTCAGCTGGAGCGGGCCGCCACCAATGAAGCCTGCCAAGCTGACAGCGTCGACTGCCGCCTTCCATCGCCCCCGCCCCCGCTGACAGCTCCGCTCTGCCGTATTCTCCGAAGGGGAAAGCTGCACTAGCTTTTTTTTTCCGTGGCGTCGATCATATGCGAGATATGTGCCAGCTGGATTTGTTGGGTCCGTGAGCTGCAGCATCCCGCTGGCCGTCGGCAGTCCCGTCCTCTGCATACACCCGGCTTTGGAACTTCCTCAGCCAACAGCGCCCACGAGAAAGTCTTAGCATCGCTTATGCTCCTGCACACCGTGTCTCAGCCGCCACGTGTTAGGAGATGATATCGAAATTTTTTTTCTTCTCTTCTGGCCAAGCTCTTCGTATGTGGCATTAAGCTCTCTTGCACACGATCGTATTTCCCCCACATCGGGAAACCCCAGGACCCACACACGGCCATGTCGCGATCGCCAAGCAAAACGGCTTACTGGTGTGGGGCAAAGGGCGGTGCGTGTCTAGAACATGTGTACTCGGGGTCTGCCTGGAATGGGAGATCTACAAGCTAGGCAAACACGTTCGGGAAATGACAAGGTGCCACATCCAAAAATCGGGCAAGATTGATCAACGACCATTCACAAAACAAGTACCTTCTGCTTCGATCTGTGCCGCTAAGGGCAATTGGATCGGCGGAACCGGAGTTCTCCTTCTCGCCCCGCTCCCGCTTTGGAGGAGGGGGAAGGCAAAAAAACCCGCACATCCTATCGCGGCGCCATCCGCTCGGCAACTCTCGCTTGCGCCTTTCGCTACCAGATGATCGAGCATCACCAGTGGCGCCCAAGCTATTTTCGGGCGGAGAGATCCAGAGGCTGTGTGGCGTAAGTTGGAGTGGGTTCTGCGGCGCTCTCTCCCCACCGCCAACGCACTGCCATTCGTGCTCCCGACGTGAACTGGTGACCTCTTGCAGCAGCGGGCGCAGATACTGCTGTTCAATATTTCTCGCTTCCTTTGGGTTGCGTTCTATTCTTGCGTCGTCGGGGGCGGAGAAGTGAATTCATGGGCTGATCCATGCATCTTCAGCCCGCTTCTGCTTCAATGTGATATCCTCGGGCAAGCGATAATCCGCCCAGAGAATACACACCGCTCGGAGAGGCGCACCAGATCCACTGGCTTCTCGATTCCCCCATTCTGATGCCAAGAGAACGCTTATTCCGGACGCAGCGGAGCTTGGCGCGCGCCCACGCCCTTCTGCCTAGGCGATACGATTGCCTAATCTACATCCAAGCAAGGCCTGGGCTGCAGCCATTGCTTAGATCCGGTAAAGCGTCTCTGGGGTCGGTGAGGAAACTGCCATCCCTCAGATCTCACAGTGAGCTGGAAAGCTTTCTCCTTCAGCGTTCTGCGAGACACTGCCCTTTTCATACGTGGACAATTGAAGTAAATATCCGGACGTAGATGTGACAGTGGAAATCTGCAGTGGATTCGGACACAGTATTCAGTTATCCATGCAAGTAGGGTGCACTATTTTTTACAAATTACACTTGAAGGAAGGTACATACAATCATGTCTTGTAGACCACTGTGACCCACCCAATGAGCTTCGGCCACCCCTCCGCAGCACCCTATTCGTACCCCGCCATAGTCGTGAGTCTTCTCAGTCCCCCCGCTCTTCTGTACTCTTATTTGCCAACACTGGAAACCCTGAGCAGAAGTAGCAGTATCCTCTTCCAATGAATGTCTTGTACCCGCTACAGACGCTCTGCTTCAGTTCATCCATCATCTCTTCCACAGCAACCACAAACACAGTCGTTTTATCAAGCATTTCCTTTCGCCACCTGAACGCCCCAACTCGCAACCCACCGGTTCCACCCCATCCACTCCAGATGTGCCTTTCCTGATGGGTAAACCACTTCAAGCCTGGACCAAGAACTATGCCTGAGAGATATTACCCGCTACTAATGCCGTCCAGATGCTTTGCCCCGCCACTCCCGCCCACCAAACCCTCCCAAAAGTGCCACCACCACCGCCAGCGGCCCGCTCTTACGGAAAAAGCCAACACAGCGCCAGACCCTCGGACAAGAGAAGTGAGAAAGAGAGACTACACAAGCGGCCCGGGTATAGCGCATGCAAGGAAATCATCCGACCAACAAACCGGTCCCAATTTCAAAGAACGAAAAAAAAAAAAAAACAAGCCATGACCCAAGCTTTCTGCAATTCATCCACTACTTCTTATTTACAGGTTCAGGACACGCTACCGAGCGCCGCTGCCGGCTTGTGGATCTTGAAGCTCGGCGTAGCCGTGAAGCTGATCCGATTATTTTCGTTGCTGCCCCTCACCAAAGACGCCGCTGCCGCTGCCGCAGCTTCCCCCTTGTCATGTGCCGCCGTCGTTTTGGTCGGCGAAGCCAGCGTCGTCGAGCCGGTGGCGCGCGGCCCTCCATTCTCTGGCGCCGCAGCAGCACCGTTAGCCATCACCGTGCTGTCTACAGAGGCTCTGCGCGAGTCGTTCGGAGTGCCGGGGTACCTGAGCAGCGCGCGGAAGCCGCCCGCCTTGCGCGCCGGGATGTCGCCCTTGCCGGCCGTGGCGACGTAGAGGAGGTATTTGAGGTTGGGCAGCGTCTGGCGGATGTCGAGCAGCTTGAGGCCGAGCTCGTTGGACAGCAGCTCGATGTTCTTGTTGAGCAGGAAGACGCCGTATTCGAAGCGGTAGCGCACCGCGCCGCGCATGAACAGCGGGTACGTGCGCGGCCCGTTCGTCATCGAGATGGGGTCGTCGATCGTCGAGTGCGATGCCTTGGGGTCGATGGGGTAAGCCAGTGGGAGGGAGAGGTATACGGACAAGTGCGCGACGACTTGGGCGACGTAGCCAAGCGCGGCGCCCGTGACGTCTTCTCGGACGTCGACGAACTCGGAGTTGGGGAGCGGAAGGCCTCTTATGGTGAAGTAAAGGGAACGGCCGGGGATGGGCTCGATTGGATAGATTTTAAGCAGGTCTTCGCAGACACGACGTCTGTGGCCGAGAATCTCATCCTGGACCTGCTGCAGAGTGATCTTCCGTTCCTCAAGCTGCTCCTTGCCGTGCTCAATGTCTTCCAACGTCTGAGCTTGCATCTCTCTTCCTTTCCGCATGGTCTCGCGACGGTACTTGATGCCGGCTTGTAGATCATTGCGCTTCTTTCTGGCAGCTTCCAGCCGTCTCCTCTGGGAAGCCACTAACGCCTCGACCTGCTTTAGCCTCTCCTGGGCCTCAGGAACGTGGTTCACCGTAGAAAGCGCCTCGTCATTCCTCTCAATGATAGCATTGATTTCTGTGGTTAGACGGTCGCGCGTGGCCAAGGCATCTTGAATGCAGTCATCCAGGGTGGAAAGCCTCATTAGTTGATCGTAGGATGAAGTCGGTTGAGGGGGTGCGGACGTCGATTTACCCGGAGCGGTAGTCCAATCGAGGCGATAGGCTTCGGATGCGAGGTCCATGAAACTGGTGTATATGCCATCGGTGAAGTGGAACAGAATGCAATTCTGAGGAAAGGGATGATGAAAGCTGTCAAGCTAAGACACGAGTCACTCGACCAAGATCCGGCATTGTTGATGGTGAACTTACTGATTTGCCAATGAACTGCAGGGAGCGGAAATTGACGGCAATGTCCAAGAGATGCTGGTGCTCGGCCATGGTGTCGCTCTTGACCCAGACCTTGACAGTGAGCTCGTCCAACCTGGTCACGGCTGGGCCCCATGGATGTAGGTCGAAGAAGCGGAAGTCGGGGTTCATTGCCTTCTCGACCTCCTCGCTCACGTACACCGGCTCATCAACGCCATCGACGTGCAGTGAGAAAAAAGTATTGGCCATGCGTCCGCCAGTCACGTCCTCGAGTTTCTTTTGGCGCTGCAATGGGCTCGCTCCCGACCATTCCATGGTGCTTCTGCGGCGCATCCTGGCGATTGCGGGCCTGAGAGACACATCTGGAGCAGGAGGATCATTGTTATCCGGCTTTTGGCCTTCGGTCACGGCAGACTCGCTGATGGGCTTGAGGTCGTTGGATCGTAGGTCGTTGGAAGACCGAGAATGTTCGAGCTTGCGGCTCTCACGCTGAGCCAAAGCCTTGGTAGGAGTTTTCAGAGACGAGGGGATCGCGTCATCGTCAATAGTGCCTCGGCGTGGGCGTCCGGTGGCCTGCACAAGGGTCAAGTTGCGGATGGTGATGCCCTGGAGATGCCTGATCTTCCGGTTCTACGTCATGTCAGCGGGCAGGTAATGGCTGGCGCAAGAATACGATGAAGCATACGTAGGGAAGTAACCAGGGCCGTTCCCGACGGGGAAGATCTTGAGGCGGGTGTTGGTCGCCGGGGCCGCTCGAGCTTCCCGTCATGGTGTTGGCGGGCGCAGGGACGCAACGCGCGCGCAGAGAGGGCTATCGATGGATTTAAATGGCGGAGGCTGAGCTTGACTGCCCCGGAATCGCAGTCATTTCGCCGTGCATGGCGTTGTCGAGTGTGGGCTTGAAGGTGGTGTTGGGCGAGAGTGTCCCGCATACCCGCCGCGCGCCCACCGTCATCACAAGCGCGCCCGGGCCAAGCCTGGTGTTCGCGACGTCCGCTGAGACTTTTCCTCCGCACCCTCCCTCGCCCACCCTCCGCCCACCAGCGCCTCCTCTCTGCCGACGCGCCGCGCTGCTCTCCGTCTCTACCGCCATGAACCTAAACAAGGCCGCGCGGGCCTTGTCCAAGGGGACGGTCGCCACGCCCGCCGCCGCAGAGCATGGCCAGCACATTTTCATCTACAGCAACATCCGTACCAACCAGACCGTCTACTCGCTGCAGCGCAACTTGAACGTATGCATCAATTGCCCCGGGCGGCCGCCAATGGGGTGCCTGCTGAGGTTCAATCGCTAAATGACTGTCCAGAACCATGATGCACTGTCGCAACTCACCTTCGCCGGCAAGAAGACTGTCCCTGCAAAGCTCCGCAAAGACATATGGCGTCCTCTGGCCACCGTCAGTTTCCGCAACAGCGCCGAAGGCCTTGTTGTGTACCGAAATCTACGCGAGTTCCGAAAGCTTCACGAGCAGAACTGGGACCACACCAAAGAATACCCCATGCTTCCGCCAGAAGCGCAAAAAAGGCTCAAGGAGAGTAAGGCGGCACCAACCAAGAAGGAGAGAGCCAAGATCATCATGGACCAGAAGGCCAATTCCGTCGCCGATCTGGCCGCCGTGCTCCAGAAGCATGCAGCTGAATTTCGGACACTATTCCAGCACAACGAAGAAGCACTGGACCGCGAAATCAACGACGTGTTTGCGACAGCTGGCCGTCTCAAGAAGATCAACATGACTATCAAGGAAAAGAAGGAGGCACTGGGTATGAAGGCTGCGTCCGAGGAGAAGGACGCCACGCCTGACGAGAAGGAGGCTGCGCCTGCGAAGGAGGTTACGCCTGAAGAAAAGGAGGCAATTTTAAAGGAGCTGGAGGAGCTGGCCGCCGAACAGAAGAAGCTGCGCGGCGCAGACAAGGCAGCGGAAGCGATAAAGCCGATACATACGGAGTTGACGTTGTCGAGGATGAGGGACAATGGCGGACTGGCCAAGATCCAGAAGGAAATCGACGAGGCGAGAGAGACGCTGCGTTCGAAGGACGAGAATATCACCGAAGGATACAGGGCATTGTTGGAAGAGCGCGTGAGAGAGTGGAAGATAAAGATTCGCAAGATACACAAAGCGTACTTATCGATGCGACTCAGGCTAGGACGAACGGCGTACGACCCCAAGCAGGAGGTGGAGCAGATATTGGAGCAGACGCGGGGGAAGGCTGGCAAGAAGGCCGGTAAGACGGCCGGTAAGAAGGTTGTCAACGAGGCCGCCAACAAGCCTGCCAACAAGCCTAGAAAGAAGGCCAACGACAAGATTCCGGAGCCCACGGACGCTTTCAGGGCTGCCGTGAGAATCAAGTGGGCAGACATTCGCGATGCCTGTCATGCTAAGCAATGGCCGTCCACAGTGAAGCACAGCGAGCTGGGATTCATTCGCCACTCAGCACCAAGCAGCGCCCTGCGGAGGGCAGTGCCCTTCCCTGAGTTCCCGGCTCGGTATGAGCCGGTAGTAGCTACAGCATGAAGGACAACGGCTTTTGGGGGGCATGGTTTTTCTCTGGAGGCGTAGAAAATGGTGTAAGATAATGGTTCATATGCGTGCATGGTAAAATCACATGCGTCAAGGCAACAGAGGAATGTGTTCGTGCTGCGTGAATCCTCAGCTGGCGTAGGGCGGTGTGCGGTGTGCGGACGAATCGGGAAGCCATGGACCCTGGACTCGGAGCTTGGAGGCGGAAATTGCGGAGGTCGAGTCGTGTGCTCATTGGCGCTGCTCTCCCGACCGCCGCTCTATTTTCTGCCGCCGCTGAGCTCCATATCTTCCACCATCATCCCTCCCCTCCTCATCCACCCTCGACTCGCAATCCACCATGGCCCGCTCCGATCAGACTGAGCCTTTCCCGCCCCTCCATCCGCTGCGCGAGCCGACGGGCTTCGGCAGCGGTTCGCGCCGCCGCCGAAAGAGCAGCAACCTCGGTGATGACCCCAGGGGAGATACTGGCACCGTGAGCCTTGCGACGGCTTTCGACAACCAGTCGCCTACCGAAGAGGTACTAGACCCCTCATTTTCCGCAATGGCCGCAACTGACCGCTCGCCAAAGCGTTTCCCCAAGCAGCACCGCCCTTCGAAGCGCCGGAAAGCGAAGTCTCTCATGCGCCGCTGGTGGAAGCTTTCGATCCGCCATACCTGGCTCAATCCGCTGATCCTCCTCGTCGTCCTCCTCGCTGCCTATGCCGCCAATCCGAACGAATCTAATCCGTTGCACGCCGCCATCTTTCTGTCCTATCCGCTTCCCCGCGCTCCCGACGCCGATCCGTCCGTCCCGATACAATATGGCAAGGGAGGCAGGGATTTCGCCTTCGTCGGATTCTACATCATTGTCTTCTCCTTCACGCGCGAATTCCTGATGCAGCGTTTCCTGCGGCCCCTAGCCATCCGGTGCGGCATCAAGTCACGCGCCAAGCAGGCACGCTTCATGGAACAAGTCTACACCGCCATCTACTTTGGAATCTTTGGTCCTTTTGGTCTCTACGTCATGTCGCGCACTCCGGTCTGGTATTTCAACACCAGGGGAATGTACGAAGGTTTCCCGCACAAGACGCACGAGGCTGTCTTCAAGGCCTACTACCTGCTCCAGGCCAGCTACTGGGCCCAGCAGGCCATTGTCTTGCTTCTGATGCTCGAGAAGCCCCGCAAGGACTTCAAGGAGCTCGTCATGCACCATATCATCACCATCGCCCTCATCTGGTGCAGCTACCGCTTCCACTTTACCTACATGGGTGTGGCTGTCTACATTACTCACGATATCAGCGATTTCTTCCTTGCCGTACGTCTTCATTTCGCGCAATCATTTTGCCGTCGCTAATGGTTTACAGACGTCGAAAACCCTGAACTATCTTGATTCCCCCATCGTTGGCCCTTACTTTGGCTTCTTCATCTTCGTCTGGACTTACCTCCGCCACTACATCAACCTCCGCATTCTTTGGTCCATGGTCAATGGCGAATTCTCCTCCATCGGTCCTTTCGAGCTGAACTGGGACACGCAGCAATACAAGTGCTGGATCTCGCAATACATCACATTTGCCCTGCTCGCCAGTCTGCAGGCCGTCAATCTGTTCTGGCTGTTTTTGATCCTGCGCATTGCATACCGCTTCGTCGCGAGCTGGGGAGAAGTCGTTAAGGATGAGCGCAGCGATTACGAGGAAAGCGAGAACGAACAGGAGGCGGCGGAGAAGAGCGCCAATGGCAAGGCTGTGGAAGCAGCTCCTCAGGTCCTCCTTAATGGTGAGCCAGTCTCGCCGGTGGAGGATAAGGCGACGACGACGGCAACGGCCGCGGCCGCCAATGGAAAGCAGAGAAAGGGTAGGTAAGACGTATGGGACAATCGTTGCGAAAGCGCAGCGCATCGTTTGCATATGACGATTCGGCACGTCACTTTTGCGGTGAAGTGACGCGACCACCATTTTTTGTAATATGTCAACGTTTTACGTCCCACGACCACCATCGACGACATTGGGAACGGCCGATACAACAACAGTGGGACTCTTTTCTCCTGTACAATATGACCCGTTCGCTTCTGGATTGTTTTGGAGACCAAGCTATTTCGGCCCTCAGATGGGAAACTCCCGCCCGCAGTGTTTTGGATTGAGGTAGGCGGCGTCTTGCATTGGTATTCATGCATTATCTCATGTTGTAATTAGAGGACCGCTTCTTTCTTTTTCCAGCCAAAGGTCTTTTTTCTCTCGTTAAAGCGTTTGGAGGACAAGCAGTCCACCGATAGGGATTGGGTTGCAGGGCGAAAGGATGGACGAGAAACGGCCTAATGAAGAGAAAGTGTAATATGAGGGAGGCTCTGTTGGTCATTCAATGTGGCATGTACGTCGCTATTATGAAGAAAGTAAAATGAAAAGGCATCGCCCTCTACGATTGTTTTTCGCTTTGACTGGCTGGCTTTCGAAGTGTTCCGGACCCCAGGTGCTACCTATTTTCATTCATTCTCGACACTTCTATTTCCTCAGCCATTTAGCTGTGTGGCTCGAGGTCAACAATGCTCTGAGACGGGCATTCTAATTCTAATTCGCAATATCCCACCACGGCACGCCTACCAATGATACAGACATTTACTACTTCCCTTGCCTTGGTGTCTTACCGCACGATTAACGCTCTGTCATACCACACCCTGCTGTTTGCAATCCCCGAAGTCATCCCGGCGAAAGCAAGGCTATTTCCCAGCCCTACATCAGGCAACACATAATCATCGCACTTACCCAGTCAAAGCTCGAACATACGTGGCCACTGGCAACACCAACAACGCCATCATCCAATCTCTCACTTACGACATGAGCGCACCATCACACCAACACACACATCTCGTCGTCCAGCCAGCCAACAAAAAAACATGTCCATTCGCATCATCCCCAACACGTACGCGGTCTAACCCAAACAGGCAATATTGCAGCGAGGGAAAGCCGAACGAATGGTCAGTGCACGGCTCTCCTTCGGGTCCTGCTCAGGTCAAGCCGTCGAGACACCGGCAGAAAGAAGGAAAAAAGAAAAAAAAAGGGAACCGGCCGTAGCCGTATGTTACCTAACCCGGCCCGTTGCCGGCCCGGTTTGGTGTCACTTCGCAACCCTTCTTTTTAGCTCCGGCTCCTTCGTTCGTTCCTATCCCTTTCCAGTTTGCGTGAAATTCGCGCGTACGCGGCTAAGTACGTAGGGGGCCCGGCGCCGGTCGTCATCGTGTAACCTCCGTCCGTCGTGTTGCCGAGGTGTTGTCGCTGCTGCTACTGTTGCTGCTCTCTTCTCTTCCGTAATGATCCGGAATCAGCACGTTCCGTCCGTTTGCTCGTCTCGGCCATCTTTCCGTACGCCACACACGACAGTCTGGTACGATGGGGCGGTGTCGTGAGAGTGAGGCAGTTGCCGTAAGACAGACGAGCCGATTGATACTGTAGCCAGCCGAGGTACGTCGAATATGACAGGGAAGTGACAGCGACATCTCAATACGTAAATGTGGTTCGTCGTTTAAAATACGAAAAAAGAGGACGGAGAAGAAAGCTGAGGCGTTTGAGACATGTCTAGGTGCCTCCTGTTGTGGCTGTGCTGGATGGATGCCGCGTTCCCGCACCGGAAGTCCAAGCTGCCGGGTCTCGGCGAGATCTCAATCTCACCTCGTTACAGCGGGCGAGCCCGCTGTCGGAAAAGGAAGGCTTGCAGGTAAGGCTTTACGCCTCTGGTGAGGGTTCAGCTAGGATGTGAAGGGCTTCACACGGGTCCCGTTGTTGCGTAACAGTTCCGAGCTGCACGTTCTATGCCCTACCTTTACTGCCAATCGAGTCAAAGTGATGAGCGAACTGCGTGGCCAATCACAGCCCTCATTAGGCCTATTCTCCAGGCACATCGCATACGCATCGGGAGTGCATCTCTGTTGCTTTGCTGTGTAGTTCCGCCAGTCGCCCACTCACCTACGAATGGTTCAGGGCCAAGAGCGGTAGACGCATGATCGTCGCCACCATCTCAGTCCGTGGGCTTGAAAAGATCAACCCAAATGCGGGGATCTTCAGCACTGTTAGACGAAAAGGCTTAATTCCGTAGACTTGACACGACCATTCATCTCAGCTTGCCTGGCCTCGCGCATCTCTAGCCTCACCCACTGTTACATTTCGAAAATGCAACATTGGAGAGCATGTAACAATGATAGCAGACATCGGAGGTAACATGCGGGGTACGAGTGAAGAAAATGGTGCGGGTTGCAAAAAAGCGGCTGTGTAAGTGGACAGGGGTGCCACCCCCAGATGTGCCACCTCCAGTTCCCAATGCCGCACTATTGACCCCGAGTCGTTTCGACTCTGACACCTGCCTTTTTTTTCGAAAATGTTGCCCGGTTCCAATTGCAACGAAGAAGTACAAGCTTTGTCGTTCATCCTGGCTCTACACCGACAGATGCTCTCGCTTCTGCCTAAACTTTCGGGCTACGGCTACGGAAAACGGCAGAAGCAAGGTAGAAGAAAGAAATGGAATGACTGCTAGCATTTCTTACAAAAAAAAAAAGTAGCAAAACTTCGCTAGAGCAAGCAAACGCAGATACACGTCGTAGGCTGACGTGGAACGAGTCTTGTCCCATCACCTCACTTTATCCCAACAATCTTGGGCTAAGCTCATACCATACTCAAATAATGGCCATAGAATGAGGATTTTAGCAGCATGCAACGACAAAGCCTCAAGCGCTAAGCGCATTACCAGCGAAAACAAGGCAAGAAGCTAGATGCCGTAGGAATGTCAGGCCTCTCGTGAAGAAACAAAAGAAAGGCTGCTGCCTAGGAGTCCGCAGCTTGCTTGCAGCCGCATGAAGCGCGCGTATCGGCCCGTTCGAAAGCTCGCAACAACACGTGGTGGACAGCATTCCACTCTCTGAGTCGGAAGGCAAGCCACAGCAAAGGGAGGAGAGAGGGCATCGAAGTTGAAACATGCCATTGTGGAGCACGGCCATAGACTCGCGGGTTTCATGTCACATCTCTTTCATAGATGCCAATCAAAAACTTATTCAGGTGGCGGGGCGATAATGAAGCTTCATATCGTTCAGCGGAAATGAAGTAGGGTGATCAAACAAGTCCAAACGCCCCAACAACTTTTTTTGACTAACGGACAACACAACAACATGAATGTGGGGGAGGGAGAGAGACATAGAGTAAAGCAGCTGACTATGATTAAACGAGTGTATTTAGTTTGTTTCTGCGTTTCATTCGTCGTCCCCACACTGTGCATCCTCCACCTTTGTTCTTCAACAAGCTGCATGTCTATTTAGCGCACGCAAATACGCATACACGCACACGTGCAGTCTCCATCCCACATGGCCCTCTACTCAACAGAAAATCCCCTGAAACAATTGCCTCCCAAGATATGCTTTTGGTAACAAGAATCGATCGTAACATGTCCGAGGATGAGAGAGATTTGCGGTCGAGTGGAGAGTTAAAACGCAGGAGGTTCGTGGCGGGCGTGTCGAAAAATCAAGACAAATGCCGTGTAGTTCGAACAGTGGAAAATGTGACAAAACTCTCAAGCCACCCAAAACAAAAAGCAGAACGAAGAACTGATCAGCCAACTTTTGACTCTGCGCTGCACATGCTCGACGTGCAGGCCAATCTTTTCGTTCTTTGACGAAATCAAAACAAGAGGGGGAGAGATCGCTTCTGCCCCAAACCGCCTATGCGAAGCAATGTCTTCCAGAAGTCCTCCCATGCTGTTAAATTCTTCTTGCTGTTGTCCTTGGTTTTGTACTGTCCTTTCTGTATGCTGTAAACAACGCGTGTGTTGGCGAAACCCGGGTCGGGGCCGTAATGTTTCCAGGAAAAAAACGACAAATCCCGATATGCTCGTCCGTCCGATGGCGCCCTTATGCTCCAAAACGCAAAGTGGAAAAAACACCGTGTCCATGAATGAGAGGGCGTAATAACCCAAAGAAGTAAAACAGTCGTAACGTGCCATCAACATGAAGGCCGGCTCCAGAGGTCGGCCAATAGGCTGCATTAGTCCAAATATGGATATTACCAGGTCGCGAAGAAGCCGGGACGAGAGCGGGACAGGCCGTGACGATATACATTTATGAGTGCAGGTTGTGCTTATTCTTCCAAAACTGCATCATCTTGCTGAGCCGCCGACTCTTCTTGTGCTTCATATCCTTCGGCTTGTCGGCGTGCTCGGACTGAGGTCTTTGCTCAATCGACAGCTTGCTCCTTTCTCCAAAAGAGCTGCCGACAAGCCTTGACAGACTAGCGATACTCGTACGCTTGCGACGAGTGTCGTATGGCATACTTGACATAGAAGATACAGACCCCACGCGGTCGCCGGGGCTCCGAGGCATGACGTAGGGGAAATTTGCCTGCTGAGCGCTGGTCATGGTAGACCTGCTGCTTGTCAGAGAAGGGACATCGTCGACAGAGACACGGCATTCAGGGCCTGGCTCGCCCATCTGCATGGAGCGGGTGTCAGTGATGGAAGAGGCGGCAGTGCCCATCCTAGCTGTATCGAAGGAACTTTGACCGCGGCCGAAATCGGGCGAGAAGGAAGAGGTGCTTAGCGAATCAGGAGACTGAACTGCCTGGGTCTTTGCCGGTACTGGCAGATGCAGAGTCTGTTCATGCTCCCTGGAGCCGTCTCCCGCAGGAGTTATTGTCGAGTCAGAGGACCGAGTTACAGATGATGTCCGAGGCTCCTCGGGCTCCTCAGAAAGCTGGAACGGACTAGGGGCGCGAGCAATGTCGACCGGATTGGTGCCAGGAGAGACGGAAGCGATAGTCCCTGTTGCCATCGGGGAAGGTGCAAGGTATTCAAAGGATGATTTGCTCTTCGAAAATGCGTCATTGAAATTCCAGGTCATCGTAGTCCCGTTCTGGGGCTGGTCAGTCTCAACGACCTGAATGCCAGTGCCGGTTTCATCCTCGTCCTCGCTAGCGGAAGCCTCGACAACGGACGAGCTTTTACCACTAGCCGATGTTGCCGCTTGTTCTTCCTCGCTATCCTCTTCCTCTTCTTCCTCAAAGACGTCGGCCATGGCGGGAGCAGTAGTTGTGGTGTTCCGAAATTCGAAAGGCGCTAGCTCTGGCGCACTCTCTGTCCTACGATGGCCGGACGCGACACCCATGCTGCTGTGCATCGGCTTCCGCCTCGCAACCATGCCGCGCGCTTGGGCACGCGGTGGTACGGGGCCTATTGTGGGCGTGTTGAACGGACCAAGAGCCGCATCGAGGTCGATGGCTGGACTCATGGCATCCTGTTCGTAGCCAAGCATCTGCTTAGGCTGCCAGGAAGCGATGTTGGTGTCTAACCTCGGCCTAGCATCGACAGGGTTTGATGTCGGAGTCACGATGGTCACCGTGTTGTCGTCATCAAAGTTGGGAGAAAGATCGTCAAGATCGACTTCGATGTCATCGTCCTGAAAGCTGGATTGGCTAGGAAGAGTGGGGGTCGATCCTCTGCGGGGCATCTCCTTGAGTTTGGAGCTGTGACGCTTCGCCTTGCGGCTCATGATCGAAGTGGCCCACGACTTCACTTTTCGCGGCTTGTGCGATTTGCGGGGAGGCGATGGCGGCGCTTTCATGTGGATGTCGGAGGGGCTGGGCTCAGCCGGAGAAGACATGGGCGATTCCGAAAGCACGGACACAGAAGCCTCGGAGGTTGTTACCGCGGATGCTGCAGAAATGGAAGAGTCGCTGTTACGTTGCTCTGACCAGAAGAAACTCCGCTTTTTCGCGTGGCGAGCGGGGGAGCTGTTGGCAGGTGGCGAAACTTGCACTTCAGGGAAAATTGCAGATCTTGGGCGCTTAGAGTTGAGCAATTCCCCAAAACTTCCCTTGCCGGTGTCTTTGACGTCCAAAATTGCCCCTGCGGTGCTGGGCCGTCCAGACTTGCTCTCCTTGTCAAAAGTGACACTGAGATTCGGACGAGCCATCCGAGCGACAGATGGACTCGAAGCTCCGCTCACGACCGAAGACAGGCTGTTTGAGACCGAATGGCCGCGAATTGTCGACATGGTGCTCTCTGTCTCGGAGGAAATGGTTGAGAGCGGCCGAATGTACTCGACGGTTTCGGAAAAGCCGACGCGCGCCCGGGATGGCGGTCGCTGAGACAAATCCGATGCATTCTGGAATGGGTTCGAGCTCGAGTCAAAAATGTTGATGGCCGGGGGAGGAGTCTGAGTCTTGGGAAAAGGCGAAGGCTTCAATTCCTTCTCGATGGGCGTTGCCGGGGTGTTGTCGATTCGAGGAATATCAGGGACATTCGGAGGGGTGTTGGTTGGTGGTTGGAGTAGGAATGAGAGATCATGTGATGAAATGGCGCCGGAACGACGATGCGCGTGTCCTCTTCTTCCGGCGGGAGGGCCAAGCTTCAGTGTTGAGTTCTGTGGAGGGAAGCCACCCTCGATCTTGGTGGGGCTAGAGCTCATGGGAACCATGGTGCCGCTCCGGAAGCTGCCGCCGCCGATAAACTCGCTCGCACCGCGCCTGTGGCCAATGTTCTTCGAGGGCGTCGAGGGAGAGTTGGACGTGGGCGTATGCGGAGGAGTTGTAGTCGACGGGGCGGGCGTCAGGCTTGGTTGACCAGGGTTGAAGCTGAAATCAGGCAGGGCACTTGCGGAACGTCGCTTGCTGAAATCCGGGTTAGTGCGCCTGGCGGTTGGTAGGACCTGCAGTGAGCTAGGTCGGCGTCCAGAAGGTCGCGGGTCGTCGGAGGGCGGTGAGTCTGGCGACGGCTGCGGGAAGACGAAGTGCGGGTTGGGGACCAGTTCGATGTGGTCGGCCCTCTGGTACAGCGGAGCGCCCATGTCAGAGGCCGGTGCCTGGGTAACAGGCTGGCGCGGGAGGGCGATTTGTGCCATGGCTGCAACGTATCGGGGCACAATGCGATTGCGTCTCGACGGGCTGCGACGGGCGAGTGCAGGACAGTTGGTGGTACAGCGGTTTTATGGTGGGTACGGCATAGGACGAGCAGAGAAAGAAGGAGAAAACAGCAGGGCTTGAAGACTGGAGGAAACAATGCGATTAACTGCGTGGTGGTCAGCGACGCCGGGGCGTGGGGTGGCGCGGTGTTGCGGCGTACACAGTATAGGCGAAGGACAGAAGCAAGCAGATTCTCCGGGTCACCGCCGTATCTCTCGTGTCGAAGCTGGTAAAGGAAGGAATGTGGTCGTAAGGAACGGACGCGTCGATGGGTGCGCGGGCGCAGGCACCTATCTCAGCATTTGGTTGGAGGAGAGTGGTGTTGTTGGCACCTCGGTTTGGACGGTGCGGGAGAGGATGGAGTGGGCGATGGGAGCGACAAGCGGAGGAGGCCCGGGCAACATCAAATGGGCCAAGAGCCGTGCACGGGGCGCGCGCCATGCCGCTTACAGCCCTGGTTATCTTTGCACCAGCCAGCAGCCTCCGCAGCAGGCGGGCCCGCAACTGCGAGATCACCGCCAGCACCTCTGCGCTCTGTGCGTCCCACGGGCAACGGCCTGCCAGCGCCCGCACGCCGTTCACAGCACGCATCGCAAGCGCAGCACCGCAGCCCGCAGAGCCCCTCGTGCAGAACAG
Organism: Lasiodiplodia sp. COLG20; assembly: GCA_009801085.1. NCBI lineage: Eukaryota > Fungi > Ascomycota > Dothideomycetes > Botryosphaeriales > Botryosphaeriaceae > Lasiodiplodia > Lasiodiplodia sp. COLG20. The sequence goes on from VNWV01000004.1 coordinate 2,974,087, forward strand.
CAGCGCATCGCCGGCCACACCCCTTGCGAGCAGCCGAGCTCGAGCCAGCCAATTCGCATCTCGTATCTCGCCAATCATATGCCCGCGTCGCATCGCTCACGTCGCGCGCAGCTGCGCCACCGCCCGTTGCTGCCCGCCAGACAGCCGCCCATGCCCGTCGCGCGTCCAGCCCGCGCCGGCGCCGGCCTGGCCGCACGAGCGCCTGGCTGTGGCTGAGGCTTGCGTGCGTCTGCCTGAGGAGAATTCCTCGCGCGTGGCGGCAGCTGTGACAATCGGTCCGCCGCCGTGGAGATCGATATACGCTCTCGCGCGCGGCCTGGCGCCGCCGGCGCAGTCCTGCCGCCGCCGTCGCCGTGGGAGCCCACCGGCGCACAACGGCACCCGTGGGCGGCGGTGCTTCTGGCGCGCGCCGGCAGGCATGACCGAGCGGCATTGTGCCTGTTTCAAGCGTGCTGAAGCTCGCTAGGCTGAGGCCAGGAATAGCTGCGCACTGACCCGTCTCCTGCTTCATTTGCGCCAGAGTTGCCCCTGTTCTTGGCGGGCAAGGCGTTTGCTGTTTGACAACGTACCCGAATGACGTTCTCCCAGCCTCCCGCAAATCTCCTTCACCAGCACGCGAAATGAGCAGTGCGGATCGATTCTCAAATCCGTCGAGCATGTGGAGATGCTACGCGCCTTGCGCCCCCAGCCCAGGAGCCGCCCAAGCCCGCGTGCCTGACACACAACGATGGAAGAACCCTGAGAGAAGATTCCAATGCCGTCTGGCTCGGACCGCCCAGCGGCACCGCTGGCGATGGTTTTTCTCGCCCTGCCACAGCATTTTTGCCTTCCGTACTCTGTATACGAGCCGGCCTGCGTCTCTACGCGCCGGCACTGCGACCTGCGCCGAAAGAGACGGAGCCGTCTCCACAACCTCGCTTGAGTGCTGCACGTCATCCGGGCCTCTTGTCGATTTCGAAGACCTTCATCACCGCAGGGCTCACCTCGCAATTAATTGAAATCTCATCCGGCTGGTTGCCGAAATGCGCTCACTAGCCACCGCCAGGCCGCCAGGACCCTGAAGATCCGGGCGTCAAATCGCCATAATTGCCGCTGTCCACCTTTATTGCCATCATGTCGCTTGCTGCTTCGCTTCGCAGCTCACCATATATCCCCGGCCTCAATCTCTATTCTGACTCTTAGCAGCATTCCTCGGACAAGATACGTCGCAGCCGCACGTCGACATGGCCGTAGGGCTATGCAGCTCACCAGCAATCAACCAGAGACCCGTCCTTACCTCTGCTTCGGCATTGGCAAGAAACAAAACGCTCCGTCGCCACAACCACCCGTCGCACTGCAGTAGCCACTGTCTTGCTCACCGGCGACCCAGACACTGCCGTACCACCCAACCCAGTTGGCCTTCTGGAAGAGGCTTGCTTCAAGACCTTGTACAAGAACAAGAAACCTGATCTCTATTTTCGAGGCGCTGACCCTAGGGCTGGCCTGCTCACCGCAACGCCGGACTCCTGCAGCAAGCAGCGCGGCTCCGCCTGCCGTGTAAAGTCGTGGGTGTTGCAGTTTCCTTCTTCCAACGCTGCACGGTTGCCCAGAGGGATCTTTGGGCGATTGACGTGAAGCCGATCTGGAGCAGCAAAAGAAGGATTGCCCGAAGGGTATATCCACACGAAGATGGGCACTCTGACAATGAGGTACGTGTCCGTGTTTCAAATGACGCGGAGGATTGACCCGCTGTGCATATTAATTGCGCAGTGTATTGCAGCAGATCTGAGGGAAATGGCCAAAGAGCGCGCGTCCACGTGTGCGCGCTTGGGTACACCACAAGGCCAGACTGGAGAAAGCATGCCAAAGCTCCTAGACAGGAGGTTCACGATGAAACGCAACGCTCGAGCTTTGCCAGACAGCGCGCGGGAGATCCATGCGGCACATCTCGCCCACCTCGATGGTGGAGCCTGTACCTGCTGAAAGCCGCAACAAAGCGCTTTTCCAGCTGCAGGCGGCCATGGAGGGGTAGATCGACGCTGTCAATGTTTCTCGTCATACCCCTTGTGGTAGTTGTCAGGGGCGGCAACTTTGACAACAATAGCGAACTGTTCGCTGCGCGGACCCGTGCCTCTACTGTACCCACCCTACAGAGCACAAAGGCGCTTCGGGACATAGCCGCGTGCAGGCGCTACGCTACGCGCTCGGAATCGCATGTAGAGACTCGGATAGCTTCAGAAAGGGCCATCTGCGGTATAGCCAACGCTGATTCTGACCGGTATGCCGGTATCTGTTACACATACTCGACGCAAAGGTCAACGAACAAAAGAGCAGGAGATGAACACACGTCGATCATAACAGTTATCTTTTAACCCTCGTTTTATTACGCTTGTCGTATACAATGGGCGCATGGTGTTTGCAATACGAATTTCCGCTCGCGTTAATACATGTTCTCGGACAGACCGACCGACCAAAGATAGCAACAATTGGGGATCACGAAGACCTGCGTCGCAAACACCACCACCACAACATCACCATCGGCCGTTCTCAATTTTCCCGCAAGCCACCCTTGCACAGATATCGCACATTGCCATTACCGTTGTGCATGCCTAATGACGCGCTTCTCGCATCCGCACAACACAATACTCGCGCACGAGATTACGATCGGCTCGCTGTATAAAACATAGCGACAGAATAATGACGTGTATGGATACAGCCGCATTTCGTCATCTCGTGCAAGTTGCCTACTTTGCCCATCTATTTTTGGTCGCTTAATTCCTGCCCCCCTTCTCCACGTCTGTGCGCGGTACATGCTGCGTGTGTGGCTCTCCTTAGTGTTGAGGGAGGGGGGTTACTGCGGCGGCAGAGGAGCGGAGCATCCTCCCCCAGCCCAGGCAGAAGAAGCAACAGCAAGCGGGCCGGCAGATTTCGGCTGAGGCATGACCGGTCAGGTCACAGGGGCACGGGACGGCTCGGCCCCAAGCAGACATTGTTTCAACGGTCGATGAAAGGAAGGTGATGTGGCTACTACAGCAGCGTCGAGCGGGCTAGATCTCGAACTATTTGCAAGATAGGCTCGCTCAATAGAACCCACATTTGACACGGAGGGGCATTGAAAGTCGCGATGCAGCTGTCACTGTTCTGCGTAGAGCCAGTTTAGCCAAGTAGAAGTCATTGTAATGTTGCATTTTCATCTCGATTCCTCGATTGGAATAAGGTTAGGAAGTATCGACAAGGTACATGTACACTGGACACGAGCGAGATACCTCCGGCATGAACTACAAAAAGCTTCGGCCACGACAAAGAGCGAGACAGAAGAGCAGTGAGCGTCAGGCACACGACAGCGCGCATAGCAAAACCGATTCGATCTCGTATATGAAAGCCGACCCGCCCGCGACGGGGAAACGCTTGCGAGTCAATACTTGCGCATCCCACTATCGCATCCTTTTCCCCACCCCCTCCTCCCCAAAGCGGCTCGCGCGAGTAGGAGCAACTCTCACCTCATCCATCATGATGACGCTGTCGATGGGCGCCAAAGGCATGAACATCGTCGTTTCACATTAATCTGAACCTGCGACCTCTCGCTACTTTTTACCCATGTGGAGGCCGGGCAGGTACACACGGCGTATCGCGACGACGGTCCACACCTGCCGTTGTATCGATGAGTCACTAGAAATGCAGTGTGCGATGTCTTTCTCCCATCAATTGCCGCCTGCATCGTCTGGCCGCGCTCGTCGATGGTGTTTCGCATATATATCGATCGAGGTGGGGGCTGTTGTGTTTCTTTGCATGGAGGAGTGCGCGCGTGAGCAACTCTCACACACATACAGCGGCGCTTCGACGTATTGGCGGCTCTCGAGGTTAGCTTATTAGCGGCGGGCCGGAGAAGCCTGCAGAAAAGAGCAGGTGTGGGCGAGTAAGGAAGAAGAAAAAACAGAGACGCCGCTCGCCGCCGCCGCCGCCGCCGCCGCCGCTGGCGGGCCAAGCATTGTCGGCAAAAGGACAAGCAGCAAGATTGCAACGCCGCGGCGAAATAATAAAAGCCGAGTCGTTGGAAATGAAGAGCGCGTGAGCAGAGTTTCTCTTGCGGCGCTTGTTCTTTCCCTTTTTTTTTTCCTTTTCGTCAGGCCGTTGTATGCACACGCACGTATCTGATCTCGCATGACTGGTCTCGCGACTGGGTGGGTGGCCGGGGTGTGTGTGTGTGTGATGGAGGGGGGAGTAAGGGAGGGGGAGCGGAGCTGCGCGTGCGCCGCCGCCGCTATGCAGGGCGAAGCGTGGGCCGTCACATCGATTTCTCGCGTGTGCCTGGCAGGGCAGAGAAGGCGCACGCACCCCCCTCCAGCTCCCATCCATCCCCCGGCACGGCACGGCACGGCATTTGGGCCCGCCTCGCCTTTCCCTCAATCAGATTATTTCCTCCGGGCCGTGGCGACGGGCATATGCAGGAACGAACCCAAGAGTCGGAAAAATAAAAACCGGATCATGCCAGATACGGACGAGAGGAAAACTATTGATGATCTCCGTATTCGATTGTGTTGGTCAGCTCCCCCGGCTGCTTCGGGAGATGCGCCGCAGCGACCAAGCGACGCCACCTCTGTTGGAGGCCTGAGCTCCGGATCCAGGCACACCCCAAGGCGCTATAGCAGCGGGCAGGTAAGGATTTGGCAGCGTTCAAACGGGAAGTGAGTTTCTATTTACAGGTCCTTCGCCCCTCTTTCTCGGCCGCTTTGAGATTCCACGGCCACTGTTTTGGTCGACGGCCCGTCCTGATTTGACTATTTGCACCGAAACTCTACAATAACGCCGCATCCCTCTTGTGCTCGGGGAAACCCAGTTTAAAGATGAAGACGCGTCGTCGTAAAGCAATGAAATGTGTAATAGGAGCACTGCACAGCACCGACCGATCGAATTACCCGTCAATCGGTACTCTCTGCTCAGCACCGTGACTCGGAGCCACCGGAGACGAGAGGGCAGCGGGATAGGGGAAAAGGGAGCAGAGATGCGCGGAGGGCCGGAAGTGCCCTTGCTCCAGCATTCGTAATCTCTCTCCTGGTTGTCATCTCAAACCTCGAATTCGCTGAGCCAGTGCTTGACCACCAGCTTGCCCTCGTCGAACGAGGGTTTGTTCAGCTTACGCACGATGATGGCAGCGTGGCTGTGCGAAAAAGCAAAAGGATCAGTACTCAGCTGACCATGGTGAACAAGGTTACGACTTACCTGTGTCTATGCTTGTGAATGTAAACCGGATATTTCCTGAAGCCCACGTCATCCAAGGCCTGTATCATGGCAAACTGGGCTGGTGTCAATGCCAGTGTTGGGAATTCCAATTTCCTGTTGTCAGGGTGATGGGGTGCCTCGTCTTCGGCTTCGCCCGACTCTTCCAGTACGAGCTTCTCGCCGGGGTCTGATTTGGTGCGTACAGCTTTGGGTGCGTTGGGCTTGGAGTTTGCTGGCGTGGCGATCTCCTCGCTACCGGACGGCAAGTACTCCTGATTATGATTGATGCCTTCGAAGATTTCCTCGGCTTCACGGCGCACCTCATTCACGAGCAAAGGAATGCTGTAGGCGCTGGTGTTTATGCCAGATTTCCCCTCAGCGTGGAGGCGGATGCGGCGGCTGCTTCTGACCGACTGTATACCGGAGTTTATGATGAAAAGCACCATGGCAATTGGAATGAAAACGACGAGAAAGAGCATCAGGGGTAGGTTGCTGAGCATGGAGCAACTCTTGCCAGCCAATCGCTTGTAGAAGGTGGGCAGAGCGTCTTCCTGCTCTTGCTTGGGCTGAACGGGGTTGTCGGGATCGAGGATAACATCCTCGTATCCCTTCAAATAATTGATCTTCACAGCGTCTGGGTCGGTGAAAGGATCGATGCGAGAGATTCCAGCGGTGTAGTAGACGACAGAGCGGTCGTTGACGATGTTGCAGTACAAGGACCTGTGCTTGAACTTGGCAAGCCCCTTGATGAAGACACTCTCGGGGTCAGCCAAATTGGCAAGCAGCGGGCGGCCGGTGTTGCGGAAGGAATCAATGGTGAACAGCTGCCTGCCAGAGGCGGACAGCATCCTGGCGCCGAGAACATTCCACAGGTGGTTCCAGACGCCAAGGAGAGGGGTGCGTACGCCCAGGTGCGGCGTGGCAAAGGTGGTGAAGTTCTGCTTGCATGTAAGCCATGGCTTCCACAGCATATGGGTGTACACGCACGACAGGCTCAATCTTATCAAACCATCCCTTGTAGTACATCAGCCCGATGGCGTATCTCGAGATAAGGCCGCCGAGAGAGTACCCAATGATACTGATCTTGCGGATCGTCTGGCCGTTGCGGGCCAGCCGCTCCAGCTCATCCTCGATCTCCTGAGTAATGCGCTCCCCCCCAAGCTCGATACCATCGTAGGTTTGAGAGCCAGCATTGCGGGCAACTACGAGGATGTGCAGCTCGTCCTCCGAGTAAGCCTCACGGAGGGAAGACGTGAGATAGGAGAGATGATTGGGGTTACCCCAGAGCCTGCAATGGGCGAGTCAGCCCGGAAAGGCGGAAAACAGACGTCTTCTTATCTTACCCATGCACGAGGACGCATAGGTGGTTGGCCGCGGCGCGGGAGGGCGCGGACTCGCCCATGCCGCTTTTGTAGGCCGTAACGATGCTGGTGTCGATACTGGAGAGAGCGAACGGGAACATTAACGAGCGCAATCGGGCGCTCGTGGGTGGTGACTTTATTATCAAAAATGCGTGGTGATCGACTGCGACTGCTGCAAGCAGGAGTAGCGTGCAGCGGGCTTATCGCCAAATATCTAGTCGTCACAGCAGACGCACCTGCCACCCGCTGGCGCCGACGACAGGGATCAGCTGCGCGCGCAGGGGTGCGCACGAGAGCCGCCAACGACACGCCCACACCACTGTGGCTTCTTGGGCTTTCTTTCAACCTCTATCGGCCACGCGCAGGCCATCAGCGCGCTCCCGTGAGGCGACAGAGGCCACCTGCCCCGGAAGCGAGGCATGCGTGTCTAAGCCAACGCAACACCAAGCACCCCCTCGCCAATCTGCCTTTTCGCGCGTGCCTTATCAACGACGCGCCTCCACGGCCCCTTCTTACCACCTTGACCTTGCAGCCAGCTCCGCGCAACCCCAAATCCAGCGATAGCCGGCGTCGTTGACCGTCGCAAGGTCCGCCTTTTCGGGTAGGTTGGTGCCTAAACTCCACCGCGCTTCCCCACACCCCCGTCTCACCTTATCTCAGTCCCTAATTCCTGCAGCCTGTTGTCCCGTGATCAACCTCACCGAACACGTCACCATGTTCTCCAGCAAAGGCCTCTTCAAGCACATCGTCTGCCCCAACGGTGCTGCTTGCCGCATGCCCAATTGCATTTTCGGACATGACTTTCCCGGCACCACAAACGAGTCGCGTCAGCCTGCGCCCGCTCACGTAGGACACGAGCAGAAACGCCGCAAGCTAGAAGATGGCACCAAAGCCTCTCCACCCATTCCCGCCGAGACGGAGAAGAAGGCCTTCACTGGAGGTTTGGTTCCGGCTAAAACTGCTGCCAGCGGTAAGAATGCTTCTGCCAAAAGCCAACCTCGCAGCACCATCGCCAGTCCAGCAAGTCAATTGCAATCTGCCAAACGCCCTGTGTCACCCCCTCTAAGGTCTGCCTTGGTAGGACAGAAAGCGAAGCCCGGAACTACAGCGAGCAAGACCGTCTCGTCTGCAGCAAAGAAGCCTCAGGAGGTAAAAGAGACTTTGAACCCACGCCGTGTGGCCAAAGAACCCGAGAAGTGGGGCATTCGTATGGCTCTTCTTGAGAAGCTTCATGAGATGATGGTACCTCTGAATAAGCAAGCTGGCGAGAGCTCTGATCTCGAACTCAAGGCCTTGCATCTGGACGACAATGCACTAATCAAAGCAGCTCTGGACGAGGAAGAAGAGCTCGCTCTAACTCAAGGCAAGGTCTACAAGAACGTGATCAAGCTCCGCATCCTGGCATACAAGAAGATGAACATCGAAGCCTGGAAGCAACACCGCCTTGCAGCGACGAAAGGCGCCGCTCCCAAAAAGGAGGAGCCCAAGGTCATTGACACAGGTCTCACTCCAGAGCAGGAGACTATGTTCCTCCAACGTCTCGTTGCTAACCAGGTAGGTCTCGACAAGCACGGCTATGTCATTGCTGTCCCCACGGATGCAGACATCGACCAAGCTAGGCGTGGTGTCGAGATGAGTGCAAACTACGAAGTATGCGACCGCTGCAGGACCCGCTTCCAAGTATTTCCCGAGCGTCGTGTTGAAGACGGTGCCCTCACCACGGGTAGTCATTGCACATTCCATTGGGGCAAGCCTTTCCGCCCCCAGTACAAGAGGACTGAGGCAATCACTGGCCGAGCAGACATGCGCTACGCCTGCTGTCAAGAAATCACAGGTTCACCGGGTTGTTCGACTTTGGATACCCATGTCTTCAAGATATCCGAGACCAAGCGACTGGCACTTGTCTTGCCTTTCATTTCTACGCCGCCCAATCCTAATCCGATCAAAGGTAGAGCGGTATGCTTCGATTGCGAAATGGGCTACACTGTCTACGGCATGGAACTTATCCGTCTTACGGCAACATCATGGCCTGACGGAGAGCCTCTGATCGATGTTCTCGTTCGCCCTCTCGGGACGGTTCTTGATTTGAATACTAGATTTTCTGGCGTTACCCCTGATCAATTCTTCAACGCTCAGCCGTACGATCCAGCTGACCCTTCCTCCGCCAACCCCAGGGCAGTTGATGGCGAGAAGCAGCCAGCACTTCGGATAGTTTCGAGCCCGGCCGAGGCTCGCTCGCTTCTTCTTTCATTCATCGCGCCCGAGACACCGGTGCTTGGCCATGCGTTGGAGAACGACTTGAACTCGATCCGTCTAGTACACCCCACCATCGTCGATACCGTCCTGCTTTACCCAATCAGAGGAGGCCTGCCGGCACGTCCGGCCCTTAAGGGGCTGGTCAAGGGATTGCTTGGGAAGGACATTCAGACGGCTGGCGCGGCCGGTCACGACAGTTTGGAGGACTCACGGGCGACTGGGGAGCTCGTCCGGGTCAAGGTTGAGAGGGAATGGCGGCAGTTGAAGAACTCAGGCTGGACAGTGAGAGATGATGGCTTCTACCCTCCATTTCCCAAAGAAGGCCAGGGTCCGGCTACATTGGTGCCGACCAATCCGGCGCCGATGAACAAATCTAAGAAGAGGAGGGGCTCAGAGACTGAATAAAGACTGAGACGGAGGGAGACTAAACAGTCCCTTGCTTGGCACCCTAGTGGGGTTCCGTTCGGCTCAGCGCAGGGCGTCGCGGAGGGGATCCGCATCTAAATCTTGGATATTTGCCCGGCATGCATTTTGTTATTCTCGGATGCGGTCATCATCCTCGGATAAGGGTTGGACATAATTGGGCTAAAACAGCATTCAAAGGTACGATGCGGGAAGGGTTTCAGGATTTCTTTGCAGGTTTCCAGGATCGGACGACACGGACGAGACAGCATGGGATGCAGATTGCAATTTCGTCAAAAACTGGGAATGAGTGAGATTGCGCTTCTCCCCGGATTCTTGCGAGCTTCTCTTGGCCATGGAAGCAGGGCTGGACTCTAATCCCGGAGCAGATCCCGTACAGCACGTGACTGTTGCGACGCCTCGACGTCATTCTCCAAGCTTGAAGGTAGAGGCCCGACCAACGTCACACGGAGCCGGCAAGGCAGGAAGAGAACCCAAGCGTTTCACACCGGCCTTGCAGTAGACAAGCCTGCTGTGCCGCGCTGCATTTTGGCTGCCCGCGCCCATCATTGGCGGCTCTCCCGTGTTGCGAGCAGTAATCTTACAAGGAACCGCCCAGGCTGAATCCAGATTTTTTTTCGTGACGCGTTTGTGAGTGATGTATGCAGGAGCCGTGTGCCGCATTGCCCCGCGCGGGGTGACGTAGGGGATGCCAGTTCGTGGGTTGCGCCTTACTGTCCCTAAAATGCCTTCAGTTGCCTGCTCTTCTTTCCCTTCCCGCAACTCAATCCCAGCCCAGACCTCTCTGCGATCAGCACAAAGGACCCGCGACATCCCAGGAAACTCTCGATATACGCAGCGACGCAACATGGAGACTATCAGCAATATCGCAAGCAGCGCCAGCAAGCTCATCTATGGAGACCCAAAGGCAGAGTCGGGTCAAGAGCCCATCTCGGGTCAGTCGGGACGGGGAACGATAGATTCGCCGTTCGACAGCGGCAACCTTGAGGGTAAGGCTGCCGATCGTTTTTTGTGTTGTCCTTTCACGTCGCGTCTCACCCCACCTCACGGATCCTTCTTGCGTCGATGGCTGTCAGCTGGCCTGGCGGGGCAGCCTTCCGCAGGCAGCACCAGTGCGGCGTCTTGGGCCAACCGTTTTTCTTTGTTCGGTCTCGATGATGGCATTTAAAACACGGTCTTCTTCCTACCCCGCCTCGTGTTGAGCAAGGGAACACTGCTTTCTATCTCGATATCGTTTTCTCCGTTGACTCGAAGGAGCGCAGTTTCTCAAGCCTACATTCAGTACTGACATCTGAGCGTGCACTTCAGGCGTCCCCGACATGTCTGGAAAATCTGCTTCGGAGCTGCGTAAGTCCCAGAGCTCCCCTCACCACCAATATCGGCGGCAAGAACGCAATTGCTCGCTCTACGAAACAACAATCGACGACACGCTCCATCCTATACACCCGTGCTGACACATAATTGTGCTGGAATATACAGACAGCGGCACCAGCCACCTCACCGCAAACCCCGCATCCAACCCGGTTGGCGCAGAGGAGGGTTTACCCGACCGCACCAAGAACTTCAGCGAGAGCAGCACTGGTATGGACAGTCACATTTCTTTTGAAAGCACCCTTTACAAACCGCGGCAATCCTTTGTTTTGTTTGTTCCGTAATAGAACATTCGCGCCGCTAACACCGAGCCCAAAGCCCCCGATACCACCACCACCACATCCTCGACTTCCGACCCCCTGAGCAGCGGCACTTCCAACCCTCTCAGCAGCGGGACCTCCACCACCGCCAACCCGCTCGGCAGCAGCACTAGTGACTCCTACACCACCCCCTCAACCACGACCACCATGGGCGCCAACACCACCGGCACCTCCGCGGCCGAAGGCGGCGCCATCCGCCCCGAACACACGACGCCAGGCACGGGCGTGACTTCTCTCCACTCCAACGACCCGCACGGCCAGGACGTGCGCCCGACCGAGTCGTCCGCCACGTCGACCGAGCCCAAAGCCGGCGCCTTCGGCACGGCCGAGCCCAGCGTCAGCGCGGACCCGGCGAGCGGCGCGCACACGACGCAGAAGCAGCAGGGCGGCGACAGGCCGGCGGAGGCGCCGTCGTCGAGCGAGGAGCTGGAGGGCGTGCGGGGCAAGAAGGAGGAAGGGGAGGAGGCGCTGCTGAAGAAGCGGGATCCGGACGATCATTCGGGGGAGCCGTTGAAGATGCATGATGAGAAGGGTTCTTCTTCTTCTTCTTCAGGGGCGGCTGGTAGTGGTGTGGGGGAGGAAGGGGGCGAGGATAAGGAGGCGAAGGGGACGGGCGAGAAGGTGGTGAGGCAGTCTGGGTTCAAGGCGGATGGGGGCGATTTCGATGCGAGTTTGCCGGGTGCGGGGCAGGAGGCTGATCGTGAGTTTGACCCTTTCTCTCTTTTCTGTTTTCTTCTGGCCGTCATCCCCTGTGGCGACGAGAGGAATGACTTGATTGGCTGACCTTTGTGCGATCTCACAGGACTGCTCGAGGAGAAGGGTGTGAACAAGTCGAGCGGGTCGGACGCCAAGGACGATACGTCTCCCGTGCGTCATGACGACGAGAGCAGCGGTGGTAAGAGCAAGGTCAGCGTGGGCACCAAGATCAAGGAGAAGCTGCACATCGGCAGCAAGCACAAGAACGGCGAGTAAGCTTCAGACTCGCCGACTCAGGTGATGTGGGTAGAGGGTCGTCTATGGATGGCCCTTGCACTGAAGAGGTTCGAAAGCTTCGGTTTAGCTCTCTAATATGACGTTCATGATATATTTCTTCCCCTTAGCCTGGTCTTTTCCCAGCCTCTTGTTATTAATGGATGCTTGCACTTCACAGCCGTTTGCAGTTAGTCTGTACTATAGGCATACTTTGCGTACTCTTCGTCGCTGTTGATCGACCCCGCGAGAAGATGAATCTGTCAGTTCTGTGTCACAGTGATGAGTTGTCCGTTGCCCTTTTCGAATGCCAAGGAAAGATTTGGTGCTAAAAGAGGTACGAATGTGTATAGAAGGCACAGAGATACCGTTCCACGTCTCAACCAAAGGGAATAGACTGTAGAAATACCAACCACAACTGATGATCATGTCCCATTCTACAGTTGCGGATGGATGTACCCTGTGGTTTGAGTGCGCTTATTACCTGGTAGGCGTCCAGCCACCCAAAGCCAAGATGGACTGGTGGTTACGCGAACGAGTAAAAATGGCGGGATGAGAGGTTGGGGGCGTTCCCAAATGCGATGGCGCGTGTCGAGTTCGGAAGGAATTGCGGGACGGCGGTAGCAGATAGAGTTTTGTGGGAAAGCTTAGCTGAAGGCGCTGTGCTTACTTGCATGAGACATGCAGTTTGTTGGTTGGTTTTTTTTGGAGATCACAGATGCACGAACAAGTTACATTGTCACGCAGCTTGAGGTAGATGGTTTGACGAGACGCATGCGCACGAAAAGTATCGGGCGTGGTAGGTAGCTTTCTGCTGCAGTTGAGGGGCTGGTATGCTGTGAGGGTGCAGATGGAACTGGGACTGGAAAGCGGCGGGTGATTGGCCAAGTAGGAGGCGATCGTGACCGGCGGATGCAGAGGGAAGTTTGAGGTGAAAAAGGTATTGGTTTGCTCCCTCATTGGATCCCAATTGTATTTGGATTAAACCTTATAGTTCGTATTGCGTTTGCTCGTCCGTCAGGATAAGCTACGCAGGTGCTCTTGGCCGTGAGAGCTTATACCCTTAGGTGGACATGGTGTACTGCACTGGCGGGACGCTGGCGCAGCTGAGGGACTTTTTGTGTGGCTGGATTTGGATCTAAGATAGACAAGGGTTGTATGCAGACTGCAGGAGAAGCCTGAAGGAGAGACGGGTGGGGCGCCGCGCGGCACATCGTGGGTGAACTGGGATGACGCAGGCCCGATTCACGAGTCAAAATGGTTGAGAAACATGCTAAAATTGGAAAGGTAGATGAGGATTAGCTGGATCGTCGGGATGGCGGAAGCTTGAGTGGCGAGACGGGCGGCGACGGCACAGCGGGCGGGCGTATGGCGTGCAGCCGCAACGCAATTGGCTTGCGGGAGAACTTCAACAAAGGAAATGGCCGAGGGCTTGGACGGGACGGCACGGATGGATGATGGAGATGCACAAGCAGCAAACAGGCGGCTGACTCGTGCCGGCGATCCGGGGTGCGAAGCTTGTGTCACCGCGACTGTGAACTCAAGGTGCAGGATACAGAGACAGAAGGAGCGGAAGGGGCGCTGGATCCACTCCCGCCGCGCCACCCGCCCGCTCTTTCTTTCTTTCACCACAATCGCCCAGCCAACGATGCGTTCCTGGCCCTGCCCAGCCCCTCTCTCTCCCCATAACCGGTTCAACGTTCCCCACTACCCCGGTCACTACCCCACTGATGGACACCGGATGCTGGAGCCGCACGTTCATTTCGGCTCCGCCCACGCTGCACGCCATGACACTTCGGCATGCACCTCTTGTGCCAATTTCCACTAACTCACACATGCATTCCACTTGCCGTCCCACACTGTGCCAATCGATCACCACCAAGCCTGACACCCACCCCGGCTCCCGAAGTCCGCCCATCCTTCCACCATGATATTTAGCATCGACCACCGCCCCGAGCCCGCCCGCTGCCTGGATCTCTTCTTTTTGCACCCTTGCTAAAGGTGAGCGCCAGCCTTGCGAAGGAGTCATTCATTTTATGCTCCGTCATTCGTTCTGTTTACCTCGTAATGTATTCGCTGCTCAGCCTGATTCTCGCCGTCTCGGCTTATGCACAGTAATTCATTGTCCATTTCTTTTTCTGCAGTGCTATGCTAATTCCAATCTAGGAAAAGTGCAAGTAGTGACAGCAGTGCTAACCCTGCCGTGGTATACTCCCCGGCGCGTCCACCTGCTGTCCCTCTTGCTGTGCGCTCTCCCTACACGAGCGTCTGGTCATCGACTGAGAACAATGGCACCCTGAACACCAACGGTGTCCAGTTTTGGACCGGCCAGGCTGTTGGCTGGGAAGGCATCGTTGTAGTCGACGGCATTTCCTACGAGTGGATGGGCAACAGCATTGCCAGTTCCGAGTTACCTCAGCTAGACAATTTCAAATCCGCCACCCCGCTGTCCGTCAGCTATGACTCCCAGTACTCCAACTTTACTTTTACTGCCGGTCCTGTCCTGGTTACCGCTAGCTTCTTCTCGCCTGTTGTTCCGCAGGATCTTTGCAGGACCAGCATTCCTCTGAGTTATCTTGAGGTCTCCTACGAGTCGCAGGACAACGCAACTCACAGTGTCAACCTCTACACTGACGTTGACAACTCATGGAACAACTACCAGGGCTCTGCTGACACTACTGCCGGCTTAAATGTGGATTCCTCCGAGTTCAAGCCCAACTCGACTGTGACAAACACGACTTTGTTCACCTGGTAATTAATTTCAGCCGTAAGAGATACATGATTGCTGACTCGCGAGCAGGTGGTATCATCTGTCTCAGGAGTACTATTTTTCCGAGGTCAATGACTTCCCTCAATGGGGGAACATGACCCTGTCTACCCAGCCCGGCAGCTCCAAAAACTTCACCTTCGCATCTGGCAAAGCTACCAACATTCGTTACAGCTTTATTCAGAAAGGCTATCTCTCCAACTATATTGACGCTGAAGAGGGCCAAGTTTTTGCTTTCTCACATGACATGAAGCAGAGCAGGCGTGGGAGCGTTCTCTACACAGTTGGCGTCATTCAGGAACCCGTTATCAATCTGCTCACAAGTGAGGGTCTTCAGTCGCTTAACCCCTGGTGGAGCAGTGAGGGATGCTATGGCTCCAACTGGGCTAGTCTAGTTGCCACTCATTACGACGATTTTGCAACTGTCCAGGAGATGGCGGCCACGTGGGAGGCGCAACTTAAAACGGATATCGATGAATACTACGCGGCAGAGGGAGGGAACGTTTCCAGTACTGCAACGCCATCCTTTACCAATGCCTCGATGTCCTCACCGGAACTGTTTGGGGGCCCCTACGAAACAGGCACGGATCAATTCGGCGAAACCTGGATTTTCAACTCGAGCAATGGCTATGGCTACTTGGATGCCATCAACAAAAGTGGTGTCGCCATCCCCGATGTTCCCGAGGACCGCTCGTACTATTCCATTGTAGCACTTTCTACACGCCAGATCATGGGAGCTTATATGCTAACCATTCCTCCCACCTTTGGCTGTGGAAACGCATCGGACATCTACAATTCGTCGGAGCCGTTTATGTTCCAGAAGGAGATTTCATCTAACGGCAATATGAATACGGTTGATGTTTTGGTAAGGATGGTTTTCTCTTATTTGGAGACAGGGAACTGACACGGGAACAGTATCCCGCCATGCCCTTCTTCCTTTATGCCAACCCGAACTTACTGAGGTTTGCCATGAACCCGCTCTACCTGAACCAAGAGTCCGGCTTCTACCCTCGTTCATACTCGATGCACGACCTGGGATCGCATTATCCCAATGCCACGGGCCATGTAGATGGCGCTGACGAACAGATGCCAGTGGAAGAATCCGGCAACATGTTGCTTATGACCTACTCATACTACAAGTTCACTGGGGACAGCAGTTACCTACGAGACCACTACACGAAGCTCTTCCAGTGGTCACAATTCCTGATCGAGTACACGCTGATCCCCTCAAATCAGCTAAGCACAGATGACTTCGTGGGCACTCTCGAAAACCAAACCAACCTCGCCATCAAAGGCATCGTCGGCCTCCAAGCCATGGCCGAGATCTCGACAGTCGTGGGCAACACCGTCGACGCCACCAACTTCACCAGCACCTCGGCTTCCTACTACCAAGCCTGGGAAGACCTCGCCATCGACCCGACCGGCACGCACACTGTCCTCGCCTATCAATGGCGCAGCTCGTGGGGGCTCCTCTACAACTCGTACCCAGACAAACTCCTCAACCTTGGCGTCATCCGGCAAGAGGTGTACGACATGCAGTCATCCTACTACGCCACCGTCTCGGAAGCCTTCGGCATACCGCTCGACAACCGCGTCTCGCTGACCAAGTCGGACTGGGAGCTGTGGACGGCGGCAACGTGCGAACCACGCACGCGCCGCCTCATCGTCAACGCCATCGCCTACTGGCTCAACCACACATCGACCAACCGCGCCTTCACCGACCTCTACGAGACCATCTCCACCGGCAGCTACCCCGCGGACATCACATTCATCGCCCGCCCCGTCGCCGGCGACCACTTCTCGCTGCTCGCCCTGCAGCGCGCGGGGAAGAACAGCACGACGGGCACGAGTGAAGGTGGTGGCTTCTTCCCGCAGAACGGGACCGAGCCGCTGCCTGCAAGTGAGACGGGCTTGCTGACCGTGCTGGCCGGGTCGCATCCGACTGTCGCGCCGACGGTCATCGTGGATATGGGGACGTATGCGACGAGTGGGAGTGTCGTCGTGTCGAGTACGGCATCTGTTGATTGAGGTTGCTGCCTTGGGCGCTTCTTTTTACGTTCCTGAGCTGAGCTTGAGGTTGTTTCTCTTCTTTCTTCGCCTGTTTCCTCCGGTCACGTAGAGGGCGAACGGGCGCTGGCTTCGATAGGGCTGGAGAAGTGATTTCTGATTAATTCTGGGTATTTTAAGAGCTGGGCGTTGTCGGCTATTGGCTCGGAAGCCTCTAAGACTATTGCATAATTATCTAACGAATACCACGCCATCTTTCAGCATTGTCACAGTATTTCCGTGACTTGGTCATATTGTGCATCAAAGTGAAAGATATCACGTCCCTAGAGCATCGTATACTATTCTGAACCCTCATCAAGATCATAGAGCTCGCTGACTCTACATTTCTGTTGGTTGGTATTTCGATGTGGAAGGATTACGGTGCGGATTAGGTTTCAGATAGACATCCGATTGGCAAGATCAATGACGATGGGGATTCCAGACACTAGGAGACACCATGAAAGGAAGCGCTTAGTGCGGCTGTCTACAGGGTTGAGTATAGTAAAAAACTAGGGACCGAACAAAATACACAGGCGAGCTTGTACCTCTCATCCAAACGATTAGAATTTGCACAGACGAAAGACTAAATAATCTTCGGCCGAGCTCTGTTTTCAAACACAAAAGCAATTAGAGCATCTCGAAGCAAGGGCAACCCTCTCTCTATCTCGGTACCGCGGGAAGGATTGCAATCCGGTAAACACCCTCGTTTACGACCACATTCTCCGGCTGCTGACGACGACGAGTGCTTGGCTCTTTTCTTCCGAGAAAATGCTCCCCTCCAACGCCAGCCACACCTCCCATCCTACGAAGGATTCTGGCTTGCTGCCTACGCTGCTGACGGACGAATACGTCATTCCTTCAAACCGCCGGCCGCCGGGGGCTTACCGTCCATTTGAAAAGGTTCGAGCCAAGCCTAGAACAAGTGTACCGAGTTTGGCCGTGCCATGGTACAGCAGCCGGGGTCATTCCCTTTCGCCGCGGCCACTTCCTTTCCAAGGAAAAAAGGAAAAAATCTCATGGTAGGCCAACGAATGATTCAAAGAAATGTCGAAAATGTGTGAAATTATCACGACTTCCGTCGAATCACCATCTCTGCTGGTCCGCAACTTCCAACGTCGCGAAAATTAATTTTTGCCTCTTGCGGCTCTCCCCGGCTAGCTTCCTTACCCCCCCCAGGCCCAGCCTCGTGTCTTCGATGATGATGAAGATCTTCAATTCTTCTAATTTGCTGGCTGGCCCGGGCCCCCAATTCGAGAGCAGAGAGGAAAAGCGAGATGTCTAACAATTACGATGTTCATGCGCATGAATTGCCCTTTAAACTCTCGCTTAACAACACAAGCCACGAGGCGTTCGAGCAAATCTCGGGAATACGGTCTTCAACACGCGTGGTGTCGCATCTCTCCCCCAGCATTTTCTTTATTCCCGCTTTACTTCTCGAGGCTCTTTTCTAGCGTTGCATTTAGCAGCAAACCGGCCTCTGTAGGAATGGGGGATGTTTGCCTGCAAGAAAGGGCTGCTGTATACGCCCGCCGAGCCGCGAATGTTTGCGGTTTTCGTGGGGCCGACGGGCGTGTTTCCCTTTTCAGGGAGGGTACCCTAACGCGGCTGCGGCGGGCGGGCGTTATGGCGCACCTGATTTGAGGAGAGGGGGATACGACGGAACCCTTTAGTTGATTGGCGGGAATGCCAACATTCGCAACGTTGCGCTTTTCGGAAGGTGCACAGGTGCTTTCCTGCAATTGGTAATCCGTAGGCTCTGCTGGCTGCTACGTGGTCCACGGATACGTTGCGGCTTTTTTAATGGTGATGAGAGTTTTAGTGTTCCTTCCCGTTCGATTCCTTTGCCCAGGCCCGCCGTCTGTCCGCTCGTGATCCGCCGTGTACCGGAGTGAGTGAGAGACAGGATGAGAAAGTGTCATTGATGCGTGGGGGGGTTTGGCTTGATGATTTTTGACGTGAGTGAGAGTTTTTGACAGAAGGAAGATGCCAATGCAGGCTTGGATTCTTGCTTTACAAATTACAACAGAACAACAGTCGTACAAGTTGCTAGTGGCCAGCACAATATCCGCGCTCATCGCTCATCGAATCTTACCAGAGAAGACCAAAAAGAAAGTAGCGCTCGTAACCCTGAAGATTTTCCCCGTCCCGTCCGAACACCTCTGAAGAACCCAGCCGTTTTAACCAGACAAATCATACACTTTGTACACAAGAAGAAGAATCGAACGACGTCTTTCGCAACCACTGCTCCATCTCATACCCTTCCCCAGCTCCTCCAGCCCCCCGCTGCACCATGCGGCTGGTGTGCAGGTTTCCAGCTTGACTTGGTTCGCTCGAGGTTGCGGAACCAAGCGCGGTCATCGTGCTCGAAGGGCAGGACAACCGCCTGCCGCTGCGCGTGCGGCGGCTTCGGGACGTTCTTACGCGCTTGCCTCCATGCTGAGGGGGAGTCAGCGGTGGAGCGTTTGGGGATGGTGGAGGAAGAGGGTCCCGGCAATTGCTCCTTCTTCGGCCTGGCGCTCTTGACGATTTCGAGGAGCTCCTTGTCGTCTGCGGTGATCTGCGCGCGCAGGAACGGGATATTAGTCGTGCCTTGAAGGGAGGCCATGACCGGTTCGCGTTCTACTTCGTACGGAAAGGCCTCGGGATCGGGTGCGTCTCCAGGAGTAGGCTCCTTCGAAGGGTCAAGGCGAGCTTCGTCGCCCTTTTCGAGGAGAGTGAGGATGTCGAGACTTTCGCCGGGAGGAATCGGAATCGGATGTGATGGGGTAACGCAGTTCAGGTCGACCTCCTTTCGTAGAACGCTATCTATGTCAACAGCGCTGAAGAAGGCGCAGGCTTGCGGCAGATCGTCGATTCCAACTTGTTGACTGAACATAGCGCGCGTCCAGAGGTTAGCAACCTGCAGCGCCATTGCTGTGCGGTACTTGTCTTCGTCCTTGACGAGGTAACGGATCTCATCATGCACGGTGAGCGCAAGACGCGCATGGATGTTGAACCGGCGGATTAAGTAGTCCATGGAGACGATGAGGAGATGGAGATAATCAACACCCGAGGACTGAATGGCCCAGTTGATACGGGAAGTGATGAAGCTGCTGCCCCTGCTCAAGTATCGTTTCGTCAAGGCCTGAGTAATACCAGCTCCAAGGACAGGGGTTTGAGGTTTTTCTTGCTCAGCAAAGTCCTCAAGCTTGTTAAAGACGAAAGACTCTGTACCACCGCGCCAGAAGGCTCTTTCTTGAAATATTCTGCGCACAGTCTTCTTGCCTTTCGTTTCTTGGTATAGTCTGGAAGCAGTTTCCATAGTCTGGGTCTCTGTTAAGCTTGGGTTGAACTGTCGAAGCAGGGTAGAAGCAAACTTCAAACCAGCCCCGTAAATGCGGCCATAGTTGAAAACTTTGGCATCGTTTCTCGAGATGTCAAGGATAGACGCAGTCCTTGAATGTAGATCAGTGCCGGCAGCCTTGTCGCCTTCAAGAGTCATGAAGCCGATCGCGTTGCCACCATGCAGCTTGAACTGTGCATCTCCAATAAGACTAGCAATCCACAGCTCTTCGGAGTCGACATCCGCGCCAACAAAGCAGTAGCCTGGAGGGGCTTTGACCATTGACTTCAGTTCAGAACCAACTCTGTTCTTCTTTGCATTACTCGCGGTCAACCAAGTGTTCTCGACAGCTCTTCGCGTGATAGTTCCCATAGGGATGACCTGGGGGAGAATGTATCCAAGCCTCGGACTAGATCCATCATTTTCGAATTGGCTATCTTTCTGGGGCTTCTTATTGACCATTGCTTCACCTTCGAACACTGCCATTTGCGACCTGATCCGATCTCTGGCGCTGATCCAGTACGAGCAGGAGGCGTTCATCTCCAGTGCCTCTTTGGCATACGTGTACTGAGAGGTTAGCCGCCCGTTCTCGAAGTACTGTTGATAACTCTTCGCCAAAGGGTTGGTGCATCGAGCTTGTGGTCCATCCTTGTGCGGGATTTTGAGATAGTGATGTTCGCGGTTGAGACGAAGAGCCGTGTTTTCATCCTCCGAGAAGTCACAAAGAGCGGCCTTCATCTCGTCGGACAATTCTGTTCCTTTTACAGGTACACGGTATGTCCAACCATACTTGTCGGTCCAAAACAGAGGGTGTCCGTCCCAGGAAAGTCGCAGAAGCAATGGAGCAATCCTCGTCCTGGTGGTTAAACTGATAGGCCCTGTGCTTTTCGGAAAGAGATCCTTGTACCACTTCGGCATCCCGGGTTTCTTTTGGCGTGCTGCTGGCCTCGGTGGATCGTTTTTCTTTTTCCCCTTGACATACTTGATCTCCTGGCCTGACCAATCCAGCTGGCTCATCCAAGGATCAGCTTCGTACTTTTCAGGCTCGTCTTTTATTTCCAAAGCTGTCTCTGCCAAAGTAAGGAGTCTTTGTTGCACCTGTTCGGATAAGTTCTGGTACGTCTCCTCGGCGTTTTTGATGTAGTCATTCCAAGACTCGTTGATAGGTAAGATCTCAGTGCCCATAAACCGCAATGCTGCAAAGCTGACAGGGTGAGGACAGAGCTGATGAAAGAGTGGAAAGACTTTTTGGTAGACGCGATGGGTGATTTGTACGTCGGCAGCGCAATAATCCAGTAATTCTTCTAAGTTTTCCTTCACACCTTCGCGGTCAAGTTTTCCGAAGTATTCTCGTTGGGCCTTCTCGATGGTAATGTTGCAGTGAAATTTGGCAACATCGCGCAAAGAATTGATGGAGCTTCTCCCTATCCACAGTTCCTCCTCTTCATCACTGAGCTGACCGGACTGAAGTAACGCGTTGAGATCAACATTCTCGTCAGACGCGGCGATCTTGTCCCTCAATTCCTTCTCTTTCCTGTGCTTCATCCATTTGGGTCTTTGACGTGAGCACATGCCATTGACGGCGACATGTAGTGACATGGTGTCCATGAAGAAATTCTTCGACTGGCGTAGGTCATATTCCTCGGCAATCCTAGCCCTGTCGTAGCCAATGTTGTGGCCAACTATGATGCGCGGCTTGGTGGGATCGCCCAGGGGAATGAGGTGGCGGTCCGTCTCGGATTCTCCCAATAGCCAAGGAGAAATCCAGGCATACCAAGCGGTAGGGCTTGCGGCACAAGCCATACACGCATATGATGTCTCCTTCCACATGACCTCGACATCGAAGGTCAAAAGCTCCTCGTCCGGCGCATCCACGGCCACGGCTGTCCCGTCGACGTATTTTGTCCAGCCGCTCTGCAGGATCCATTGTGGTCTCTCAGGCGGCTCTTGCTGTACGAAACGATTTGCCATGTCCAGATAGGGGTGAGCGGAGTCCATGCCCAGCTTGTAGAAATGTTCGTCCAGGCTCTTCTTGTCGCTGTGGAGCGGCGGCATGTCGAAACTGATGGGCGGAGACGAATCTTGGTGCTTGCCGAACAGATCATGGCGTGTGAGGTGATCAATGGCCAAATCGACTAGCTCTTTCGGCGGTGCTTCAGCTTCGGAGGAGAAAATCTGGCTGTGCGCGTGTGCGCTGAGCTGCTGGACTCCTACATCGTTGACGCGGGCCTCGGAAGAGACTTTTTTTTTCACGTCATGTCAGTCGAGAAGCGCAGAACTTGGGGGCAATTGGGGGCAGTCGCATACCGAGCAGGCTCTTCGAGCGCGGCCTGGCCTCGTCGGCGGTCTCTGCCTGGTGCGCATAGCAGCGTCGCGTGGCGCATAAGGTTGATACGGGCAGAGCAGTGGCGCGCAGGCGAAAGCGCAAAAGCGGCGAGCGCAGGGCAGGCTGGAGTCGCGCGACACGGCTCGGAGTCGCTTGGAGCATCATATGCGGGACATTTCGTGGCCAGCGACGGCGCTGGGCGGGCAGTGGGACGAGGAAAAAGCAGTTCGCGGGACGGCGGGTGGTGGAGCTGTAGTGCGCGCGTCATGTGTGGGTGGAATCAGACGGAGGCCCGACCGCGCTGTGAGCTGTGCCTGCGCGGCCGCTCTCCTCCACCTTAACCTGAGCTCTATCCAGTGCAATCCCAGGGATTGCCAGGAGAGGAAGACGGCGAGGGCCAAGGCAGGCCCCTACAGCAACCATCCGTCGTGTGCCCCATTGCCTTTTCTTCGCGCATTCCGTAGTTCTCGCTCGCCGCCATGTCTGGAAGCAGTCCGTTTGCTGCCAACAGCTCGTCCTCGCACCAGCAGCCCCCAGAGCACATGGGCTACTGGTCATGGTCCTGGCCCGATGCCGCTGCCGACACCCGCTCGCTGCCCGGCCGCCACGAGGCTGTCCAGCACCTGACGCTGCCGCCGATGCACACGCAATACGACCCCGACCCGGACATTGAGAATACCACCACCGCCGCTCCGACATCTACCCGCTCCAATTTCCTCGCCCAGGTGCTGAATGGCGGCGCCGACGAGGCAGCTACCCAGCGAACCGCCGCTTCGCGCAGTCGCGATCAAAACAACCACCTCCCTCGCCCTGCGCAATCGCCACCTTCCACGCGCTACGATCCGCGCCTGCCATCACCACCACCTGGCCGAAACCACGGTTACGTCGACCTAACGCGAGAGCAAACCCCGCCCATCAGCCAGGAACGTTCGACCCTGCGGACCCTTCATTACGCCCAGCAACCCACCGCAGCCGAAAGTCCACCGAACACCGACTCGCCATCCTCACCCATGCCTCCGAACGCCCGCCGCAAGCGCGACGCCACCTCGCCGCTATTCGAACCCCTCAGTCCTTCCCCAAAGCGAGCCAGGCGAAATGACGGAAGCAGCACAGCGGCCGGCAGAAGGGGCAGCAGGCAAGGCGGCGGCGCCAGTGGCAGCAACAGCGGCGGGCCGAGCAATGCACCACCACGGGGCGAGGTCGAGGAGATTGAGCGGATAGACCTGATAGACGACGACACTCCGCTGGCGGAGGCGCTGCAGAAGCAGCGGGCCGAGCAGGTCAAGGCCCAGCAAGAATCGCAGAACGGCGCCGACGCTCCTCCGCGCTTGACGAACCTCACCTGCGTCATCTGCATGGATACGCCCAAGGACCTCACGGCGACCTCATGCGGTAAGTTTCTCCGTTTCTCCAAATACTCACCCACACCCCCATGTTTCCCCGGCTTTCCCCAGTTCTTTTCCCTTTCCCCCACCCCCACGGAGCGGTAGCCTCGATGGGGACACCGATCTCCAGCTCACCAGACGTCACCGCGGTCTTTTCCGCCGTGCCCTTTTCTTTCCGCGTCTCACATCACTGCCGTCCGAGTATGTCACTAATGCCGGGACTTCCCACTCTGCGCAGGCCATGTCTT
Source organism: Lasiodiplodia sp. COLG20 (assembly GCA_009801085.1). Classification (NCBI taxonomy): domain Eukaryota; kingdom Fungi; phylum Ascomycota; class Dothideomycetes; order Botryosphaeriales; family Botryosphaeriaceae; genus Lasiodiplodia; species Lasiodiplodia sp. COLG20. The sequence goes on from VNWV01000004.1 coordinate 2,998,080, forward strand.
CTGTCACACATGTCTCATGGAAGCCCTGATAGCCGGCGAGCAGCGCGCCGGCCCTGGCGAACCCAAGCGCTCGCAGTGCCCCGTCTGCCGCAAGGCGCTGTCGCGCACCAAGACCGGAGACATCATCCCTCTGCTGCTGATGAAGAAGGCTCTTGCGACGCAGCCGCGCCGCCCCAAAGCCGCTTCCGCCGCCGCCACAACAGCCAACCCGGCGCCAGCATAAGCGCGCCCGTCTAGCCAGCCCCGTTGCGGCCCAGATGTCAGTCTAGCCCCAGCCTCATGGATGGCAAAGCAAGGAGGGATTCCTCGGAGCCACTTTCGTCACGCATGTCGGCTGGGGGCGAGGACAAGCCGATCAGCCGACGAGGGAAACGGAGTTCCGCTGCTGGGTTTCGTGCGTGCAGCAAGCAACAGAGGCTGGGGGGTTGGGGTGGGACGCGTGGGGAAGTGGGTCGAAATTTCATGGTTTTCGAAAAATAGAGCAGCATCATCCGGGGTAAGAAAGGGTGCAAGACACGGCACACACGCACACATCGACGAGTGGCGTGAGGTCGTAGGGAGGCTGGAACACCAACGACTCCGGAAGCGGGATGCGAGGGAAGGTAACCTTGGCACACTGTGCATGGGACGTTTCCCCATATTTTTTTCTGTGTTCCTTTGCGCTTACTCCTTTTTCCTTACTATCGTGTAGCACATGCATAGCTCAGGGCGTTTTTTAATAGGATTCGGGGATTGGGGAGGCGTAGCATCGGCATGAGCGGCAAACGCGCGCGCGCGGCACGGCGGATATATCACGGCAATTGAACGAGCGGGCAATCGGGGTTTGGCGTTTATCATTTTTGGGAACAAGTCGGCATCAGCATCATACGGCGTGCGAGTTCGCGTATGCGTGAAAGAGAATAGAGAGTAAGTGGGTGTGTGGAGGCACCCACAATTTTTCGTTTTCATCTGGCCATCTCATCCGTGCTCGTGCTGCATGCATGGCGTGCAGCGCCGCTTGTTCGTTCCAGCCAGCCAGGCCAGAGAGTAGCAGCTGGGGCGAGAGCGTACCATCAGCGAGCGAGTACGACGAAAGAGAAGAAAGGGCACTAACGGAAGCCACGCTCTCCTCCGGAACTAGATCTAGAACGTGGAATCTGTCCGTCACTGAGCTTTCGAGCATTTCGATCAATCAATCAATCGAAGCTGCAATAACGACAAGCCCCCCATGGCATTAGCGCGCTGGCCAGGCTAGCTACCTCGACAACGGCCCGTTGTGTGCGAAAGCTGCCCAAACGTCCTTCTCCCATCTTTAGCCGACGTTTGCCGGCATCGTCGTTCGTTTTTCCTCTTTCCCGGACTGCTGCTTGTCGGACGTCCGAGATCTGCATGTGCGAGGCCCTCGGGAAGTGGCATTGCATGGCATGGCATGGCAGGCAAGGACAAGGGCAAGACAACGACAGATGTGCAGCACTCTAGTGATTAGTGGGGAATATAAGCGGTCTTTTACTTTTTAGTGGGTGGTGGCGCTGTTCTTCGAACCCTGGTAAAATACACAGTAGGCCAGAAACGGGCAACGCGTTGTGGCTCGCTCGCTCATCCGACCGGATCGTCCGCCCGGATCGTCGCTTGCTTCTGCTTCTCCGACCCCCTCGTTTTGTATGGTGTAATACGGATGATTAAAAACGTCCCAAACGTCAGCCTCACTTGACTTGCTGCCCTACACACACACCCCCACGGCTCCGGCCGCCCCAACACTGCAATAACGTCACCAAACCTGCGGCCCTCCAACCCGTCTCTTTATTCCCGCAACAGTCAGAACTTTGCCTCTTTCCCAACTTTTAGCGCCGACGTTGAGGTGCGTGAGTGGGCGTCATGCGCGGGGTGGCAAAAGCCTCACCCGGGTGGGAGGAGGACGGTGATGTGAGAATGAAAGATTGAGGCAAAAAAGATTATTAAACTCGCGGCTGTGTAGTTAGAGCAGAGAGAGACGGCAGCAAGCAACAGGTGAAGTGCTTCCCTACTAGCCTCGGTCAGTAGTACGGCGGTTCGTGTGGCATGCCTTGCACGCCTTGGCCCCCCGGTCAATCCGCGAACCAGCCCAAAACCATAAGCTCCGCTAGAAAAACGGCTTGCCTCGTGACGCGCGGCACGGATCGGCGTTCGAGAAAATGAGATGGCATGCTAGCGGGAGGATTGACAAACGTTTCTCTCTGAGAGAGAAAACGTGCAATCCATAGTGTACCTTGGTGGCTGACCGGTGAGAATGCCTATCCACTCTCCGACGAACGGCTGCTAGAGCCTCCCGGAGATTGAAGGCGTGTGCACTAAATGTCAGCCAGCCAACGGCGTCAGTACAGCCTCGTGATCATCGGTTTCACCGAAGGGCGTAGGGTCCCAGACCATGGCACTTTGACGTAGCTAATGGCCTACTGCACGGCATGCGCCATAATTACATGCAGGAGATAGCCAATAGCCATAAAAGAAGAAGCTTTTGTTTTCATGACGGCTGCCTCGGGCTAGCTATGTACTACTACTAGCTAACCAACCACCTGATAGTTGTTCATCTTGTGCTACTAACCGACTATTTTCCCTTCGAAAGTTTCCGTTCTTGGTTGGCCCGTCCATTCCTTTCTCGCTCGAGTTTGAAAGAAGGGTCGCAAAAAATGGAAAAGCAGACCTAAAGTCTGCTTGGGAAGGCAGTGGTTGACCAAGGAATCGACACCTGCCTCATGAGACTTCAAAAAACAAAGCCTTGCAATGAAATCAAATCCGTTCCGTACCCCGTATAGCCCCCCGACCCGCCCAACAACCAGCCCCATCCCAGCCTTCAGCGCCATTAAAGAAATCCCAAAGACCAAAGCGCATCCACAGAGGTGTGCCGAATAAAGAGACGAGTAGAAAGACTCAGCTTGAAAATGTGTGAATAAAACTCAGGACATTAGCCAATACTGAGACGAAAAAAGCTTCAAATCCAGCCATTTCGCAAGCGGACTGGTCGTGGCGGCGAGATATCGCAGGTGTGGGGTACTCGAAGATAAAACTTAGCAAAATCGACAGACGGATAGACGCCGCCTGTGCACGAGACCAAGCTCCAAGCCACATGGGTTCCCTTATGTCCCACATTTTGACTTCTCCCTCAATACTATCAACTTTTATTCGCATGTCGGAGAATGGCACAGAGCCAGTAAAACAAAACCTGATGTATGTCCGACGGAATGAAGCTGTCGGCGCTGAAATAGTTTGCATGAAAGAATTGAAGCCGCCCAGACGGAAAGAGACATTGATAGGGGACTGAGCGTCGAAACCAGACCCACAGGAATATACGACAGCGAATCCGTAGACATTTTTTTCGACCAGGCAGAATTGATGAAGACGTATCCTGTTTTTCCCTCCGTACGGCGCTTGGCATTCATCATCCTCCGGTCGTGAGCGTGGTGTATTTACTTGGACGGAAGACCTTTCTCCCGGAGCCATACATATACAAGGCGTTATGGGGTATCCAAAGTGCGAGATCGTCCGATGAAAGCGCGCCTTTCCCTGGTGCACTCGAGAGCCGCAATGTTGGGCACATACATACGTATATGCGGCTGCCGAACGCTACCCTGTTGTTCGTCGAAGCATTAATCGTGAAAGCTGAACCATACAGAAATTTGGCGTCGCCTGAGGGGGTTTGCAGGCGATCCGTAACGATGCTGTCGCTTAGGCGGTGATAGAGCTCTCGGCTCTGGCATGCACGTGATTAGCGTGAGCTTCGAGCGCGCGCGCCATAACATGAGTAACTAAGATTTATTAGCGATTTGTTGGGTGGTTCGAGAATCAATTTGGTCTTACCGGGCCAGACAGCAGCATGCTCCATCATGTAGGCCGTGACCATGAGGAGCTTGCTTCCGTAACCATAATTATTGAGCGCCGGGAGGCCAACTCCAGCCGACGAGCCCATACTTCCAGTATCAAAGGTAATCTTCATCTCTGCATTGTCCAAAATCTCGGCAACCTTCTGCAGGAGCTTGGTGTCCTCTTCTTCCAGGAGCATGATTGCAGGGACCTGATTGTAGTCGACTTCGGCCTTGCCCAGAATACCCATGTAACGACCAACACGCTCCTGGACTGTTGCAACCCACTCCGCAAGCACCTGCGCGCAGTCAAAGGTGCACATGGCAGACTGAATGGGAAGCTCTCGCGAAGTGAAATCGGCGAAAGTGACACCGAGCTTGGCTGACATTGAAAGCGAATCAGCAGCATAGAATGCAGCCTTGCGGAGGTGGCGTTCACGCTTGGAGGATTTGGCCGAAGAGAAACTGCCGTTCGGCATCATCCCGGAATCAGAGAAATCTGGACCGACGCCATTCATGCCACCTGGAGAGCTGTTCGGCGCAGTGCTCCGGTTAGAGTTGACGTCGGACGAGCTATCCGAGTCCATCTCAGCGTGCTGAATGATCTCGTCGCCCCTTGCCAGCTCCTCAGCCATGGCGTCAAAGTCGCGGGCCCAGAAGCCTTCTTTCGACCGAGCAAGACTGACGAACAGACGCACGTAGGCAAGATCCAAGAGAGGAATGCTGTCAGCTGGAAGAGGTCCGTAGGGGTTCGGCCTTTCTAGGCTGTGGTGCGGGTTGGCCCTCCAAGCAGCTTGCCACGCCTTGAGCGCGGGCTCGATCTGATTGTGCATCTGCTCCGTCTCGGCGGTGGTCCATTGCCGACCGTTGTGACGCTGCCTGGTCTCCCAGATGTACACGTGGAGGGCGTTGATCAAGACGTAGCAACCAAAAGTGCTTGGCTTGAGAACGCTCTCACCAAGCTCATCGGGGTAGTTCTGCGCACTGGAACGCTGTCGCTCACTTGCTGTAAGCAAATGAGTCAGCGCGTCAGCAAAGGCGATACCTTTCTGGCTAGCGACTTGTTGACCACCCATCGCCACCCACGCTTGGGCGCTATCAGCGGCCCACAAGTCCTCCTCGCACGGAAGATCCAGGTGTAACTCTGAATTCAAAATCCTTGGAGCGTGGTTGTACCCGATAACCGTGAGACTTGAAAGCACAAACACGGCGTACAGGGTCCGCTTGCGTTCTTCTTGTGTCTTCCAACGCATCCACTGGGAGTGCTCGTCGAGACTGACCCATTGATTGGGAGCTTGACCGTCGTCGCCCATGTCGATGTCGCCATCACCGTGGTTACGCGCGTTTGATCCATTGGCAGTCTCGTCCGCGGGCTGGTCGAGGTTTGCGGCCTTCGCCAAGCTGACTAGAGCAGCGCAGTGGGTGTACGCAACATCGTTGGCCTGCTTGTCGCCACATTGGTGGCCGTAGATGAGGTTGAGTAGCATCGACTGCACAAGCCAGAGGGGGGTTGTGTGGTTGGACTCGTGCACGGGGTTCAGGCCGTTCACGGCCGCTGCAAGATCTGCGCGTCGACGTTCCTCAAGATAGAACAAAATCATCTTCTTCGCGGCTTCGAACAGCTCCTTGCTGGCAGCCTGTTCGAATTCGTACAACGCGCCGATAGCAGCCATGGCCAGAATCAGACATTCGCCACCGCCAATGGTGCCTCCGTGGCCGAAAGTCGCCGCGCGCGGATTGGTCGAATACAGAGAAGAGTCGAAGGAAAGGGTTGGAATGTGCAAGAAAGGCATGTGCGGCTGGAAATATTGAATATAGGCGTTGACGAACCGTTGGAGGTCACTGGTACTTGGCAGCGAAGGCAGCTGTGCCGATGACATGGCAGGGAGCCCGGGCGATAGAGGTGAGCTGATGGCCGGCTGAGAATATTTCCGTTGGTTGGAACTATAATTCATCGCCTGCGACAAGCTCATGAGGAGAGACTGTCGAGTGGCATCAGTGATTGAATCAGTTGAGACGGACGTCACCGAGCTCTGGCGAGCGCTGCCGTTGACTGAAGAGGAAGCTATACTTGTGCTATCAGATGTGAAAGTCGTGGGTGGGTGGAAGTACTGGTTCGGCATTCCAGGAATGCCCGCAGTAGGACTCATGGAGTTCAACGGCGGAGGCGAGGAGAAGTACATGTCTTGCCCGTTCTGGTCTTGCAGCTGCTTGGGAGAGACGGTGCTCAGGGGGTCCATGAGTTCTGGAAAGACGGCGTTCATTGCATCCAGCGATATTGAGCTGGTGTCGATCATCGAGGTTGCATTCAGCGAGCCCTGCCACATGGAGCTTGTGGATTGCGAAGGCTGATTCGAACCATCAAGCATGACCTCGCTGAACCCGCTTTGGCTCGCAGTGCTGATTGCCGAAGGGGAAGACTCGTCCACGGCGTTCTCGTTGGAGCCGGCATTCAGGTTCAGGGAGCTGTCCAAGCCAGCCATCCAGTCGAACTCATCCTCCTCGATACCAGCACTGGCAGAGAAAGGAGGGAATGTGCCGAAAGGAGACGCCGGCGTACCCAGAGAACCACTGAAGTGCAGTTGTGCCGGGTTGATGGTCGAGCCAGAAGCGAATAGCTTGTCCAGATCCATCATGTGATCAAAGCCTGGGATGGGGGCCGTCCGCAGACCGCCACCAAGGCCCATGCCCAGATGCGTGTCAATCTTGGGCAAGCCGTGGTGATTTGAGTGGTCCATTGTGCTTTGCATTCCGCGAAAGTCAAAGTTGTGCGAGCCAGGGAAGCCCGAAAGGCTGGGGTGGTGGCTATGACCATGGCCGTGGCCGTGGCCCATAGGGATACCGGGGCTTCTCGCAGAGGTGGTGTTATGAGCGGCTAGCAGATTGTTCAAAGCACCAGCATCGATATGACTTATTGTGTTCGCTCGCGGGCGTGCAGTAGGTGCTCCGGCTCCCACGGCTCCGTTCGCACCGCTTGCGATCGAGTTCTTGCGTACTCGGTTCGTGTTGCCGTTGGGTGGGATGCCTGTTGTGCTCTCGCGGCGACCATTTCTGGGCCGAGTAGAGGCAGCACCAGCCTGGTGGAGCTTCTGCTGGTGCCGTAATAGCAGGTCACGCCTGGCAAAACACCTGGTACATTGCGGACACTCAAAGGGCTTCTCTTTTGTGTGGGAGCGCTCGTGGCGCTTTAGGTGCTCGAGCCTCGCAAAGGAGCGACCGCAAGTGCCGCACACGTGTGGCCTTGGCTTATCGGTTTTAGGGGGCGGGAACGTCGCAGTGGGAGCGGTCTGGGAAGAGTCGGTTTTGGCATTGGGCGAGGAGGCTGGTGGTGGTGAGAGGTTAGCGGAGCTTAAGGAGGCCGTCGGACGCCTTGTGTGGAGGGCGGGGAGAGCTTACCCTTCACATCTGCAGAAGCGTCGCCGGCGCCATTCGCAGCGTCGACCGTTGCAGGGGCAGCCATGGTCGAATCGGGGGCTGTTTCGGGTATCTCTGGCATGCCTATGGGTGCGTCTCTCTACACACCGCCAACTCGATGACGGTTGGGTTGGCGCGTCCACCAGTAGTGTTCAGCGGCTGGCTAGGAGTCGTGTCGCAGCCAGATTGGAGTCGCTGGCAGGTAAGGATGGACAGCGCGTAGCTCCGGGCGCAGTGACGAGTACACGGCGGGTACAAGTAGCTTGCTGGGCGGGAGTAGTGCTCGCGGGAGAGGCGGGACGTGCAGGGCGCGGGGCAGTGCGCAGCGGGCAGCTGGCGGACAGCAGACGGGTGGCAGGCTCTGGGCTGGCATGGCATACGGTCAGCGCGGGCGTCAATGCATCGCAGGCTCAGGAGCGGTACCTATTCGTCGTTCGGGCCTTTGGACGTCGAGCTATGCACAGCTCGCAGCGGCGTGACCCGGAAGGCGGAGTTAAGATCGGCTCTCAGGCGCTTCAACGCCGGCGGAGGGTCGAGCGCAGGACTGAGCGGCGGACATGCACTGCCGGCGACAGGCAATTGAGGGAGAGGGAGGAGGAATTGCACGGTGCTGGAGCAATTGTGGCGAGTAAGCAGCAGAGTCGCAGTCGTAGGCTGGAGGCCGGCTGGGGAGATGCGAGGCCGAGCGAAGCGCAGGGCCAGGGTACAAGCCGTCCGGGGCCCAGCAAGTCAGCTGCGCAGCCGTCTAGAGACGGCGTTTAGACTTCGTACTGAAACTAACCGGCCTATCCGATGCGGGCTGCGCAGGCAGGCGATCCTGAATTTCGGACTGCTTCCAGAAATTCTCGATGCGTGAGTCGTCGCAATTGCGCTGTTGCGACCCGGATTCGAGCGCTGGCGTGGGGCGAGCGCTGCGTTCGGCGTCTGCTACGAAGCTATGGCGCGCAGCAGGCTCGCGAGAACAACCGGGCTGTGGCACTGCGACACAGCGTCTGGGGGCGGGCTAGCAGCAAACAACGGCGAGCCCCATCCACGGCCGGGCGGGCAAAGGGCAGGCAGGGCGACGGCTAGCGGGTGAATTGGCTGCAGAGGGTCCACCGATCCCAGGGTTTGCGGCTGGCTTCGAGCTGGAGGCGGGAGTCTCGAATGCGTAAAAGGGGAGGGCGAGTGAGGTAGCAGGCGCCTTAGTCAAGAGCAGCGCGGTGCGAGGCGATCTTCTACCATCGCGAGAGCGTGTAAGCGTCGAACCAGACCCTCGAGGCGCGCGTTGCATGACACAGCCAGAAGCTTTGACGACCGAGCATGGGTCGAGTCGACGCCGGGTGCTGCGGCAGGGCCATGCACGATCATCCGGCGTCGGGTTGTTCGATCAGAACGGTACGGTATTTGCGTACTGAACGGCCGCCTGCAGCAGACAACACGCAGACCCTGTGCCGTCTCTATTCCTTGCGTTATAGCGCGCTGCCCGACGATTGCCCGCGCCTTCATTCCGCACCCTACGCGCCGCCTGGCCTCGGCACGAAGCGAGCCCGTCTCGTATCATTGGGCAATACCCTTTGTCATGTTGCAACGGCCATCTGTATCAAACAGCAGCATGGATTCCCCATACAAGCGTTCCGCAGGCAACGGCGCGGTGGCTCCAACGCGCGCGCGCCCATTGGCCGGCGCCTGCGCCGGCCGTCCCTGAAGCGTGGCAGCTAGGTTGCGAACGACCTCGCTCCCTTCGGACATAGACGCCGTCCAGACTTCCGAGAGAGAGATCAGGCTGCGCCTGCGGACGCAGGCATGCACGTCTCCAGCGCGACGGACCCGCATGCGCTGCTCCCTCGATGCATCCTCGCCCAGCGCCATGGACGGCGCGAGGCCGCTACTGCCGCAGCACGTTCTCCTGGCCGTCAATCACTTGCCCTCTTCGACCGGCCGTTCAGGGCGGCGATGGGACCCCATGCAGCGGTGACGATGCGCTTGCCACTCATCTGGGCAGAAATCTGGGGTAGACGGGTACGTATCGTAATGATACGCGGAACACGAGCCAGACACGGAGGCCATGCCCAATCCTGCCCATGGCTCCGCTGGCGGATGACCCCAGATTTTCTGGCGCCCGAGCCAAACCGCGCCGCCTGCGCTGCGCTAGCCACCGCCCCCTGCCTGCTGCCGGCCGTGGCCATTGGTGTCGCTTGTTGGACGCCCACGCTGCAGCCGCTAGCGCTCCGTCTGTCGCCGGCGGGCTTGAGCGACCGAAATTGGCGCAGCTCTCCCTGGAAAGGCGCGACTGGTCTAAGGATCTGGTCCGGCATGGCACCTCGCGCGCTGAAGACGATGGCGGGTTGGCTCGACGAGGCCGCTGTCGAGCTCAGCGGGCGACGGAGCCCCTGGCGGACGTTGCTGCAGCAGCTCCTGGCCCGACATCAACCTCGCCGCCAAGCCGTGGATAGACACGGCCGCACGCTAGCACGCACCGAGGGCCGCTGTGGGCCATTACGCAGCGCAACGCCGCACATGACCTGACGAGCGAAGCACCGCCAAGGGCTGTCGGAGAAGGCTCCATTCGGCGGCGCGACCCACGCGCTCTAGACGACGTGGTCAGCAAGATTGCCAGGCACGCCGTTCAGCAGCCTGCGCACCACACCCTCAACGCCTCTTTGGGGTCGCTTGGACCTGCGAAAATGACGCAGTTGACGCAGGCCAGGCGCGTCGTCAGGGCTCCCGGGCTCAGTGCCGTCCCGCCCATAGCGGCCTCGCTATAGAGGCTGCACAAAACCCGTGATGCCCTCGATGCTCGCTGTGCTGATCCCGCCATCGCCGTGGCTGCTCGACCAGCCTGCCAGCATGCAGCAGCGATCCCGATCACCCAGCCGCCATCCATCCCCATCGCTGAGTCCAGTCTGACGTACCTGTACACAGGGTGCGCGGTGGCCAGGAGTGCAGGACACCTTGCCCTGCGCGTCCCACGGATGGGGCCGTGGCCCTGCACGCCAGCTACAGCCACAGCTGTTTGCATTGACGTCAAGGGCTGCGCGCTGTGCTGCGTCCGGTCGTCCGCCGGCTCGAGCAATGGCGGTGGCTCGACGACAGTTCATGCGGCAGTGCAGATCAGGGTTTGCCGCCGAGCGAAAGACGTTGGCAGAGCTCCTGCTCTTCGCCATTGGAGCCTCCCGTGCAGCGTGGGGACGGCTCGATACGTCGCTACTGGCGGCCGCGCCGCAGGCAGCACGCCGGCGGGGCAGCAAGCCGCGGCGAATGCGCTCAATGCAGCTCTGGTCGCAATTATTGCATCTCACGGCTCTGCTGCAGGATCAGGTCGTTTGTGCACCCTTCCAGGATGATCTCCGGCGGCGCGAAAACAAGGGATAAGTGTCCGACTGCACGTCAATCATCAGCAGGCAGGAGGATCGTCTTGTTATGATGGCACCCACCGGGGGCGCATCTCAACCGTTTATCACGGCATCGCCACGCGGATATCCTTTTGCGCTGTGCTTGCGTCTGGCATCCCGACTTCCGGGTGGGCCTCCAGGGCTGGTCTCGGACGACATGCACGAGACAAAAGCGGGACGGCTCGAGAGGTCTGACAGAGGCTCCATCGCTAATTTCCGTCGTCAGATCAAGCCTGCAGCGCCGGCCGCCCTTGAACCACAGTTTCCCCGGCGGGCAGGCGTGCAGAAAGATGATGCACTTCTCAAAATATGTATGTACAGCCCACTTCGCGCGAAACGCCCCACTTGCCGCCTTGGGAGCGATCTTATCGGCTCTGCCTTCTTGGTACCGTAAGCCGGCCGCGCGCCCCTTGGCCTGGGCGCGGCGCCAGCTGAGGCTGGGGCCCGCCGCCCGTCGCAGGTAGGTTGGCTACTGGCTCTCCCGCCGCCGCCTTCGCGCTCTCGAAAAGCCCGCCAGCCCGCGAAGTATCGCTACAGAGGGGCATCCACTTCTGAGGCTGCGTGCCTTGAAACGCCGCGTGCTTTGGGGCCATCTCAACAGCCCCATCCTCCCTCTCCACGGCTCGAGCGTGGCTTCACGCCTGCCGGGACCCTCCCTGACTTCGCCGCAAACATCGGCCTTTGCGACCTGGGCCACGGGATGCGGAGAGAGGCTTCAAGGGCAGGCGGATCGCGCGCGGATCGAGGCTAATCGAAATAAAATTTTCCACTCAAGCTCGACAAGACCAACATGAAGAGCACGCGGGCTGGGCGTATCAAGGGCTCCTACCGCACCCTTGGGCCATTCTGACTTGCTTGCTGCCGGTTTCAGCTGCAAGACTGCTCCCTGCGGCAGCATGCGCCAACAGTCCGATGAGAAGACGCATGGAAAAGAAGGGTATTGCCCTCTGGATAGCCGCTCACACCGCGTTTAGGATTGGGCGTGAAGAGGCCGTTCGGGGCGCGAATCAGAAGGGCAAGGGCGGCACGGCGCCTCGATCGCTGACATATCAAATCCTCCACTACGCGGTCTGGATTTAACCCTCAGAAGGCTGCGAAAAACGTCTGAATGGCAGCATCTCTGCGATTGGCCTAGCGTCTATGCTGCCGTGGCACCTCTTGCCCAGCCATTCGACGCGGCTTGCATGAACCGCTCGTCTCGCCTTTCTACCTCTCCAACATGCACTCTTGGCAACGGCATCTCTTCATGACGCGGATCAACAGAAGGAAGAAAACCTCGTGCTCTCATGACGCGGACAGGGTCCCGAGATGCGCCGACTGCTGTTCATCTTTCCAAAAAGTGTAGCTCACCTCAGCCCTAGTCAGAGGCCAGAACGAACGGGTATCTCCATGAAACGGACAAGGTCCCCGGTAAATGTCACAATTCCATCGAAGAAGCACTTCTCGGCGCAATCGTGGACTCCAGCGGATCGTCTTGACCATCTTGCAATACAGCAACGCCCTACTACCAAAGCCAGTAATGTCGTACTCATTTCTCTTACACACACACACCACCCGGGCCGGCTAGAAGAAAGCTGCGCCAGGTAGTCTTACATGCTGCAGCGATCGCCCGTGCAGCTTCAGATCGCCATTGGACCCTGGCCGCGAGTAATGCTGGAGGGAAAGAGTGACGAGAAGCGGGCCGGCCGGCAGTAGCAAAGACCACGCAAGCCGGGTGGTGAGCGTGAGCTGACCACCGTCCAATCGTCAGCGGCCGTCATTCTGAAACAAGCAGCGTGCAGACACCCGCACCGACACGTCCCCAGGCGGATGGTAGATCCTGTGCCACCCGGACGGAGAGATGACATCTTGCTGCAGTCAACTACAACGAGGGCAAAGGCTGACGGGCGAACCAGCTGCAACGCGTCCCCCCCCGTCGTACATTATTTTTCCTTTTGTGCGACGTGCAGTCAATCTGTCAGGTGCTGGTGTCTGGAAGTTTAGTCTTGCATTTGCCTGGATCAAGCTGCACGTGGTGTTTTGCATCGATGGCTTTGTGGTTTGCTTTTGCTTGGCTGCTGGTCTCTCGTGCTCTCCCAAACCAGTGGAAGGTTTTCCGATGCGGCGTGGAGTTGCTCTCCGCTATTCCGTCTCACCTTTGTTGCGGAATTTCTGTCCCTCTCTTCTCATTCGTCTTACATTTTCAGGAGCCTCCTTCTGACGGCTGTGACATGAGCACCCCGGATATATCTGACGAGATATAGTCAGCGATCAAGCTGGCAGGCAGATCTGAGAAGGGTCTGAGTAGGATCGACATAGCCTAGAATGGGTTTGATACATTGCAGCTTGCATCTGTGTTCCGCCATGCTCCGCATCTCGCATCCATCCCAGTAGACTGAGGATTGACTGAGCAATTAAGGTTCCACGCACGGCTTCTGCAGTCGTGAGTCTAGCGCATATTAACGGCTCTTGAGCGACCAATCGTGACAATTCTTCTTGCGGTCGGGACTGAGTCTGTCCAACAATTGCACGTGTTGTGGCTTACTGGTTCGGCTCGTACGAAGTAAGGCTCAAGCAGCTGTGGCGTTCAGCTCGATGCATGACCGACATCAAGGATGAACCCAGACGCGTTAATGCATCGAGCTACCAAGGAGAAGGAATCGTAGCGAGCCTGTCAACCGTCGAATAATCCTGTGGGGAGGCGAAGGCGGTAAAAAGATTAGCCCTACGGTTGCACACATGCAACTTTGAAAACCCATTGCAGCCTCGGTCAAGAGAAACCATGGAAATGTGGAGTAGCCTTCTTAGCCAAAGGTAACGTCGATTTTGAGACGCTGGTTCCCAATTGACTTGGGAATACCCAGTACATGTGAAGATATTCCCCTCTTCAAGAACACTCGAACGCCTGCTGCCTCTGAACGCCATCCAATGCAGAAATTCTCTCAGTCTTCCACTCCCAGCTATTTTTCCTCTTGCTGCGACTTCCGCCACTTCTCAACCCTCCTCTTAATGTCCGCAGCCGTCTGCTGCATCGGGTTAAGCTTCATGTCCCTGCTCATCTTCCCATAGTCGTCTCCGTACTTGTTCACCAGCCGTTCGATCCACTCGACCTCACGCTCCGACTGCTTGCGCGGCGCCTTGCGCTTGCCGGTGGAAGTAGCGAGCTCCTCCAGCTGGCGGACGACGGCATTGTCGCTCTTGCCAGCGGTCGTGGGATCGACGGCCGGGGCGTTGTGCTCGGTGATGCCCTGCCACTCGGCGCCGGCGGTCTCGTCGTCATCTTCGAGCTCGTTGAGCGGGTCGTTCAGCGGGTTCGGGCGGCAGCCGTCGTCGACGATGCGCACCTCGCCCGTCTCCGGGTCGCGCTCGATGCGTGCTTCGACGGGCTTCGCGACCGTCATGCCGGTCTGGGGGTTCACGGCGAGCGGCGCGGCGACGTTGTTGGGCGTCGCGAGGGACTTAGCCGTTTTCTCGACGCCGCCGGTCACGCCGTTGAGCTTGGTGCTGAGGCCGAGGCGACGGTAGTTCTGCGTGAGGGTTTCATGCTTATTCCTGGGCAAAGTAATCAGCGGGTTGAGCGTAGGTTGAAGGGCAGAGCTCGTCGTACCAGTTGGCGGCGATAATGGGGTTGTTCAGGATTCTCTTCTTCGACTTGGGCTTCTTGGTGACCTTGGCGATGGACGAGCGGTTTTTCCGCTTCTGCAGTTCGCGACCCATGGTTGCAGGGGAGAATGTTGCGGAGAGAGGGTTGTACTCGCCAACTTTTCCCCAGAACCCTCGAAGTTTTGCGCTATCGATAAGGGCCGCGGATTACATAAGAGCTCTATCTCCGAGATGACGCTCGGCAGCTGGGCAGGAAGCTCGCTCTTCAGCTGCGATAGCGGAGCGAGCTTCCTTTCCGCGCACATCCACTCTGACAAGATGCTTTCGCGGAGGTCGTTGGCAATTCTGGCGGCGCTGGCCGTCTTCGCTTTCTGCCAGGCAGCTGCTGAGCTTCGCTTCGAACATGTCGACCAGAAAGTCCCCGCAGCTCAGCTATCGCCTGCTCAGATCGAACACAAGCTCCACGTATGGTCTTTCCTCTCGCGCATTCGTCCAAGATGACACGGGGCGGTCAATTGCCTCTTCCGAGTCACACAAGCTAAAACGAACTCCAGGAATGCCCGATCGTGGAAGAGTTGAACGCTCACAAGACTGCGACTGCTCCTCCCACCGGAAGCTTGACGTCGCGCATTTTCGCCGTCCTTTTCCCAGGCAGCCCTGCCGTCAACGCCCTTCTCGCGACTCTGTACATCTCCGGCCCTCCGAATTTCCTGCTGGCATTATGCCCTCCCAACATCGACCCGTCCTCGCTAAGCGTCATGGTCGCCTTCGCAGTGGGTGGGCTAATGGGCGACACGCTGTTCCACCTGCTGCCTGAGATTTTTCTTGGCGAGGATGAACCTGACAGCGTCAAGTTCGTAATGCTCGAGCCAAACAAGAACCTTTTGCTAGGCGTGGCTATAATGGTGGGTTTCATGACCTTCGTTGCCATGGACAAGGGTCTGAGAATTGCCACTGGCGGCGAGGATCCCCATGATCATTCGCACAGCCACGGTCATGCGCATGAGGAGAAGCCTACTGCTTCCTCGAGCAGCATCGAAGGCAAGGATGAATCCACACTTCGTTCCCGGAAATCCGAGCCTAGCTCAGCAGTCTCGCCGCCAGCAAAGAAGGAAGAACCGTCGTCCAGTGTTAAGCTCGGTGGCTATTTGAACCTCATTGCTGATTTCAGTCACAATATCACTGACGGAATCGCGCTGTCTTCATCTTTCTACGCTTCACCGACACTTGGAGCAACCACCACCGTTGCCGTCTTCTTCCATGAGATCCCTCATGAAGTTGGCGACTTTGCGCTGTTGGTTCAGTCTGGCTTCAGCAAGCGTGCCGCTATGGGTGCTCAATTCATTACTGCTATCGGGGCATTCTTGGGCACGTTGATTGGAATTGCTGTTCAAGAACTCGGTGGTTCTTCCACTGGCGCTTCTGCTGGAATCTCTGATGGCCCAGGACTCTTCGGCACTAGCCTTCAGTGGGGCGACATGCTGCTTCCTTTCACCGCTGGCACTTTCCTGTACGTTGGCACTGTCGCTGTCATTCCTGAAATGCTGGAGACTGGTCCCAACAAGGGTGCAGAACTCAAGAAGATTCTGACGCAATTCGCCGCTATTGCTGCGGGTGCTGGCATTATGCTTGCGTAAGTGTCCTATCCCCGGGCTTAAATACTAAAGCACAATCTAACATTTTGCAGTATCTCTTGGTCATAGAATATTCATGTTCCGTGACTACAACGTATAATTCGGCATGGAAAACCAAAACTGAACCCGTCTTTAATCAAAAATGAAGCATTGAGCCTGTATGTTACCGTAGAACAAGACTCACATGTAGAAAACCTCACAAAGAGAGACCAAATACGGCCTCAACAGAAATACACACTTACCATGAACCAACCTTCAGCGTGAATAGCAAAAAATGGCAAATGTACACTTCTATCAAACCGCGAATCTACTCATGGGTTAAAACGCATCCACGCCCTACTGAACTCCGTTGATTCACACCAGGATGCCTTCCCTGCTAAGATCCAAATTCTCTATGCTCTCCCTATGCAAGGATCATTTTCTATGGACGACATGCTCGGCATGGGTTGCCCCACCTAGAGATGCACGGCCAACGCCATAGGTGGGGTGGTCTACGCTTGAACCGGAGAATCTAGACTCAGATTACTCACAAGACGACTGTTCGTGCCGCAATGAGCTGCAGAAAACCCCGCATTTCATGCCCTACAGAAGATCATACAATATTCCTGGATGGACGATGAAAGCAGATGCCGGATACAGGTGCGGTTTCCAAATTTGGAAGAGGACATTGAGACGTCCACTCCGACGGGTAAAAGTAGGATGCAATGTCTCCGATTACGCAGGTGGGAGACAGCTCAGACTTCTGCAATCCACTGTAGTACAATCAAGTCCGGCGGCGGGGCCAAGCTCGTCGATCCACCGGGGCAAGCTTTGAGGCTGACGGACCGCAGAGCCGACTCACCGAAACAGAAACGGATGTTCAACCACCAGAATTGCTACGGGCCATTGGCGACCTGACGATGATGAGGAGACGTTGTAGCCGAATACGAAGTTTATCGATCCATAATCTCGTGCAAAGCGGAGAATTTCCTGGTCACCATCGTCGACCGATGCAAAGATGGTCTGAAGGCGGGGCATGATTGGGCCGAAGCGGGGAAGCATCTCCACAGATCGACGAAACGCAAGCCGCTCCCGCACGCTTCCGAGTTTACTTTTCAGGCTGAATGGGCTTCAGGTCTGGTCAGACGTAATTGTGCATGCGATATCGCGGCATCCTCACCGTAGTCCAATATAAATTGGCCGGGAACATGGCATTGACACTGCAGGCGAGTCTTTCGGTTCCATCCCATCACCATCCTCCATGATGTGGCCTTCAACTACGCCTCTGCTGTGTAGTCTTGCACTAACAGTAGCCGCAACTTCAGCTCAAAATGTTAGCTCCGAATACTTTGCTCCCAATTCGACCGGCTTCCGCATGACGCATGGGTTCGAAACTATCCTAGTCCAACCTTACGGCTACGACGGTTTCCGTGTCAGGGCATGGCCTTTCCGGCCTCCCAATGGCAATGAGATCAGTTTCCTATACGATCCACCTCTCGAAGGCCCAGAGAACGGCGAGGCCCGTGGCTTCAGCTACGACTTCGCCGTCAATGGCAATCAGAGCGCTATCATCCGGAACGGGAACATCATTGTCAAGACCTACGGTCTCGAAGGAGCCCACTACCGCCTGGCTTTCTACCGCATCGAGTCCGACGGCTCAGAGACGCTGCTCACCAATGAGTTCAACCCGGTCAAAGCCCTCAACCCGCGTTACTACTCCTGGACCAGCACGGGCTATGAGTTCTCGGCCGCTTTCTCCTTCAGCACCACGCCAGACGAGCAGATCTTCGGCACGGGTACGCAGCAAGACTTCATGCTCAACAAGAAGGGCTCAGTGCTCGACCTGATCAACTTCAACTCATACATCCCGACGCCCGTCTTCATGTCGAGCCGCGGCTACGGCTTCGTGTGGAATTCGGCGGCGCAGGGCCGCATGGAGTTCGGCGCGCGCCGCAACAAGTTCGTGGCCGACTCGACGACGCTCGTCGACTACGCCATCGTCAGCGCACCGGAAGGCGACTACGACGCGCTGCAGCGCAAGCTGACGGCGGCGACGGGCCGCGCACCGCAGCCGCCGGAATTCTCGCTGGGCTACCTCCACTCGAAGCTGCGGTACGAGAACCAGACGGAAGTGGTGCTGCTGGCGCAGCAGTTCCACGACCGCGACATCCCCGTCTCCATGATCGTCGTCGACTACGAGTCGTGGGCGCAGAACGGCGATTGGGGACTGGATCCGGCGCTGTGGCCGGACGTGGCCGACATGGCTGCCAAGGTCAAGAATCTGACGGGTGCCGAGATGATGGCTTCGCTGTGGCCGGGCGTCGAGGACGACAGCGTCAACTACGCCGAGATGATGCAGTACGGGTTACTGGCTGCGACCATGTCCGGTCCTGGCACGACGGATTCGTGGAATGGCAGTTACATCAGGAACTACGATGCTACGAATCCGCGTGCGAGGGAGTTCTTGTGGAAGACGTTGAAGCGGAATTATTATGACAAGGGCGTCAAGAACTTCTGGATCGATCAGGCGGATGGTGGAGCGCTGGGAGAAGCGTGGGAAAACAACGGGCAGACCGCCTACATTCAGTCAATCCCCTTTCCCCTCCCTCAGGTTTTGTATCATGCCGGAACACAGGCTTCAGTCGGGAAGCTTTACCCCTGGGCCCATCAGCAAGCCATCGAGGAGGGAACTCGCAATGCCACTGGCAAAGAAATGGGCACTCCGTACGTCAACCCCTTCCCCCTAAGTTCCGTCAATTACATTTCCTAACGCCTTCTCAGATGCGACTATATCTCGCTGAGCCGTTCGGGCTACATCGGCTCGCAGCGCTTCTGCAGCATGATCTGGTCGGGCGACACGGAGGCCAGCTGGGAGGTGCTGGGCAACCAGATTCCGAACGCGCTGTCGGCGGCGAGCACGGGGTGGAGCTGGTACACGGTCGACGCGGGCGGCTTCCAGCCGGACCCGTCGATCGAGTGGTCCAACAACGTCGACCGGCCCGAGTACCGCGAGCTGTACGTGCGCTGGCTGCAGTGGACGGCCTTCCTGCCCTTCATGCGCAACCACGGCTCGCGCGCCTGCGACGTCCAGCACGCCTTCACCTGCGACAACGAGCCCTGGGTCTACGGCGACGACAACACGCCGACCATCGTCTCCTACATCCACCTCCGCTACCGCCTTGCAGACTACGTGCGCGCCCTGTTTGAGCAGTTCTCTGCTACTGGCCGCCAGATCCTGCGCCCGCTGTTCATGGACTTCGGGAAGAGCGATGAGAATATAATGGCCTGGACGCGCGAGAACAGGAACGTCACCACCCAACAGTACATGTTCGGCCCGCGCCTGCTCGTCGCGCCCGTCGTGCTGCCCAATGTGACCGAGTGGCCGGTGTACCTGCCGAAGACGTCGGGCGCGGAGGAGAAGCCGTGGACGTACTGGTGGACGAACGAGACGTACGCCGGCGGCCAGACGGTCAACGTGAGCGCGCCGTTGGAGCATATCCCCCTGTTTCACTTGGGCACCAGGGAGGACATCTTTGCTGGGGACGTGTTTTGAGGCTACGGTGGTAATCTCGTATTTACTTAATTGCAGTTGTGATGTCAATAGGGGATGACATGGCATACTCTAGGATTCTCGGATGATGGATGGCATTCAGGGGTAACCGTTGGGTTCACCATGCCTACACACAAAGTTAATGCTCATGAAATCAATCACTAATAACATCTTGAGATACCTATACGCCATGCGAGAGAAGCCTTTATGGTGTCTGTTCTAGATCCCAACGCTGCTGTGGAAAATCTCTTTCGCCTGAGTCACCTGCTGGGTGAGGTCTACATTCCAGATCCAGTCGAATCGATGCTGCGCATGTTCCTTAAGCTTCTCCAGATCGTCTTCTATGCCCTCCATCTCCAGATCCCACAACCTTCCCGCTTCATTGCTTGAAGCCACCAGTTTGTGTGTCCGCTCCATGCGTACCTTTTCATATGCGTCAAAAGCGAGTTGAATCTCATCCACACTCTTGACTTCAGCAAGTATATTCGAAAGAACGTACGCGTCCTCAACCGCCATAGCCGCACCGGCGCCTTGGTGCGGCGGTGTGGCGTGCGCCGCGTCACCAACAAGGCAGATTCGATCCCTGGAGTAGCGAGGCGCTGGCGGGTGCTCGAACAGGGCATGGGCCGCGTACATCTCCGTCCCGTGCAAGATGCGCTGAACGTGGGGAGAGAACTTTTCAAAGTCGGCGCGGAGATGGTTCTTGAAATCCGGAAGATCCCAGCTCGGGCTATCCCAACTTTCTTTGCCAGCAAAGCCGGCGACTGCGCCGTTCGTTAGCAAACCTCCCACACAAACGAGATGGTAGGGGAGGAGGGTGTGTCTGACCATTCACCACTGTGCCTTTTTCGATGGGGTAGGTGAGAAGATGGCCGTGGTATCCCAAGTACAATTGGCTGTTCCGCGCGAACTCGTCGCCAACAAGCTCGACGGCCTGGTCCATGGGGAGCAAGCCTCGATAGACATACTTGCCGCTGAATCGCGGCTGAGCCGCCGGGTGGTCTTCCCCCAAGACGATGCCACGAGTGCGGCTTTTGATGCCATCGCAGCCGATGACGGCGTCATGGACGGCGGCGCTTCCGTCCTGGAATTCCAGCCGGAGCTTGCTGTCGGGGAGGGTCGTGATGCCGCGCAGCCGTTTCCCAAACTTGGCCGTCCCTTCGGGAATCGGCTTGATCAGCACTTCCAGAAGGCGGGCTCGGTGTACAGCTGTCAGCCCGGTCGGAGATGGCACTGGGCAGACGAGCAGTGGAAGATCGGAAGCCGGCGTGGGGGCAGACCCGCCGATGGCCATGCCGCACCGTACGTCGTACAGAATGTTTCTTTTACTCTCCCATGCATTGGAGGTCGATAATTTACCGACCTCTTCAGCGAGTTCCGGAGATAGTAGTTGCATGGCACGTTTGGCATTTGGGGCGATCCCAAGGCCGACCCCAATCTCGTGGAAGGCGTGAGCTGATTCGTAGATGGTCACCGGGATGTTGAACCGGAGCAAACCGATAGCGAGAGAGAGTCCGGCAATGCCTCCACCAACGATGGCAATGTTAAAAGGAGGGGTAGATTCAGTCATTGTCGATTCTGACTGGGAAGAACTGAGCAATTAGGTGAAAGTAATTCTTGTGAGTAGTGCAAGTGCAAACAATAAATGAAAACAGGTTATTCGAGTAAAAGGCGAGACAAGTGGAATTGTCAAACGAACTCTTCTATATGTACGCACCGCAGCTACAGTAGTAGGTAAAGGCAATCCTTTTCCTTCTAATAAAGCGCAGATGCAAACAATAGATGTAAACTGGTTATGCGAGTAGAAGGCGAGACAAGTGGGATGCCAAGCGAGTATTTTTATACGTACGCACTGCAGCTATAGCAGCCTGTTTCAGGCATTTTCAGGCACAGTACAAGATGATCAGGGCTGCTTTGGGATCGTCGCTGGTTGCTCGGCCAGTATCCAGGCGCGAAAGCCGAAGGGCGAGAGAGCGAGGTGCGAACGCACGGGCGTATACGTTGCTTCGGTTCCTACCCCTCTGATTGACGGTCAAGTCCCACAGGGCACTCAGCATTGGAACACGCGTCTTTTAAATCGAAGCCTCTATTAGCTTCAAAGCTTAACAGCCTTTCTAATCCCCCCCTTGAAAGACCAGTCTAGCCCGAAAGCTTCTTCAGATCCTTGGCATTTCTTGAACCTTAACGTATCTATGTGCACAATCAACTGCTATAGGTCTATCGTATTGCTCTTCTCGGACACCGAAGAAGCCAGACCGAAGCCCCGAGGCCGAAGTTCCATGCAAGGCCAGAAGTGTGGGACCGACGGCTCCGGCGCAGACGACACTGATGGGTGTTGGATGTAACTCACTCGATCACTGAACCTCATGCACTCGGAGATCTCTGTTACGAAATGCCGCAAATATCAGCGGACTTTAAACTTGCTCCGCCGGATACAATTGAAGCTTGAGTCGTGCAACCTTGAGTCGTATATAAAGATACTGAATAGCAGCCAATTTCTCACCATCAATCAAAGGAGCCATCTCAATCAACAATCATGCCCTCCTCAAACACCTCAGGCCATAAGGTCTTGTACCAGGACCTTTCTGGGAAGAATGCAATTGTAACGTATGAATTTCCTGCTCTAAGCTGTGACGACATTGTTTTTTTCAAGCTCGATTGGCTAAATCACCTCCACATGATACAGGGGTGCCTCGCGGGGCATCGGCCGAGCAATTGCCTTTGAACTTGCATTACGTGGTGCATCGGTGCTGGGGACGTGTTCCGCCCCGACATCCCTCCATCACCTAGACGAACTTGCACGTTCCGTGCAGAGCGTGTACGAATCATCCCCGTACACAGCACCCAAGATCATCGGCCTCCCAGCCGACATCCTCTTGGCCGACACCCCCACGCGTTTGGTCGACGCCGTGGAGAGCGAGTTCGGCGGCAAGCTCCACATCATGGTCAACAACGCAGCCTACGACGAGATCCGGCCCGTGGGCCAGCTGGATGCGGACTACGTGGGGAAGATCCTGACGGGGAATGTTCAGACCCTGGTCTTGTCGGTCGAGCTGCTCTTCCAGAGAGGCTTTTTCCAACCCAACTCGAGGATCGTTAATGTTTCCTCCGAGATGACCAGGGGGTTCTTGCCGAACTCGTGAGTGACCCCAGGTCGTTCTACTACTCTAAGCACTTTTGTTGATACAGTGTCTGCATTCGTAGTGGTTTCGTTGTCTTCGCTGCCACCAAATCCGCAATCGAATCGCTGACCCGTTCATGGGCCGATGTCTTCGGCAAGCATCCATCTATGCCTGGCACTACTGTCAACGCGCTTGTGGTAGGCCCTACGGATACCGATGCGCTCCGAGGCGAGATCGGATCCAACAACGAAGTCATCGACCATATGATTTCAAGGACCCCTATTGGACCGCGGCTCGGGACACCAGAAGACATCGCCAACATCACTGGGCTGTTGGTGAGCGAGAAAGCGGGGTGGATTACGGGATCTGTGGTTGCTGCGAATGGTGGAAGCGCGAAAATCCTATAAGCCCGATATCCTCCGACATACAGCCCCCCTCTCGCAGCCGATGGCTAGCGCGAACAGCAGGGCTCCCCAGCTCTGCCTTAGAGAAATAACATATGTGGGTAGCTGAAGCTATCGTCCGGACGAGAATGTCGATTTTTAAATTCTACATACACATCCAGACGATAGCTTCAGCTACCCATGACATGAGCAAGAAAAAAAAAACAAATCCACGCCAGCCATCGGCTGCGAGAGGGGACTGTATGACATTGAAGAAGAGCCAATTAGCTTAGTCGTTTGTCCCGAAGCGTCTTGAGCTTAACATCATCAAGCTCCAGAGAGCGATTAATCCACTCGTTTATCAATGCAGACCGACTTGGCGCACATTCAATGAGAGTTCCTTCCGGTTGTGCTGATCTCCAAATGAAGCTTGCTGTTCAGTCAAAGCAGTGAATTATTCACATAGCATAAAAGTACTGGTTACAGATGACCCGCGTCAAAAAAATCTCTTAGTCTTCGTCTTAAGGAAATGTATAAAACCATCTAACTTTCTCTCTTTCCACTTGGCCAGCACCTGGACATAATTCTTACCTCATAGCTTCGCCTCTCTCGACACTTCCGCCTGCGCCTGGTCCCTCACTGCCTTCCGCAAGATCTTCCCGCTCTGCACATGAACCGTTAGCCGCAAGACCCCACAACACTGGACACTGATTCGTGCAGACTTACCGGATTCTTAGGGATAGCATCGACAAACTTAACCCCGCCCGCCAACCTCTTAGTCTTGCTCACCCTCCCATCCATAAACGCCACGACGTCCTGCTCCGTCAACCCCTGCCCCTTCTCGCTCCTGACGACGTACGCCCGCGGCACCTCCTCACCCTTAATCGTAACCCCCACGACCGCCGCATCCGCCAACCCCTCGTTCTCTAGCAGCAACGCCTCGAGCTCGGCGGGAGCGACCTGGTTACCCTTGACCTTGATCAGCTCCTTCTTGCGGTCGACGATCCACAAGAAGCCCTCGTCGTCGGCGTACGCGATGTCGCCCGTCTTCAGCCAGCCGTCGGGCGTCAGCGTCTCGGCCGTGGCGGCGGGCTTGTTCCAGTAGCCCTTCATGACGTTGGGCGCGCGGATCCACAGCTCGCCGCGCTCCTTGCGCGGGAGCTCCTCGTCCGACGAGCCGTCGGCCGGCACGATCTTGGCTTCGGCGTTGGGCGCCAGCTCGCCGACGGAGCTGCTCTCGCTGCGCGCCGTCGGGTGCCAGCCCGTCGCGGTGCAGGTGATCTCGGTCATGCCCCAGCCCTGCTTGACGTTGACGCGCAGCCCGTCGGGCGACAGGCGGCGCTCGAGCTCGACGCACATCTCGCGGCTGAGCGGGGCGGCGCCGCAGCCGACGCGCTCGATGCTCGAGAGGTCGTAGTTGGCGACGGAGGGGTGCTTTGCGAGGGCAACAACGACGGGCGGCACGAGGGCGAGGTCGGTTATGCGGTGGCGCTGGATGCAGTCGAGCATGCGGGTGAAGTCGAACTTCTGCATGACGTACACGGGGATGCCGACCAGGGGCGCGTGTGCACAGAAGATGGTCTGGCCCATGGCATGGTAGAAGGGCACGAAGGCCAGATAGCGCGCGCGGTTGGTCCGCTCCTGGAAATCCGGGTCCATACGTGCCCACGAGAGCGTCTGGTGGGTATTGGCGACGTAGTTGCGGTGCGTGATCTCGACCCCCTTGGGCACGCCTGTCGTTCCCGACGAGTAGTTCAGCACCACCGTCCGGTGCAGGTCGTCGGGCGCCGTCAGCTTCTGCCAGGCGAACTTGGCCCCTGTCTCGGGCGAGGCCAGCAGCGTGCTCCAGTGCCGTACGCCGGTGCCGGCAACGCCCTTGCCCTTGCCGTCGAAGGTCGCGTAGCCGTCATCGAAGGCGAAGATGCGGTCCTCGCCCATGCCGATGCTCCGCGCCGCCTCCAGTCCTGTCGCCATGCTCTGCTCCGAGCAGATCAAGAAGCGCGCCCCAGAGTCCTTCAGCTGGTAGGCTAGCTCTCGCGCCACGTACGTAGGGTTGGCGCCGGTGAAAATGCCGCCCGCCATAACGGTGCCAATCAGCACCACGGGGAAGAAGATGGTGTTGCCCGAGAAAAGCAGTAACCGGTCGCCCGGCTGGAAGCCGGCCGCCTGCAAGCCGGCTGCGAAGCGCTGCGTCCATAACCGGAACTCTGGGAATGTGAGGAAGTACTTCTCCGGGCTTATCGCGTCCAGAAATGCCTTGTGAGTGGGGAGAGAAGCTGTGGGCGATTGAAAGAGATAAGTGGACAGGTCGACGGCCGGGATGTCGGCCTGGTAGCGGGATTTTATTGGCATTTTTCCTGTTTGCTATGAAGACTTCAAAGGGAGCTGAGGCGGATGATGTGTTGAGTTTCGTTCCCAGGGATAGATTACGCAATGGATCAGATCAGTGGATAATGGTGGGGAAACGGGGGTTTGAGGGCGAGCAGGAGACACGGCAGAAAGGGAAAGTGACTGGGGCGCGGCAGGTAGACATGTTTAAGAAGCGGATACGGTGAGCTGAGTCGGGGAGCAATATCCACGAATTGCCGGCACTGTCATAATCGGGTATTTGCTAGCGGCTGTGGAGGCGGGTCGTTGCCGAGCAGACGCCTCTTTGCGGGGATTGTGTGGAGTAGTGTGTTCTTGCCGTCTTGCTACCGAGGCTCGTCGAGTAGCCCCGCGCCAAGTCATGGCCTTGGACTCGGGCTGCCTCTAGCCGAACATCCGGCCAGGACATGTTGCCCGGAGACAAGAGGCTCCTTAATCCGCAAGCCACGATGCCGGCTGAGAACACGATGTCGGGCTGATGATGGCGCGAAGGGCAACGGTGCATTCAACGCATCTGTGTAACTCAGCGGTAAGTGTAGGATGCAGGTGCGCCATGTTGTGCACCGCTATGTGCAAGCTTGTCAGAAAAATCTTATTCAGGTCCGGATGACCAACGAGGCACGAGAGCTGCGAGGCCACTTAGCGTTTGGCCAATGATGAGAACTTCGTACGAGCGCGGCCTTAAGGATGCGGACGAAGGAAGAGTTCGGATGATGCGGATGCCAGGCCATCGGATGAGAATGTGATGAGCGGGCGAGAAGTTGTGCATGGCTTATATAGTACATGACGCTGTGCTGCTTACCGCTCGAACGAGACTTGGTCACGATGAGCGTCATCTTGTTGCGTGTATGAGCCGGCCGGCCGCATGATGCTGCTGCGCGAATGTCACCGTGACGGGTGAGTTTTGATGATCCGAAGGTCGCGCTGGTGACCGTTTTGAGGAGAGGGGGTTGGAGTTGTTGTGGATAGCTGCCTAAGCGAGCAGCCTCGTTGGTGTCGCAGCTTCCTAAGCTTCGCCGTTTCACCTTGGCTGGCCACACACACTGCACCACACCTCGCCCCCTTGCAAAGATTCTCCTGTGAGAAGGCCAGACAAACAACGTCGGAGCTTCTCTTTCTCTGCTTCTGAATCGCGCCTGCGCCTCGTCCGCAGCAAACCGTTTGCTCATCCGCCTGCTCGCTCCATGGCCTTAGCGCATGCGTCCTAAGAGCCTCTCCGACGGGGTCGTGTGTCTGCACCAGCCGCTCGGTGTCGGTTCAGCCCAACTACCTCGGCTCGTTCCTGGAGCGACAGAAGCGGCGACCATGAGCTGCGCGACGAAAGCGATGGGAAATCGATGTTGTTTTGCACCAAACACCCAAAAACAGATAAACACCACGCCAAGGTTGTATAGATGAAGACCATCATGCCGTCCAGCGATAACCGAAATTGCGCTGGAGATCTCCCGCCTGAGGCTCTTTCCCACCACCAACAAGCCTAGCCGAGGCCTTGGCCTGCTTGTCCACATCCAGCCCTCCGAGTTTACAATCTGATACCGCTGCGCCACTTACTGCAAGACACATTCATGCGTTCACTCGACCACTAGCGCTACAAACTCGATGAACGATGCCAACTTCCCTTACGGTGCCTCGGATGTTGATGGCCTTCAGCACATCTGAATGGCCAAATTCTCACAATCCGTATGTTGAGACTCAGAGGCTGCGCTTCGAAACTGATCGTGTGGGGATTTCGCCTGCATTTGGACACCATCGCGCTCCGCACCTGCGCCTCAACACCCGCCTTGGGTGGAGATCGACCGGGAAAGCACGGCCGTTAGAGCTTATTCTCATCCACTAGCCATACCCCTTCCTGCCTCCACACCATCCACCATCTTCGCGATGCTTACCTTCTTGAGATTCCGCCCGTCAAACGTCTTCTGGTTCGTCAGTTGACGTCTCATCCATCTCCACTTCTCACACAACTTCCATTCCCAGCTAGTATCATGGCTATCGTAGCAGCTTCGGCCTGAGCCTTCCGCTGGCTTTCCAGGCTCTCTGGCTTACTGCATGCGTTGAGCAGAGACTATAGCTAAGCTTCCAACTTAAGCATCCCAAGGCAGGCGAGAGGGATATAAAGGCCTCGTACCTTCTTCTCCAAGAGACACCATCATCAGCATCATCACTTCTCAGCTTCTCATCAGCTTCACTCTAATTCTCCCTGCGCAGGTCGCTTTATATCACGCTCAACTTAATTCAGTCTTTCAGTAATACCCCCAGTCCAAACCACTACCATCTCGTCCCATCAATCAATATGCGTTACTCAGCTATTGTCCTCCTCACTGCCCTGGCGGCACAGGCTACTGCTCACGGAGTCGTCACTGAGATTCAGGGCGCGAACGGTGTGAACATGCCCGGTCTTTCTGGTATGGCTTGAACAGACACGCATATCAGAACTCACACTGATCTATTCTAGTCATCGATGGCACTCCTCGTGACTCTCCCAGCCCCGCCTCAGGCGCCGAAGATGACACTTCTATCATCCGTGACCGCGAGCTCGGTGGCAACAGGGCTAGTGCTCTCGGCCGCACTAAGGGCGCTGGCCCCGTCGACGCTGCTGCCGCCATCGCCAACTTCATGGGCAACGGCAACGGTGCCACCAATACTGCCGCCAACAACAAGAAGCACAAGCGCGGTCTGCTCTCCAACCTCCTTGGTGGCGGCGGCAATGGCGGCAAAGGCAATGGTGGCGGCGCCACCGCTGAGGCCGATGGCACGAAGGCGCAGAACGGCGCCGCCGAGAACGGTGTCTCCAAGGCGGCGGGCACTGGCGCGACCTCCGGTATGCCGACGTGCTCAGATGATGGCACCATCTCCGTGACGTACCATCAGGTCAACCAGGATGGCGCGGGCCCGCTGACGGCCGACATCGACCCTACGTCGGGCGGCACCGACCCGGCTGCCTTCCAGAAGGCCGCCGTCACCCAGGATGTGCCCGGCATCGCCCTGGGTCTGTCCGGAACCACGACGACCGACTTCCCCGTCAAGGTCCAGATGCCGCAGGGCATGACCTGCTCCGGCCAGGCCGGCGGGGCCCAGAATGTTTGCGTGGCCCGGATCCGCAATAACACGCCTGCTGGTGAGTGATCACTTCTACAATACGAGATGATCATCTTCATCATGTGTATGACTGACATGCTACTGCTACTAGGTCCCTTCGGTGGCTCCGTTGCCTTCACGCAGAGCGCTGCCGCCAAGAAGCGTGCCATCGAGTACAACCTCCGCAAGCGCCACTTCACTCGCGGCACTCTCGGAAAGCTCTAAGCGCAGCAGTACGAATGGTGTTTTTCACTTCCTCCCTGGTGGACGGTAATAGATAATTCGTTATTGCCCTCTAATTTTTATCCTGGGCAGAAGTTTCTTTGGTAATCGCGTTTGATTTGTGGTAATCGTGGTAGCGTGCTGGTCGCGCAAGGGCTTTGAAAGAGTTGGTCAAGCAAGCATTTGGTATTGTAGATCGGTCTCTGTTATGTTTCTCCTTTTTCTTATGGTTTAGAAGCTGGTGTATCGTTAATGCTGTTATGATGGTAAATTTAATCCCCACCTATACATTCATTAAAAAAAAGGCCCTCGTAACCGTGACAAAGTATGCCTCGAGTATGACTCTTTACCAGTATCCAGTCTTAGAATTGCAGTTTCTCCTCGTTGGTTCTCGATTGAACGTAGCGGAGGAGCAGTCGAAGCAGTCTCCTACAAAACGGTTGCCTGCGGTTGAAGTCACTGAATGGGTAGCTTAGTCAGGCCGTGGTCATCGCCTTAAGCCGCAGCTACTACCGAAGCAGGAAGAACAACGCTTACGGCTGTGGGAGCGGTAGCTGGTACTGGTCAATTCCATGCTAGCCTTGTATCTAGGTCACTCAATAGTCACTGTCCTTTGATTGGCCCCGAAGTGATTCTAGAAATTAGCCTGATTGGTCAAAATGCTAAGAACGGCTATTAAGATGCTGTGCCTCATTGGCCACCACTAGATTAGTGGTTGGTCTACGACGGTGACCAGTCCCGAGCATCAACGAAAGAAAGAGTAGTTCGTTCCGTCAACTTTCACGCCACCGACGTGATAATCACACGACCCTGATACCGGCCGTATCCCCCGGCGAACTGGTCTTTTCCCCGGAGCACAACCTTTCAGTTCGCCATGGCGTGATCTCAAACCCCACGAGTTCTAGACACTGGCGGCACGGTCTCCATCGCCACACTGCTCGGGAGAAACCCGTTCATCTTCATCGTTTCTCCCCGAGGGGCAATGCCAGATCACACGATGAGCCGAGATAACGGAGGAACGGATCTATCCCATTCCCGGTCCACACCATCGTCCTCAGGGTAATGTAGAATACCACACGAGAGTAACAGTAACGCGGGAAAAACGTACGACACGTACCGGATGCGTACGTGCTATATCCGTTAACCGATCATCTCTCGGTTATCACAATTCACAATCTCCAACGGCGCGTTGGCCCCGCCGTCGGTTCTCTCGGCCATGGCCCCCGAAACGAAGGCAGATTTGAGAGGGTTTAGTTTCCCCACACCAATCGAGAGATTAAATGAAATGAAATAAAAAAAGATGGTGCACACTCTCTCATCTTCATTGCCCGCCGCATGACTGCTTGCCGGACGCGCGCCGCCTTGCCGCCGCAGTCGTCAGAGCGGTCGATCTCCGATCTCCACCCGCGCGCGCTTCGGAGCGGCCCCAGAAAGATGAGAGCGGGCGCGCCGCGCACTATACTACCACTACCACCAACCCGCACGTGGCCCTGATGGATTTTCATTTCGTTTTTTTTTTCTTTCTTTCTTTGCTTGCCCTCCCAGCCGAGCCGGGCCGGCCACGCGCGTATGCGAGAGATCTCGGTTCTTCCTTCATCCTTTTCTTTGCTTTGCT
This sequence comes from Lasiodiplodia sp. COLG20, assembly GCA_009801085.1. Classification (NCBI taxonomy): domain Eukaryota; kingdom Fungi; phylum Ascomycota; class Dothideomycetes; order Botryosphaeriales; family Botryosphaeriaceae; genus Lasiodiplodia; species Lasiodiplodia sp. COLG20. The sequence goes on from VNWV01000004.1 coordinate 3,028,212, forward strand.
TTCTTGGCTGGCTGGTACCTACCTAAATCCGAAAGCTTGTATCGGAATTATCCGTTACACTTTTTTTCTCCCCTTTCTCTCTGCTTGCATGTGACACACCGAAGCGAGTAAGGTCTGTATGTAGTCACCTAAATCTGACTTGCCATGAATCAGTTCTTCGTTTTGGTTGCCCATGGCAAGAGCGTAGGTTTGGTGGATGGTTGGGGAGAGCCGACAACGCAAGGTGTGTATACGAACGGCAGGCAGGTACCCAAAAAGGCACGTCATCGGTCTTTGCAGGAGCCTGTGAACCAATCGATTGATTTCAATTTTTTTTCTCCAACATCACACTCCTAGCGGCCGACGTTGCCACCGAGCCGGCCGGCTGATCGCGATTTAGGATTTGCGTAGCCGGGGGGCGCGCTTCCGCGGCGGGAAGAGGGGAAAAGAGGAAGAGGGGCAAAGCGGCTCGGAAAGCGCAAAAGCGCCACAGCGACCATCTTACCCCCTCTTCCTTCTCTCCAACCAGCACGAGAGATGAAATGACGATGGGAACCATTCCGAACGCGGTATCGGCCCATCTGGCAGAGCTGGGGCCACCAACAAAACGTGAACATCCAACTTGCAGGGAGCGAGCAAGCAAATAGTTGGTTTAGTTAGAGAAAGAAAGACCGAAAGTGACAAACAGGAGGCCACGCGATCGCTCGGCGAGGAAAGGAGAAGCGAGATTCCATCGTTCTGCCAACAACAGCTGCCCTGAGCCCGTCCCAAAACGATCGAATGCGGTGGGGCGATCGTGGGGTTTGCGATTTTAGAGCGAGCATATGCGTGTTGTGTCTGTGTGTGGAGGATTCTTTGTTGTTTTCTGTTGCCCTTTCGTTCACTCTCTGTGCCTCTTTTCACCGTCTCCTTTGCTTTACTTGATTGAGCAAGGTATGTCCCGCAGGAATCTTCCGAAATATTTTTTCTCTTGCCCGTGCCGTGCCGCTTGCTGGCCTCGCATTTCTAGTTGTATTGGGAAACCCGCGCGAGACCGGTCGTTGCTGGGGCACGGAGAAAACAAAATGCTGGGACAGCACTTGCATGTCATGGGTGGCCAGATGCAATGCAAGATCCGGCTAAAGCACGGAACCAAAGACAGGCTTTGGAATCAATGGAGAGCTCCGGGGGTAAAGAAAACAAGGGACGACGTCTCACAAACCCCAGAAGCAATTTAAGAGAGAAACAAGCGCGTCATAAGAAGGGGGGACGCAAGAGAGCAGGAATAATAAATGCGAGAGAGGGAAAAAAAGCCTGCCTGTCTGCAAGTGAACTTCCATAAGAGGGCATTGCCTCGGCCACTGTTCCGCACCAATTATTTGCAACAAGAGCTGGTGCTGTGCCCTAGCGGGGCGCGCTGGCGCAGCGGGACGAGCGGGCGCCCCGGCCACCGAAACCCACGGTACCTTTACTCTTGTTGCCCGCAGTTCTTGGACGTCCAGCCCCTCACGTCTAGTCAGTGGTATCCCGCACGCCTGGCTCTACCCTCCCCAAGCGCGCCAGCGGAGGTGGAAATTGTCTGGACCCATCGGAAGGAGCATCGGTTAGTAACAGGAGAGTAATCAGACGATTCTACTAAAAAAAAGTCTGTGAGTACAGAGACAGAGAGGCCGAACCGCCCGACTAGCTTGCCCGCTGCGGTTCCGCTGGTGAAGGGCGCTTGAGGCGTTTTTGGAAGGCCTACCCCACCATATTGCGTCGCCTTTGTGCCCCCATCCAACTTGCCTATAGAGAGGTAGCCACCCTCGAAAAAAATAGGGGGTTGAGACGCATGCTGTGGGAATAGCCGAGGAGGAGGAGAGAAAGGGCCGTTGCCTTCTTTGCTTTTTTCTTTTTTTCTCCCGTGGACCTCCGCATTGCCCATTTCAGGTAGCCTCGTCGTTGCTCTGCCCACTTACCGCCGTGTGCATGCATAGGTAGCCGCCCGCCTGGGACCGGATCGCAAAAGAGTAGGAACAGGGACCGGCGGCAAGGCGAGCCACGCACTCGCGCACACGCATGCACCTGAGCGCGAGCTGAGCATGCGGTGACGAGGGGGGAGACGGGACAGTGATCTGCCAGGAGCGAAGAGAGACAGTTGGGTGAAGTGTAGTTCGCATCGGTATCACCGCGAATCTGACCAACTATTCTTGTCTCAAACAAGCAACCGATGGAGACGTGACGGACCGAAGGGATGAACGGCACGCGACAAGCACCGACAGACTGGTAGTAGGGACAAAGAAAAGCAGATGTGCAGTGAGAACGCATGTGTGAATCTGGAAGAGCGGTGGCCATCTTTGACGCAACATGATGCATAACGGCGCTTCGGTACCCTACGCTGTATCAGGCGGCGGACCTGGCTGTCCCGCTGACCAAAGGGCGGAGGCAACTCATCAAGCAGCTGGCTCTTTTCAAAGGGTTACCCTGCCCTAACCTGGTGCAACACGCGGCGCCGGAGACGAGGCGTACCAGAGGCCCTTCCGTCATTGGACCCAGTCCCAGGGAACGAAAGGTGCTGTCACCCGGTTCTGGACAGTGCGTGCCGGGGTAGACGATGCATGAGAAGGAGGGAGGCTTCAGAAGAGTGGATATGAGAGAGGGGAGGGGAAGGGGGAAATGGGCAAGAAAAGCAAAGAGCAACTTGCAGCAATCGCGGTTTTTTGGACGCTCAAACGACGGCCAACTGCAACCACGAGCAGGGCGTGACGAGGAGAAACGAGGCTGCAAGAGAGCGAAAAGAGAGGCAAAAGAATGGAAAAAACCTGACAGTGCAAAGAGCTTACATGAGGTCTGGCGGTGGTGACCGGAACAACGTCGCCAAGGTATCCTAACGCAGATCAGTCGGTCTTGGTCGCAGCAGACAAGGGAGAATCATGTTAGAAATCATGTCATGATGAGATGTGGCTTTGCTTTTTCTTCGTTCCGCCCGCTGTTTAAGGGCGAAGCGGTGGAGGCGGTGGCTGCGGCGCCGGCTTCGAGGCTGGACGACACCCTCCAAATGCCGCCACGAATCAGAGACAGACGATCGGCGGGGGGAAAGCGGAACGGCGGCTGCCTGTAGGGATCGTGAGCGGCAGGTAGCGGGGCCCGCATGGTCCGCGGCGTTGGAACAAGGGGGCCCAGGCGCCCGCGGCGCCAGCTCTGCGGCGGGCGCGCGGCGGACGGGGCGGACGAGGCAAACTGACTGTCGCCTTGCGGTGCCTGACATTGATGCTCGTCGGCACCGGGCACGTCAGTTCCGTCGGTCGCATGCGTCACGGTCGGGAAAGATGCGGTGCCTCGTCGTCTTGTCTTTCCATTCAACGTCCCCCATTCTCCGCCCGCCACACTACCTCGTGGAATAGATAAAAGAATAGGTTCAATAAAGTCGTACAAGAGAAGTCGGAAATATGCCTTCGAACAAGCCCAATCCCTGAAAGGAACAAGTGTCTCCCCCAACGCCGATGCCAAAACTCAAGAGACTCCTGGGGCTGAGAGCGACCTAGTAGCCGCCCATGCCATGCACGCGTTCGCAGAAATGAAAAGACAAACTCTAGGCCTGGGACACAGAAAGAAAAAAAAGCAGACAGCGCGGATAAACAGCGTACATGCAGAAAGCCGTTACGACGAGCCAATGCCCGCATCCCCGGGTCCAGAGTTGAAGCAGAAAGATCCGAAAACTGTAAAGACAAGCGAGCCCTGCCGTGTCCCTTACCATGAACCTTGCCGAAAAGCAATCTGACCACAGTTCGGTGTGCAAAGAAAAATGCAGGGGAAGAGACCAACTGAAGGACCGGCCGATGAGACAGCGTCGAAGAGAACGAACGAAATAAGGGTCTCTGACAAGGCGCCCGGATGCTCCTTCCGACCGCAATGCAAATCGCAAAAATAGCTGTGAATCTGTCGTCTGCCCGGACCATATGACGCACCACCCGAAGATCCCCTAGAAGAGACAAAATGCAGGTTATTTCTTCCTTGGACAACCTGGCGCCGCCCCCTCCCCCCAGGCGTTGTGAAACGCGTAATCTCCTGAATGAGTATGTCCTCGATCATCCTGGCGCCGATCCCTTTTTGCCGAAAACACAAGAAGTAGACATACATATCGAAAAGATGCGAGGTTTATGCGAAGTTTTTGAGTCGGCCAGAGGACTCCCGGCCGCGTGGGAATAAGCAATGCCGTGCTATCCGAAAAGCGCTGAGATCTGCGAGTCTCACGTCCCGATGCGGTGTCAACTCCGGCGGTGCAGCTTTTCCTTGCTGAAATGTCGAAGGCGGCCTCAGGCCGGCGGTGATCCTGGCCCGAGGGACTTCGGCCGCAAATTCGAGCTGCCGATAGGCGCCTTGTTGGCGCCCATTTTTCGTGTGAGCTTGGCGTAGTCTGGAGCGCATCAGCAGGTGTTCTGTTTGCTTTACGGCAATAGCTGTGAAACTTACGGAGACCGCAGGCGTTACACAGGGTACGTGCGCCGTCTGGACCTCTCCGCCACTCTGGGGTTTCCGCCCGGTTGCAGCTGTGACAACGACCCGGGGGCGCCGCGCGCTGCGAGACATGTCAGCTTTTGCCATCACACTTGTCCAGTCTCAGAAAGATACGCACCCCTCTGCGCTTCTTTGGGTCAGACCCTGCAAAGCCACCACCACCCTTCGGATCCTCTCCATACGGATTGTGGGCCTCTTCGGGTTCGTAGCCGTTTGCTGCCTTGAACCTCGGGTCTTGTGCTTGTTCAGCCAGGTGCGCTTGTTGCGTCGTTAGCACCACTTCACGGATCCGTGCTAATGATTCCACGATCCGCTGGCTCTGCTTCATCAACTCGTCAACTTCGTGGATCGCCGGCGTTGAGCCCGGGATAGGCCCAGCCCGCTGAGCATGGTGCGCCCGCTGCCCGTATATCCTCAGGAATTCGTTCAGGCGCCCGCTTCCCTCTGCGATCTGTCTCATTTTTAGCGTTATGCTCAAGAATGGCGTCTGTTGACCACCTACCTCGTTGAGAGAAGCTTCGAAATCAAAGTTGTCGAGATGGCGCTTGACCGACTCTCCGTAGAGTGCAGGCCCCGCATTCCTCCCGGCTCTTTTACTTTCCTCCGCCCGCCTGACTTCCGCTCCGTCGGACCTCCACGTGGGTGGATAGCCTGCCGATGCGGAATAAGCTGCCGGAGCTGACGGAGGATAAGGAGGGTTGACTTGACTCGGAGGGGGCGGTGGCGGAGGAGCACTGTAGGGATACGCAGCAGGAGGATACGGGTGGTTGTAGCCAAATGGTTGTTGCTGTGGTTGCACCGGTGCAGCTTGTTGAGGCGTTTGTTCATATGCTGGAGACTGTTGCTGTGAATAAGGATACCCCGCGCTGAACGAAGAAGGTCTTGAGTTGTTGACGGGAGACGGCTCCGTCCGTAACGGGTGCAGAGTCGGCAGTTTGGGGTTGTGAGTGGTTGGTAATGTCGGCCTCGGCGGGTCCTGTGGTGCTTGAGAGTAAGGTGGCTGAGGGGGCGGCTTCATGTATGGACTCCGGTCCGTTTGCTGCGAGGAAAAGTCCTGAGAGAAGTGTCTCCTGGCAGCGTCCGGATGTGAAGTTGCCGAGGTTGGCGGAGGCTGGAAGTACTGGGAGGCGGGCGGCGGAGCCGTCGAGGTTGGGTGAGGTGGGTAGGGCATTGGCTGCTCGGATGCCAGCGCTTCGTGAATGGACGGTAACGACTGCCTTGCAGGCGGTTTTTGCTCCTTCTCATCTCCTGATGTGCGGCGGGACTCCGGGGGAGAAATGAGGCCTGCTAAGCTTGCTGGCGGTGCGCTGGCAGCGGGCGCGTGATGGCTGGCGTAGGGCGGGGGAGGGTTTGAGTAGGGAAACGACGGGCTGACCATGGCCGCGGCGGAGTGCTTTCGCTGGAAATCCGTGTCGTCTCGTCTGCTCTTCTCGGCATCTATGGAAGATATTGAAGGCAAAATGGCGCTAGCAACAGGTTAGATACACTCTCGTCCACACGCTGCGCCAGACAAACACGCACCTCTGCCGACTGCCGGCTTCCATTGCTTCCATGCGGGACGGCAGCGTGGTCGGATCGACACGCTACCTGGCGGCCAACGGCGACGCTCTCAGGCTCTGGGGGGTTGTGTCGCCCAGCAGCTGTAGCTTCCCGCAAACAGGTGACAGCGGCGGCGCGACGAGTTGCCCGTCACGCACGCGCTGGCGGTGATGTAATGCGTTGCCGGCGGGCGAACGCCGTCTTTGGGGCGGGCGAATGCTGGCGGCGGGGGGCGTGTGGGCGGACCGGCGAGGCGGGCGCTGGGAGCTGTGAAGAGAAGCCTGACGTAAGGCGAGACGGTGGAACGCGGCGAGGGCGAGCAGCTCCAATGGCGGCGGGCTAGCGCGCTCGGTGACGGGCGAGTCTGGCGAAGAAGGTGGTCGGCGTCACTGGTCGCGCGCACAGCAGTATAGGTGTGGTGGTGAGGTATCCCGTGATCGTGCGGGTGGGAGCGAGGACAGCAGTTTTAACGGCGTGCTGCAACGGGCATTACGGGGCGGAGGCGCTGGGATGGGAGGGGAAGACGGGGATATCTAGCTAGATGGCCGCAGCAGACGATAGATGCGATCGGAGATGACCCGCGACGCAGCAGGGCAGGGACTTGACGGGGAGTCGTATCGCTGCCCGTGGACGGCGGCAGGCACCCTGGCCGCGCGCGCGCTGGAGGCCGTTAGACTGCTGCTAATCGGATCTGTGCTGCGCAAGCCGGCCCTTGCAAAGCTTATGGGCGCCGCGGGCAGGCGACCAGGAGGGAGCGATGTGCGCGGCCGGCGTGGGTAGGGAATAAAGCGCCTAGCGGTGGTGATGTCGGCTCAGATTCGCCTCCGCCAAGCGCGGCGAGCAAGATCAGCGCGCAGAGCAGGATCTGGCTGCCCTGGACACGAGACACGGCCTTCTTCAGCGCGGCAGGGCCAGCGGCGCGTCACGGCGTCACCACTCCAAGTCGACATCATCACGATCCAGTAGCCCGCGCGGGCTGGCGTCGGCCGGCGCGCAGGGCTGCCGGTGCGCGCATCGCTGAGCGCTGGCGCCCCTTTCTCCACGCCGCGCCCCTTCTGCGGATGCGAGGCAAAGCGAGCGGCGTGCGGGCCCGAGGCCGTGGGACGAATCAAGTGGAGGCCGCCCACGGCTGATCGAGATCTGTCGCGGCAGAGCTAGGAGCCGCTCCCTGCGTGCGTGCCAGCGGCGGCGAAGGCAAGTGCCGGCGATTGCTGATTGAGCGCGTGTGGTGCCGCCGCTGCGTCTCCCAGATGCGATGCGATGCGCTGCCGAGATCTGAGCCTGAATCATCCGAGCGCGGCGGGGGGCGCGCCGTGACGCTGACGATGCCGATGAGCGCTGCGCGTGCTCCGGCCAGCGCGACCGCAACGAGCGCAACGCCCGACAGCAGGCACATCAGGCCACACGACAGCTTGGGCCCCCGGCCGATTGGCCCCGTCGCTGCTTCAACTTTCAAGCGAGTCCACGTTGTTGCGGGCGTGCCCACCCGCCCCAACGCTCCGGCCACAGCGCTGCTAGGGTGCCGCCGCGACCCGCCTGTCATCGCGTTTGCTTGCTTCCGGCAGCGCCATAACGGCGTCGCAGCAGATGAAGCCCCCCGATCCGCGCTATGGTGCATTCGCCTTCGAGATCAGATCCCGGCGCCTGGCGGATAGATACCCGTTATCGTGTCACGCTTTGCCTTTCCGAGGCGCAACATGGCCGCAATATTGGACGCACCGCCGCCCTGCATGCCGCTGGCCGGCCACATATGCACGATCCGACGCGACCAAGATTGGCTCACGCCGTAATGCGATCTGCGTCAGCGCTCCGCGGCCAGAGCTGATCTTCACGCCCGGTTTCACTGATCTGCTTTGGGCGGCCTCGCAGCCCAAGCCACTGCTCACCAGCTCCATCACGCGCGCTCCAAAGCTGAGTGTTTTCATCAAATCTCACTGCCCCCGCCGGCTATTCGCACAGCAGCATGTGATGGCCCGCCGGCTCGACCCTTCCTCCCGCTCAGACAAAACGCTGCGTGTTTGACCCGGCAAGACCCTGAATAAATCGCCAGCCTAGCCGCAAGCAGCTACCGCCATCACTTCTGCATCTGATGCGATCGTGCATCTGTCGCTGCGTCCTGTCCGACCAGCGTGCGCCGACTCTGTGCGCCCCAGCCCCGCCATCGTGTCCGACAGCGCACGCCGCGGTGGAGACACTTGGCTTCTTTCCAGCGCTCCGGCGCGCGGGCAACGGACTGCGGGAGGCGGGCACCCAACGCGGCGGGGAGGGGAAAGGGGTTCTCAGCCTGCAGCGCTCCGATTCGAGTGCTTGCCGCTTTGGACACCAGCCTTGTTGGCAGTTGCAGATCCCCGCATTCGGGTCGCCCGTTCGGGTCGGTAGCCCACCACGCTGCCTGCTCTCGCTGCGCAACTGCCGCGTTCGAGGGGTCCACGCTAGCCGCCGCCGTTGAGCCTTCTCGAACCAGGCCTGCGCACGGCTGCGCACTGTTTGATGAAAAGCATCTCCCCATCCGCCGAAGCGCGCCCGGCGATTTGCATCGACCAACGAGAACCGACTCATTTTCGATGCTTGTCCAGGCGCCAGAGAACGTGGCGGTAAAGTGCAGCCGGAGCCAATTGGCACATCACGACCCAGATCTCGAACCCTGAAGCCCCTGACGGCTCCGCCATCAGACGGACTGACGGCACCTCGTGCCGCAAATCGCCCCATTGCCATTATTCAGAGCTGAAGCACCTGCCAACCGCACCCCGGCCCTGACTCGATCTGTCAAGCGCCCGTAAGGCTGTTGCTCGCTGTTGCGTTCCTCGTGCTCGGGAACATCGCGAATCGACCAACGAACAAGGGCCTTCCCTGCCGCATCGCCGACTATTCATAAGCTTACTGCTTAGGGCGCGACCATGACACATGAGCGGGCAGCGAACCACCTGGCCTGGCCCCACGCCATCCTATTGCCTATAGCGTCACTCCGCTATCGTCCAGGTTCCTGGCACTGTCTCAAATTTTGAATGGCTACTGCTGCGTCAAAACCACCGCTGCAATTCCGGTTCTGCCTATCTTCATCGCACCCCCTGGAGGAACAGGTTTGGCCCGCTGGAGCCAGCTGTCAGACGGGCCGCTTCGGCAGGAAGTAACATCATCTGCACCCGTCCGTCGACATTGGAGGCGCACGCCCATCTCACCTCACGATCAGACCGCGGGGGCCAATGTCTCCGATGGCGGCCTCCAGCATGGGCGAGGAGCGCCTCTGCCGCTCTGACGCAGCGCGCACTAAACTCTATCTCATTATGCCGGAAATAACTCGTGCAAGCTCAGGAGTGACCGGCGATGACGCTCCCCCCTTCACCACGACGCCCACCCGGCGGATCCGGGGGGGACCCTGACGAATCGCGGAAGACTTTCCGATCCGCTCGATCCGCCTTGCAAGGCAAAGCAACACACGTCCGTTGGGGCCCCTCTGAGTTCCTGCCTTGTTGCAGACACGCCGCGTCGGCGTTTCCGTCAGATACGAGATCTGGGGCTGGGAGAGTCGACCGCACGCCTCGACCCGGACCGATCCACCGACGCACTCTTCATGCAACGCTCGTTAACGGGAGAACCGCATCATGAAGCACCGGCGCCGACCAATCAGCTGCCAAATTGCCCTAAACTTGATGTGCAGCCGAGCCGTCTCCGCGTCTTTTGGGAGGATGAGCACTGACAGGCACGCGAGTAAGGTTTGCTGCCGTAGACATTGCCACTTGGGACGCAATCGGACGATATGCGCTAACAAAGCTTCACGTGGGTTCCATGTACTACCAACAGCGAACACTCCCCCCAGCCAACCACGCGTCGAAGAAAACCAGTTCTCACGAGCCACTAGATGAACGTTACAACGGCGCTACAGCGCGCTCGATCCGTGGAGCGCCCAGGTGTGTGCCGCGCCCGCTTCATCTACTCCACCTGCTGTCAATTGTCCGCGTGGCTGTTGCGCTGCAGCACGAACCTGCGCCATTCTCTAAAGATACATCTCTCGATCGTTCCATGCGCGGCCTGCTGCTGCCAGGCTTGCATCTCACGTGGGCGCCGAAATCAGAAGAATGAGTGGAGATTCGCTGTGGTCCAACCGTCCCTCCAGCGGCCGCCCGCCGAGTATCACAACGCCCGCAGGATAATACCATCTGCCACCACTTTACGCCCGTACGGCCGGGACGCAATATCTGTGGACGGAGAATCTCGCACGTGTCGTCGATGCCCTTGCCTTTCTTTCACGTCTGTAAGACAGGCGGCGCTTTACGCGAGACCGTCGCCCGTCTGCTTGCAGTTCTCTTTTGACCTCTTTCGCAGCTGTTCCAAGGAAGTGCTACTCAGGATCAGCCCACTGTACGCAAGACATCTCACGATCGGGTCACAACCTTGTCACATTCCTTTTTCTCCAGCCCGGGCAGCAGGGGAAAATAGCCGACCGAGTGAGATTCGGTACTCCACAACCGATATCGTCATTGCACAGCAGGTGTCAGAAGGGCCTGCCACCCGGGGCGCTGCGGAACGGTATCGGCAAGGGCGACGTCTGTTGGTGGTTGCTACTGTTCAGGCGGTGCTCCGGGCCTCTACGAGGTCAAACTCGAGTAAGTGTGCATTAATTGGACAAAGGTCGAGAGAAGGGGGAGCACGCCAGCACACCAGCTAGGCAACCCGCCTAGATGACCAATCCGGGCCGTACGAAAGGCGCAGCTGGCGCCAAAACCGGAACGGCATACTTTGAATGAGATAGATCTCATATATGCACGTTTCCCTGCCTGCGTTACCCGCCCGCCCCTCCGCCCGCCTGCCAACCTGCAGATATGTGGCGAAATATATTCTCGGGGCCACGTGTCGTCCTCGAGTGAAACATTGGCAGGCAGGCATTTTTGAGCCCGTCATGGGGTGATTCCCAACGGCGTGGCTTGCTTAAGGGAAGCGACGGATGGTAAGAAGTAGGAAGGGGGGCGCAGGATTACTGCAGCTGCATCGGCGGCGGAGCGCGGGACAGCAGACCGTCAAGCATGCATCCTCCCGAGTTCGGCGCGCGGCGCATATGTACGATGTACCTACCTCTGCTGCCGTGCATCTTGCTTCTCCCCGAAGCTTTTTGGCGCAGATGACAACAGATTGGCAGCAACAAGCCTACGCCAACGCAAGGTGAGTTCGCGGCCTCCCTGCTCCCTCCCCGCTTATCGTTTTTGTGTGACCGCACCTTCGGCTGTGGGATAATTTGGAATGTTCCCTTGCGCGCCTCGTGGGCGTCGGGTCGTATCCGAAGGTGCACCGCACTTGGTTCAAATTCCGATATATGCACAGGCCGTCCCCCACGAAAGCATCTTGTGGACAACATCATCATAATCTCCTCGAATTTACTTTATTGGGGTGAGTCTGCGCAACCGTCGTTTCTGCTCGAGTCGTACCACTAGCTGCAACATGGATGATGTTTGCATGAACGAAACAACGTCAGAGGGACCGAAGGACCGACTCCACGCCAATAGTGCGAAGGATCGCTATACAGCATGTTGCCAAGGATCATCAAGTCCCGCATTTACTCTTATCAGAATGAATACACGATCAGATCCCATCAAGCGGTGTGTAAGAGGTTACGCAAAGGAACATGCGGAGTCTAATAGAGCCATCGAGTTGCGAGATCGAAAAAATTCTCCTGAGCACCATACGGCCCATTCCCGACGCAGTGGGGAGGATCAAGAGTCATTGAACCGCTTTTCGGACTACTGTAAGATCCTTTAACGGCACCTGTGTACCATGCTCCACCCGATGTGGACAGGCCTTGGAAACTCAATGCCCTACAAGGGAGAGCTGAGGCCACACCGTTGCGGACAACGCAGGGACTCGTGATGGGGCAGGCTCACTTACCAGACGGTCGGGTCGCGCCCGCTATTCGTAAGATCCCGATTCCGCGGCGGAGGGGTGCTGGAGAGAAGATGCGAGATGGACGGACGCACGCGTGTGGCCAGCTGCTGCGCCGCACACTCTGGCTGACGTGGTAAGGCTTTGCGCTCATCACATCTGCGCCGACCCACTCGGCAGGGAAAAAAACTCCTACGGCAATACGTATCGAATATGGAGCAGTCAAACGGTTGGTAGGCGAGCAGACTCGCCAAAAACTTCACAATTTGCGGCACACTCAACAGCCGCTGAAATTGCGGGAAACCCCGGCAGCTGCTAGAGTCGGAGGAGACGTACGGCAGCTTCTGGGAGCAGACTTGCATGTGAAGTCATGCGTTCGGCCGGCGCAGGCCCGAATTACGGTGGGCTCATTCCACAACCGTACGCACTAGCTACTGTATGATGGCGGTCGACGTGCGGGAGTCTCTGTCAAGACGCAGCTCGACAGGACACCGGCCACATTTCTATAATCGTTTGAGATTATAGGAGCATGGGTGGTCGGCTCCCTTCGCCCGGATGAGCGCCGTGTGCATGACAACAGTGGACCCCAGATGCGAGAATCCGGGCGCTTCCAGCGGCGACGAGGACGGCGGACTCGCGGCCGGCGTGGTTGAGAATGCGGCGCGTGTTTCTGGCAGGTGGTCGTCCTGGGGCTTTCACTGCCCGTGCGGCCGGCCGGAGACGCCGCGGGCTGGCATCGTAAGGTCTTGGGACGATCGCTTCTAAGCCAAGCAGGAGAGCATCGTATCACAACGGGTGATTGGGGAAAAGAGTCCGGCACGGCAAGACCAACCGCATCTTGAATGCAGATCGTGCGGTTGGGGCTCGGCAAGATGGATTGATCATCAGTCGTCGTCCGTCCGGGCGGAGTCGCTGTCACGATGGGTCAGTCGACAGCGTTTCCCGGCTGGGTTTGGCTTAAGGGGCGCAGGTGGTGAGGTCTGACACGGCCGTGGATGGAGTTCGACAGTGGCATGAGGGAGCGGCGCTGAGGCTCGCGCCGGCGGACGCGGCCTGCTTTTGTATGCTGCGTCCGGTGCGGTGCCACGGCGTGCAAGGCGATGGTGGTGCATGCAGTGGCGACTCTCATCTACATGCGACAGGCGTCACCAGACTCTGGCGCAGGGCTGCTGTGCGATGCGGAGCCGGCTGGTTCGGCAGCGTTCGAGAATGCGCAGAGAACCGTGAGACAGCGGAGCGTCGCGGCTGGCTCGGGGCTAGCGTTCGCTAGGCACCCAGCGCGCGCGGCCGGCCTCGGCGGTGCCTGGAGCAGCGCCCGCAGCAGCGCACGCTGTTTGGCCGCGAGTGCAGGCAGCTAGCATCGCCATCTCGCAGCGTTGCGCCGTCAGATGGGCGGCGCCGTGGCTCGCACCGCGGCCCCGTGGAGCGGGCTGCGCTGGTGTGGCGTGGCTGCGGTGCTCGCCGGGCGCTGCGAATGGCAACGCAGGCGAGCGCCTAATGCGCGCAACCCTTGGCCGGCGCAGGCGCCACCAAGCAGGTGGTCTGATTATCCGACCTCCATCATACGACTTTCATCTTCTCCTCTCAATCATCGCTCCCAACGGCGCAGGCGACACGCTCTCCCCTGCGCTTCCCACCAGTCCCAGCGCGCATTCTCGAGCGAACCCTGGCCCACGCCGGCCCTTTGCGCACCGGCCGTCCATCCGCGACACAGTCTCCCGTGAGTGCAGCCCCGGTTGTATCGTGAACCCTGGCCTCGCGATGGGGACGTCTGACCGACCGCTGACTCTGTTGCGTGCCAGGCCCCGACCCTCTCCGCACCCTCCTGCCGCCAGCCGTCAGCTCATGTCATGTCGTGACCCTGATCTCTTTCGTCTTTGGTAAGACCTCTGTTTGGCAGCTCTCTCTTTCAGCCTCATCTCTCGTGGCTCGCACCTGCCCTGCGCCTAGCAACCCCTCCCCCCTCGGCGCGAGCCAGCCACGCTCTACCCTCCAGCAGCATGGCTTCGAACGAGCTAAACGGCGCTCTAGATGACGCGCTGGCGCTCGAGAAGGTCGCCGTACGTTCTCTATGCTGTAGCCATGCACCATCTTGCTGTCTCTCAGGCGGGGCTAACCGCCGGATCGGCGTCGCAGGTTGGACCTTACTGTGTGTTCGACGACTTCAGACCCACGACGAGCCCGTCGGAAGAGCAATCGCGTCCTGCAACCCCGATAGAGTCTGCTGGGGTGAATATGGAGGATCCGATGATGTCGACTGAATTCCCCTTTGGCCCTGGTGCGCGGGCGCCGTGGCTGGGGTCTGGTGCCGAAGACCTGTCGCTGGTGCAATCTAGCGATTCGTTCCCGCAGGGCAACTGGGAGGAGTGGATGCGCTGGGACCCCAATGCGCAGACACAGAACCAGCCTGCGCAGGATATAGACGGCCCAGGTCCCGTCCACTACCTCAAGCCCGAAGCCAAGTCGCCCCACGACTCCCACTCGCTATCCCGACCGCAAATGAACAACATCCCCTTCACCTTCGGCGAGGGTATCGAGAACCCTCCCGCCTTTCACTTTAACCATAACACATCTCCCACCGTGACCGAGCCTCAGCAGGGCGGCTCGTACTTCTCGTCCGACAATCCCGTCTGGAACAATAACGCCGCCCTCGACCAGGCCGATAACGGTCTCTTCTCTCCACTCTCTATCGATCAGCAACAAATGCAATCGCAGTCCGTCCCTCATCCTCCCCACTCAACACCTTCGCTCCATCACAGCCCAAGCTCTGTCAATTCCGGCCCGGATCCCAAGACGAGTTCCTCGTCGCAGCAATCGTCGCCCGAGCCTGTCATGTCTGCCGTCACAAAGAAGCGCAAGTCCTCGACCGAGGATGACAGCAGCACTGATCAGAAGTCAAATAAGCAACCCCCCGTCAAAAAGACTGCACACAACATGATCGAAAAGCGATATCGGACCAATCTTAACGACAAGATTGCTGCACTGCGTGACAGCGTGCCCAGCCTTCGAGTCATGTCGCGTGCAAATAACGGTAACGGCGACGAAGAAGATGATCCCGAGGACCTCGAGGGCCTTACGCCCGCCCACAAACTCAACAAAGCAACCGTTCTCTCCAAGGCGACCGAGTACATTCGTCACCTGGAGAAGCGGAACAAGCGTCTTAACGAAGAGGTCGACACTCTCAAGGCACGACTGGAATCGTACGACAAATTCGCTATGATGACTCCAAATCCGATGGCACAGGCTGTTGGGACTCCCGATGGCATGCGATTTCAAGAAGATCCTTTCGCTGCTGCTGCCGCTCGAGGACAGCCTGTCACCCAGGCCCAAGGAATGATTCCCGTCCCGGAGAGCATGACGAACCTTCAGGCAATGGCATCGCAGCAGCACTACGCAAGCCAACAGAACGGCTATCCTATGTACACAACTGCCCCCGGAAGGCCCGGGATGAGTGCCCAGCAGCACATGGTCAACGGCCGTAGAGGAAACAGCATGATGAACAAGCTGATGGTCGGTTCCCTCGCCGGTCTCATGATCGTTGAGGGCTGGAGAGAGCGTGAGGAAAGTGGGGAAAATCCCGAGGGTCGGGGTCTGTTCGCCTTACCCCTCACGCTCTTCGGACGCTACGGTACCGCCTTGGTACCGCAGTTTGCTACCCACAGCCTGTCCGCTCTTTACCGCTCCCTCCCGCTGCTCAAGCTTTTCCTTGTTTTGGCTGCCGTCGTCTACTTGGTCATTCCGGTCATCGATCCCAAGTCCAAGCCCAGGAAGAAGGCATTTCCGTCGATCAAGCTGCAGCCTGCTCCGTCGCCTGCATCTCCTGTCGAGGTTCGTCGCAAGGCTTGGTTGACTGCCATCCAGACGGTCTGGGTTCCGAGGCACAACTTCTTCCTCGAAGCCGCGGCCGTGTGTCTCAAAGCCCTCAAGCTCAGCTTGAGGAATGTCGTCGGTTGGGATGGATACGCTTACGTCACCGGAACGAACAAGGAACACGAAGTCGCTCGCGTCAAGGCATGGGAGATCGCTTTGGATGCACAACTCACGGGCGGCGATGCCGAAATCAGCAAGGGTAGGTTGATCTTGACGATCATGGCCTCCGGTACCCTCCCCAACACCCCGGCACGTCTTATGCTCAAGGCAATGCACATCCGCATTCTGCTTTGGGAGATCGCCAATGCGGGATACGGTTCGTGGTACATGTTTGAAGAGATCAGCGCCAAGCTGGCTCGAAAGTTCTGGAACAAGGCACGCAACCACCAGAAGGCTTTGCTTCAATCCGGCCAAGAGTCTGAGAAGCTTCCGGATCATCTGGCTGCATTACTGGATCTCGAATGCAGTGATGTCATGGTGGACAGGATTGTGCAACGTGCGTACAACCTCGCCTGGAACAAGCCGAGTGCGCAGAACACGGAGTCCGACGAGGCCATGGACAGCGTCGTCGAAGATTTCGCAATCTCTTCGCCGTTGGATGCCCTCGCCGCCTGGTATTCGAGCTACGCGCTGAACCGGGCACTCGCCGGCTACCTTGAGGCCAATGCCTCGTCTGTTACGGACGAAGTCACGGCCGATCTGAAGCTCGCCGCTCGCACTGCGCCCCCCAACTCCGTCTCCCAGGTCCGCGCACTCGTTGCCAAGTCGATTCTCATCGAGAAGGATCGCAGCACGAACATCATCGCTGCGTTTGATTCTCTCCCTTCGCAGCCACACATTCCCGCGCTCAAGAACAAGGTCAATTCTCCCAGGGCTTTGCTTATGAACGTGGTTGGTGAGGCCCATATCGCCGCCGACGTTCGCAAATCTCTCACGCTGGTCAAGTGCCTCTCCCTCGCAGAAACTTTTGTTGCGACGGGCAGTGACGAGGCTCGGGTGCGTGCAACATTTGTTGTGAACAACACCTACCTGCCCGAGGGTTCCCTCACCCTCCTTAGCTTCATTGCCGCTTACAAGGTCCTGAAAATCTTCTCTTCTGAGGATAAGCTGCTCGCCGAGTCGCGACAGGGCCTGGAGCGTATTGCAAGCTCGATGCGTGTCTGGATCGGCCGTGAGGCTGGACGACGCAGCGGCTTGAGCACGAAGACCAAGAGCAGAATTGTCGAGGCATGCCTCAGTGTCAGCAAGATGCTTGTCGGCATGCAAGAGAACAGCAGCAGCGACGAGGGAGATGCTGGATATGCCAGCCAGAGTGATGCGGAGGGTGAGACCAGAACGGTCTCTTGTTGATTTGAGTTCGATTCTTTCATGGCGTTAGGATGGCTCTCTGGAGCATTGGAAGAGACAGTAACGATTTTATCCAAACCGCTTCTGGTTTGAGGGTGGGTAACGTATTTGGCTTCGGCGTTTGGGACTCACGGCGGAGAACTTGAACAAAAGAAAAGCGGTCGACTTCAGTGTACGACTACGCTCTACCCGGTTTACCTCTTTGCTCGGCTGGCGATTTCGAGCACGATCCACTCGACTCCCGACGTGGACTGATTTTTTGAACGATACCCAGCACCGCTGCTGCGTCTATCGCTTTGTACATGATATGTTCTTGGACCCTGGAACTGCTTTAATCGCTGAGGCGCCTCATCGGAGTACGTCGCGTTTGTTGATGTTTTTACGTGTTTATGGAGTTCACAACTACCGTAGATGTCGGCGTAATTAGTTTTAGCTATTATACATAGCCATTTTCTTCAGCTACGATGCCGCTAGGCCACACCGGGTACGGAAGAATAAATGTTACTCCTCTCTGGACTCAATCACACCTCCAATACTATCCACAAATGCAAGACTGTGCCGAGTATAGCCCCACGTGCGAGGAGACAGGGACTTGGAATCGCTACTGCTACTACCACGAGAGGGTGACTACAGCCCTATGCATCTATGCAAAGCTGGGCGGGACGGCCACTTTTTTTGTGCCTCGGCATTCGGGAAGCTTTCCCCCAGATCTTGCCCCAAGCTCCCCCTCACTCGCTCATATCTCTACGTACCCCACAATTGCTTGTTTACGATGCCTCTTTGCACCGCATCGCAATTCTCTGCGGTTCTCCTCAGCAACCTCGCGCCTCTCCATCGCTCGCCAACATGACCGCGACAAGCCCATCGGGGCCGCCGAAACGGCCGAAAGCTCTCCTCTTCGACATTGGCGGTGTCTGCGTAAGTATCTCTACTTCCCTCGCACCATGATCGCATGTGGGAATTGCACGGATGCTTCGAACCTCCATTCCGGAGAGTAAAGGACTTGAGCAAAAAGACTTTTTAGCAATCAAACCTGACGCTGGCCACAATGCAGGTCGTCTCCCCGTTCCAAGCCATCCTCGACTACGAGCGCGCGCACGGCATCCCCGTCGGCTGGATCAACACGGCCATTTCGGCAGCGGCGCCGGCGGGCGCGTGGCAGCGCGTCGAGCGCGGCGAGGTGGTGCTGGACGACGCCTTCTTCGCGGAGTTCGCGGAGGACCTTGCGGCGCCGGGTGCGTGGAAGGCGTTCTGGGAGAAGAAGGGAAAGCAGGGACAAGCACCACCACCGCCGCCGCCGAGGGTGGACGCGAAGGCTCTATTTTGGGAGATGATGCGCGTCAGTCGGGCGCCGGATAGATGGATGTGGCCGGCGTTGGGGAAGCTGGGGCGGGTCGCGAGGGAGGAGGGAGGAGGAGGGTTCGTGCTCGGGGCGTTGAGCAATACGGTGGTTTTTCCCGAAGGCGTGGTGGATGAGAAGGGCGCAGTGTTTGAGAGCGGGTTGAGGCTGGTGGGGCCGGATGGGAAGGTCGAGGTGGGCGATGTGAGCGCTGCGTTTGACGTTTTCATCAGCTCGGCGCATGTTGGGTTGAGGAAGCCCGACCCGAGGATTTACGAGATGGCGATCAAGTTGCTTGATGAAGAGGCGAGGAGGAGGGGCGTGCTGGGCGGCGTTCAGGCGGGCGACGTGCTCTTTCTCGATGACATTGGGCAGAATCTAAAGGCGGCGAGAGAGGTGGGGATGAGGACGCTGAAGGTTGATTTGGGGAAGAGTTGGAAGGCAGTGAGGGAACTGGAAGGGATCATGGGTCTGAAACTGCTGGAAGGGGAGGTGCCTGGTGAGAAAGCCAGGCTGTAGTCCAGGCCGCGATTTGTCAAGAAACGAGGCATAGAAGCGTCTAGAGCAACGGACGGATAAGACTTCAAGATGGCATGGCAGTTAAGACAATGGTTTCTTGTTCCCGCTACATCGCGAAACATTCTTCCTAAACATTTGGGATGTCCCACCCCCTCTCATGGATTTGCTCGATACTGCTATCAGCCCCTCTGGCACAAGGGCACAGGCCTGTCACAAGGAGCTGCTGTGCCGCCTGCCGGTATGACTGGTCACATCGAAACGGCCGCCCCGCTTGGCAACTGACAGGGCTATGATAAACAGAAAAAGCAATTCATAAAGTTAGTCGAGGGCCCCTAAACGCCGCAATCCTGAGGCCGTTTGATGCCGATCGACCAATACCAGGCAGAAGCGGATCAAAACTGCCATCCACCACCTTCACCGCCGTTTCTTGCAGTGCAGCCAAGCTGCATGGTGCATTAAGACCTTGGACCTTGCGGGCTCCGGGATTATTGCTTTGGACATCGCCGTGACCTTGATTTGCCAGCTATTGTACCACCATATGCAGGGTCCCGAGTAGGTAACCAAAGTAACGATCCGGACGTAGTTCGATGGGCGGGAAGTGAGTGGACAAACGGATCACGTCCAGACATGGGTCTCACGTGCTGACGCGCGACGTGTATGAGTGCGGGTGCCCGCAGCGCTGTCGCGTCGTCGCCACGGGAAGGTGCGTCTATGCCCGTGGGTGTTGCCGAAACGGAAGGCACATGTCCACGCCATGTATTTAAACCCTTCGTCACCATCTCTGTTCTTCCCTCCTCCAGCCTCCTCCACCCTCCGCGTCACCACCATGCCTTCCTCGGTGTGGCCGGACCCGCGCCGCAAAGCTACCCTCGCGGGCAACGCCCAACCTGCTCCACCCAACCCCTCACTTGGCAGCTACTTCAACAACAACAACAACACGCAACAGACCACACGCCCCTCCCAAAGGATTACTATGGCACCTATCGCGGGTCGATCCATCTTCGGCGCCGCACCTCGCGCTGTAAACGCCGCCAACCACGGGCTTAATGGCACCATCCCCGCCAGTGAATCCTTAAAGGCGGACATCATCACTAAACCCAACCAAGCTCTAGACAACCGTTCCGTGACAATCATGTTCGGCCCACCAGAATGTCCTGATCAGAACGTCATGCCGGCATCGATGACTTCGAAGCTTCCCAAGCCCGTCCTGAACGCGATAATGAAATCCACCAGCAAGGAACAGTCGGATCTCGGGGAGAAGAGCGTCTTGGTCTGCTTCACAGCCTCCAGATGGTGCAGGAATCTCAACAAAGTCCAGCAGTACCTGGAGAAGGGCGAATACGCCCCATGGGACCAAGCGACGCCTCTGAATGTCGTCGACGCGTTCAAAAATGTTGTTGCTTGGTCGCCATGGATGGCAGACGCAGCGGATATCGACAATGCCGACACAACAGACCCGACACACAAGCTCTTCTTGGAGGAGCTTACACTCTACAACTGGGCGTGCTTCACGCAATACGATGCGTTGAAGGAGCACTCCCTCGAGAAGATGCGTAACAAGTTCCCAATACTGGCCCGCGAGGCTCTTGCCTTGGTGGATTTCCTCTGCCCAGAATCCCATGACTTCCCAGTAGACGAGGCCATGAAGCAGTTCATCAGAGAAGCGGTCGCAAGGAACAAGAAGACGATAGTACTGCTGCCCAAATATAGGGAAACGTTCGAGAAGGCTATCAGGAACAACCTCCCTGCAATACTTCTCGAAGATGCCCAGCATGATCTCGTAGAGTTCCTCCGCAACGAGCGGTTACCTTCAGGTTTGGTCCATAATCCGGCATGATCAGACGTGTGGAGACACTGACTACGCATAGAGGACATTCAAGAGAACATTCGAGATCCAAGTCCACACCCACTCCTCGAATCCTGCACTCTAGAGAATCTCATCAACCGTGGTGCTCTCTGCAAGGCCATGAACAGTGGATACGGCACTCTGCTCCCTGCAGAGCTAGACGAATACGGCAGACTCTTGCGCAATACAAAATTCAAGTTCGCTATCGGCGAACTGCTCATAATTAGGTTCGACAGTATGACGTTCAATCCGCCAAATAACGTTGTAGTTGAGAATCTACGGGGAGAGCGCGGCGATATGCTCAAGGAACTGCTTTGTCCCTTGAATCTGCATCTCAGCAACGGCAGTCCGTCCGGTAATGGTACCGTCGCCCTTTCTGACGCCAACCTTGTTCGACAAGCCCCAGCTGGACCTAAGTTGATACAGACGGCACGTTCACCCCAAACGAAAGTCAAAAGGGAGCCCAATTGCTCTTCACCCGCTGTCCGCGGTAGACCTCACGCTCGCAGCCGCTCGCCAGAGGACAAGGACCGTAAATATCGTCTTAGCCGTAGCCGTAGCCGCAGCCGCAGTCGCGACCGTCGCCGTGTCCCGGATCACTGGCAGAATCCATATGGCCGCCGCTGAGGCTGGAGTTTGTCCTGCCACACCCACTTAGCCAGGGCCTAGGTGGGATCTTACGATGATTTTACTGTTATGCTGTTTATTCGATCTTGAACTGTTCCGAAGGCATGGGTCTCACTTCAGCCAACACAATGATACCCACGGGGGAACGGTGATTCAGTAATTGGACATTGAGTCCAAAAGTAGCGGGTTTCTCACATAGTACAATCATAAAAAGTTTTTGCGGTAATATGCGCTTCATACTCGTACTATATGGTTGATCTTTGTAGACAAGGGTATCGCATACCTATAGTCCTAGATATGGAAAAGAAAGCAAAAAAAGGAAGAACGCAGCCCCTCTCTCCGATAGTCGTACACGGTCATTTTTCTTTTTTGTTCCAGAAAAGAAATTCCCGTTTTACACATCCACAACGCCACCCATGCCTGCCCTCATGTCCACGATATCGACTCTCCACCCGCGGAAGTTCTCCAGCCCCCTCTTGACCTCCTTGACGCGCTCGATGCGGTTCCGCGCTTCTTCCTCCTGCGCGAGGCGGAACGCGTCCTCGTCGAAGGCGAAGTCGTCGTCGCCGTCGTCGCTGAGCAGGCCGACGCTCTGCTTGCGCGGGGCGCCGCCGGCGCGAGCTGTGTGGGAGGAGCTGCGGCGTGGGGCGGAGCCGGTGAAGGCGCTGATGCCGCTGTTGATGACGTCCTGGAACGACGAACCGCCGCCGTGGTGGCCGGCGGCGCGGTGCGACTGGCTGGGGCCGCGCGAGAGGCTGGTGGCGCTGGACAGGTCGACGTCGTCGAAGCCGCTGCTCGGGTGGCCGTCGTCCATGCCGGGCTGCATGGCGGCGCGGTGGTCGCGCCAGATGCCGCGGCGCAGGTCCGTGTTTTCCTCCTCGAGCGTGCGGATGCGGGCGCGCAGCTTGGAGCGCTCCTCGTCCTCGAGCTCGTCGAGGCCGTCTTCGGCGCCGTGTGAGGCCTCTTGCTTGAGGCGGGCAACCTCGGCGCGCAGCTCCTTGGCCTCGCGCTCGACCTTCTCGGCCTCGCGCAGCTTGGCCTGGCTGCGGGCATCCGACTCGCGGTGTAACGTCGCTAGCGTTTCGGCTTTCTTCTCGAGCGTCTCCGCCCGCTTGCCCGCGTCGGCGGCGGCGCGCTGTGCAGCGGCCAACTCGGCCTCGAGCTGCGCGATGCGCGTCTCGGCGGAGGAGCGCGAGTCGCCCTCCTTGGCCGCGCTCTCGGCCGCCTTCTCGAGGTTGGCTTTGAGGTCGGAGAGCTCTTGTGCGGAGGCAGAGGCCGCCTGCTCGGCTTTGGAGAGTTGGTCTTGCAGCGAGGTGATCTTGTCTTCCTGGCTGGCGGCGGCGGTCGAGGCTTGCGTGAGCTGTGCGTGAAGGTTGGAGACTTCGAGCTCGAGGGACTCGATTGTGCTGGATTTCGAGGCGAGCTGCGAGGCGAGGTCGTCGTTGGAGGGTGAGGCGCTCGAGACGCGGCGGTTCTGCTTGGTTTGGGTCTGGAGCTGTGCGTTCTGGCGTTGGAGGCTGGTGATCTCCGTCCGCTATACGAATACTGCTGTCAGTGGCGGACCATGAATAATCCTCGAATGGCGGGGAAACATACCAGCGTATCAACCTCCTTGGACTTCGCCTCGACCTGATCCGCCTTGGCCTTCAGCTCCGCGACCTCATTGTTGGCCTCACGTAGCTCCTCGAGCTCCTCCTCTGTCTTCTTCCACCGCGTCTCGGCATCCTGCGATTCTGTCTGCAGCCGCTTGTTCTCCTTCTCCAGCTCCTCGATCCGCAGCACCTGCTTGCGGTAGATGTCCTGCACGTCATCACCCGGGCTGAGCGGCAGGCCTGGCGACTTCAGCGCCGAGGGCGAGCCCATGGCCGCCGCCGACGAGCCCCGCCGGAATGAGTCTGACCGCAGCTTCGACTGCACCGA
Source organism: Lasiodiplodia sp. COLG20 (assembly GCA_009801085.1). Lineage (NCBI taxonomy): Eukaryota > Fungi > Ascomycota > Dothideomycetes > Botryosphaeriales > Botryosphaeriaceae > Lasiodiplodia > Lasiodiplodia sp. COLG20. Next base: position 3,051,545 of record VNWV01000004.1, read on the forward strand.
TATCGACGGCTGGCGGCCATGCGCTGGCCGCGTCGCCGCAGCGGGCTTCTCAGCGTCACCGGATTCTCCGCTGCCATCTTTGTTCTCCTGCTCCTCTTGCTTTCCCTCTTCCTTTGTCTCTCCTTCGGCGGGGGGTGGTGATTCGGTGGGTGCGTCGGCGGGTTGCTGCTCGTCCTCGGCGGCGGTGTCGGCTTCGGCCTTGGGCTCGTCGGGCGCGTCGTCTCCCTTGCTGTCGGCGGCAGCTGCTGCAGAAGCGTCGGCGTCGGCGGCTTCCGCCTTTTCTTTTTTCTTCGCGCCGCCCTTCTTGCCTTTCTGTTGCTTCTTCAATTGCTCGAACTAGAGAGCGTCACGCGCGACGTGGCCGTTAGCTTTGCCGGAGCTTTTCGAATGCACAGCTTTCCAAGTGTGATTTCGTGGTGGCGTACACGCTTCTTCGCCGCAGCGAGCTTCTCGGCCTTTTCCTTGTCTTCGTCCGCCATGGTTCGGTTTTCGTCGTTGGTGGGAAAGATCGGTGAGGCAGCGGGGAAGCTTGGGGTAGGGCTGGGTTGGACTTCGGTGGAGCTCGAGCTTCACGCGAGCGTCGTCAGTCGTCCAGGTCCGTGATCCCGTGATCGGAGGTACTCCTGCCAAATCTGGTAAGTCAAGAATACCTCTACTGTTCCCGGGAGTATGGCCCCCGATAGAGTAAGATCTAAGGAATTCATTGGTAAATGTGTCTTGTGGGCTCTTCAAAGGGGTATAGTGTACATGCTGCCTACAATCCAAGTCACGTGCGTTGTTGCTGGTACGCATGCATAGATCTCTCGAAAGTCATTCCCAATCACTCTTATTCCATGTCTATCAGAGCTTCGATGGTTGATATGACCCAATTTCCATTCGAGAGTGAATTGAAAATAATGTGTTGACATCTCATTCTCATCACTCCAATTCCTCCGCTCACTCCCGCTCCACGACCATCTGTATGTCCTTCCCCCTCATAGCAACATCGCCCTGCCATTCCATCATATCGACGCTCTCCTGCACCTTGCCGTCCGGGAACCCACTCATTCTGCTGAACACCCAGACCTTTCCCTTTCCACTCTCCTCGTCTACCTCCGCGATGACGTCTTTGATGTCGAGATGGAAGTTTGGCATCTTTGTCATGGCAGCAGAGAGCATAGTGATGAACTCGTCGCGGTTGGCTGTTGAGGGTTTGTTGAGGTGCGTGGCGCAGAATGAGGGCGAAACGTGCTGCTGGATAAAGGGCGAGTCGTAATCGCGCTTGTTGCAAAGCGTCGTCATCATCTCGCGTGCGAGATCTTTGAGCGCAGCGGCGGAGGCCATGATGACTTTGCGTTTCTTTTTTTTTTCTAGTCTTACAGAATTCTGTCGAGTGATCTTGATGCGTGTCCCAGGCAAATTTGAATGATCAAACGCCTTGGCCGAAGAGGTCGAAGAAGGAACAATGTACACTGATTGAGATGCAACAGAAGGCTTACAGCGCAGAATATGGACTTTCTGTAGAATATAAGCGTTCTGGATTCTCAGCGCACGGCCCCCGCGTGTTACTTCTAGCTTGCAGGGGCGAAGTGCGAAGCCGGAGATCCCAGAGGGGAGCCGTGTCTGATAACCTGAGTGCAGCTTTTTATGTCCACGTTCGACGGGACAACTGGTAGATTACCAAAGATAGTTCGCCTGTGCTATATCTGCGTAATATCTCGCAAGTTGATTCCGATGGAGGCTTTTAACTAGTCTACCATGCTCTTAAAAACTTTCGTCGAACCTTCGCTACACTTTTATGGTAGTCTATGAAGCCCGAGAAATAGCATAAGACAGTGGTCGCGTTCGATTCATCAGTTCTGGTGGGCAAGTGTATCGGGCTGGTGTGGAACGCGAGCGTTCTCTTAAAGGCAATCGTCGATCATTTCGGAAGCATAAGCCCAGTGGTTGAGTTCCTGCGCTTGTTGATCGGTAAGGGTAGCGAGAGCTTCAATTGTGTCGAGAAAGAAATTGGTTGGAAAATCATCAAGCGACACATGGAGATTTCTGAGCTCTTTCAGGACCAATGGAATCTTGTCGTAAGCTCTTAACTCTTTGCTTGTAGACAACTGAGATGCAAGAAATTTCCTAGCTGAAACAACGTATACAGCCTTGAAAAGTAGGTCGCTTGAGTTGTCAGGGATACGTGCCCTTGTGAGTTCCTTGAACACATGCGATCCGTCTTGATCATAGGTGCCAAAATCTTCTGTTATCGGGAAGAAAGGAGCGCATTGCCATCGAGGCCTCGGATTCGTATCGTTGGGAAAGTGAGACAAAAGCATCTCAAGAACATTGATCGCTAAATCCGGGAACATGTGAATCCACTCCTGTTTCAACAAGTTCTCAATGGGATATGTTTCAATCTTGCGGTTCGGATTAGCCCCCCATTTTAAAAGAACGGCCAAGCTAGGTAGCGCATTTTCGATTCTCGTTCGCTTTGTAGATCGCGTGAGGGAAAGGATCCAAAGCACCAGTGGGGTACGGTTGAAAATCTTCTGTCGGCCCTCTGGGGCTACACCATTTTCAAGAAATGCGGACATAGCTTCCGCATTTCTGTCGCCGTGACAACATTTGCCAGTGGAGCCGCCGGCGAGCGTTCGAAGAAGTTCTTCACCAGCAACACTCTTGGGAAACTCAGTACCCAAATTTCGAGCAAGAAACTTGGGCATGTCCACCTCCCAACAGTGGTATAAAAGAGTATGGGCCAGATTAGCACCTGCGTGCACCTGGGGTGGTGCAAATGACTGATGGAGCTCCGCTCCATGGCCAATCAAATGCACGACAGACTTCTTCTCATCTTCGTTGATGAGAGATACCCAATTTCGGTGTTCAGTCCATGGTTCAAAGAAGCTCCTGGAGTGTGCAACGGTAGTGCGGTCGGCCGTTAACAATATCCGCACCACGCAGGTCGCGTTAGCATGATTGGGACCTCCGTACTCCCGTTTTCTTCTGGACAGAGCAAGATCCAACGCGGAAAGCCTGTCGTTCCAGGGGAATGGAAGGGTAGCTCGCAGTACCCACTCCACAATTTGAGGATCCTGCGCACAGTGGGCGGCAATGGATAGAGCTCGTTGCCCGTTTGCGCTTGCGGATTCCGTAGACGCGCCCCTCATCAATAGTAGTCTGACTATTGATGTAGCATTGCGGGTGATGGCTTCCATCAAAGGGGTATGGCAAGACGAAGTGTACGATGGCGAATTGATATCAGCGCCTGCATCGAGTAAAGCCTCCACGACCTCCACAGAAGAGGTCGCTATCGCCCAGTTTAGGAGTGATCCACCGGAGTATCGCGATAGCTCGGGGTGTGCGGCTAATGCTGGTACGGTTGCGTTTGCAAGGGTAATGTCAAGCACCATACGAAGTTCATCCACATTTCTCTGCGCAATGCAGCCCATCACGTGCCACAAAGATTCGAGCGGATCAGAGTAGAACCCTGCTGGAGCACTAGCTCCTGGCGGAGGTTGAATTCCTGGTATCATTGCCCATGGCCCGGGAAAGGCTGTGGTATTGGGTATCCTGGATCTGTACAGGCTTGTCAGTGAGTTTTTTTTATTTTTATTTTTTATGGAGTATAAGAGAATCTACACTCACCCAGAAGACTGCTCGTTATTTACAACCTCTAAACTCTTGCCACCGAAAGATGAGGTGAATGTGGAAGGCCCCCTGCTTTTGACTGTGTTGGAAGTAAAGGCTGAAGAGTTTCTTTTGACGCTCGTTTGCGATGTGCTTCTTTTTTTCATCCCCCATTCGTCGATTTTACTCCGGTAGGATCTCACACTAGCGATATATGCAACAAATATGATTTCAGTGGAGGACCGAGACGAGTAGAGGGATATATACCGTGGGAGGTTTGTGCTGGTGGGGAGGCTCAAATCAACGGCATATGGTCCACTTACGATGCATTGAAGTTTTTGGTAGCCATAAGGTGATCGCGGATGTCTTTCAGCTTCATTCCTTGGTCCAACATCCTCTGCAAGTCCGACCGCACGTGGTCCCACTGAAGTTTCTTTGCGCCTTTCGTCTTTACCATTTTTTTTTTCGGTGGCAGCCAGGATGAGAAAAAGAACGAGAATAGGCTGATTACTGTAGATGGCGCGGAGAATGTGCTTTATGATGTTGAGGCTGACCTGCTTTTGACGGATCTACTGGAGAAGGCGGCAAGTGGGCCAGTGCCATGCTGCAGTTCGCGCGCACGGGGGATTTGGCGCCCATAAGCAAACCGCACCAATCAGAAAGCCTGCCGACATGCCGCGAAGGTGGCAGAACTTATCTGCCTTGGAAGGAATGAGTGCAAAAGTAGATTTGCACATTTTTCAGGAGAGTACTGGTGGCGGTGAGGCTTGCTTATTGCAGACGGGGAACATGGGCGCGGCCTCCCGGCCGAGAGTGCAAAAAGGACAGACCCTTGCTTTTGCACAAAACCTCCAGGATCAGCGCGGTGCTCGCGATCAAAAGCTTGGCTTCCAATGCGGCGTGACCTTTTGCATCTAAGCGTGCAAAACGTTCCTCCGACCGTTCTCAACATTCTCGTATTGGCCTGGGTTTTTGCACATGGTCTTGCAAAGAAACGGCCCTTCGTAGGTAATGCAATATCTTAGTGGTACACGGGGGTTTGCACCTTTCTCTAATTAAGAAGTCATGACGCCAGCAACACAGTTGCCTGTACATTTTGCACGTCAATCTGTAAATGAAGCTTGCATGAAGCAGACAAAAGGAACGACAATGTTTTGAGGTGCAAAAAGATGTATTTGTCCTCACTCACCATAAATGCGCCCGTTGGCCTTGTAGAAAGCATGGTAATTTGCCTATCTCCATCAGCGATATCAATTTCGAACAATCCAAGCACATACGACGCGCATGAAGCATCACTTTTGACTAACACGTGTCCATCACATCATATAAGGCATATCACGACCAGGTACGAAGCCGGTGTAAGTTGGGGTTCCAGAACGCTCTTACTGACTACCATAGCTCTGCAGCAGCTCAACTCCATCTCTTCCACGATGTCGAACAGTTCCAACCGATCCCAACTTACAGCGGCCAGTCTCGCCACGCATACAGCTGCTTCCAACGCCACCGCCCCCACTAACAATAGCGGCAACCATATTCTCAAGGCGGCTATCGAGCTCGGCTTCGAGATGCCGAGCGGGTGGCAAGGCAGTCGGACCTATGGCCAGCTTCCCATGGAGCGATATCTCCATGGCCGGGACGATCCCTACGTTCTTAGTGTCTCGACCGAGGTTGAACAAGGGGAAGGAAACCAGAAACCAAACCTCTGAGATGCTGAGCTGCGGGCTGAATATCCGAGTGTTGTGAAGGTGTGGAGGTTTCGTTTCGTATGACCATGATAGCTTGTCAGAGCAAATATCTTTAGACAATCATCCAACTTCAGCTCGTATTGAATCCTGTGATGTCGTACTGCCTTCCTGTCGTTGGTCTTGGAATAGGATTGAGATAACGTCTAAGATATGTAGTTTTCAAGAGCCGTGCTGCTTCCTCGATTGGCGCGAACGCATCGCCGGGCGTTTGTCGTGCCTTGGGTCTCGAGCGTCGTCTTCCAAACACTTTCTATCCTCTATCTCCTAGATCCAAACATCTCTTTTCCAAAAACACCCCTGCCCTCCTTCTCGGTGATTTCTTCTACCGCCTTAACAAGGTCGTACTGGATGTCCTCGGTGACAGAACTGTCCTTCTCATACTTCGGATGCTTATCTACGAAGTGACGGATCCACTTTGCTGCAGTCCAGAGCGTGCCATCGGCACGACGCCTAATCAAGTCAAGGTAACGAGCGAGCTCGCACCGAGTCTCAACGTCAACGTTCATGCTGTCCAGATACGACTCGACGATCGGGATCAGGCCAGGGAAGCCGTTGGTCGTAGGCTGACCATTGATGATCTCGGCGACAGTCATGAGGCTGTATTCGTTATCGACCGGCCCAAGCGGAGGAGTAGATGCGCCACTATCCACAGCAGGCGAGGCGGTGCCACTACCACGCTTGCTGCCGTTGACCGTAGTCGGACGGGGAGAGAAGGGATCATTGCGGAAATAGAACTTGCGGGAATTGACGGCGTCGCGCGCATGAGCGGTCTCCATATTCTCGGTAACCTTCGCAATCGGGATGTAGAAGTTCAGGTCGTATGACAAAATGGCACGGGTGATCAACACAATGAAGATGCTGAATGCAGCGTTCTCAAAGTCTGTCAACTGAATCTCCATTGGCCGGAATTCAACACGCCAGCCGATGTCGCTGCCGGGTGGCGGGGGTTTGAAACGCATGTGCTGCCAGTTGGTCGATTGCAGGTTCTCAAAGTGGTCCACCTTATTCAGGTCAAGCTCCTGCAGATCTTCGTTGAAAACGACGATCGGGTCGCGGATAAAAAGATGCGCGAAATGAGTTGCAAGCAAATCATCCATGCCACCTTCAACCAGGCGTTGCTTGAGTGCCGGATCAATGATGAGCTCTGGATCCAAGTACTCCTTACGAAGCCGCGAGTCCTGGGCGATGTAAGTTGAGTTAGACGCATATCTCGATTTCGGGATCCGCCAGCGGTCGTTCTTCAGCGGCTTCTCTCCGAGTTCCTCTGCTGTACGGCAGTCCACAGATTTGCCAATCTGGTTCCATCGCACGTCGGTGTCGGCCAAGAAGCCCTTGTAGATTGGCGTAGCAGCAGTCAAAGCAAGCAGGATTGGACCAAGAGGGCTCAGCTGATCGTACATCTTCCGGCCTTCTTCGATATTCTTGGCCTGGAAAGTAATCTGCAAACAGCAACTTCCCATACCAAAAGCCATCGCATCCATGTAGATGTGGTTTTCCTTAGCGGCGCCGTTGCGGACGTCATCATCTTCAGGCCAGTTGTGCAGGTCGTAGTTAACGGTAGGATCGTGGAACGGCCAAGGTGTGCGCTCGTCTCTAAATACTGGCACGTTGATCTCGACTTTCCGCCCTCTCCTAGCCCTTATGTTTGCGGCAAGGGTAGGGAATCTAATGTGTGGATTTGCGATCTCATCCGGGACATATTGGGAGCGAAGCTTAGGACCGGAGGGAGGGTAGTAGGGAGTAATGTACTCTCCCAGGCCGAGACGCGGGAAGGTAGTCATGGTGATGGGAGCCTCGGCAGGGTCCATGTGCTCCTTTGCTATGACGCGTCTGGAAAGTGCTCAGCAAAGTGTCTCGCAGCAGCTTCAGGCTGACACTAACCTGCGTTTCATGTTTGGTTCAACATCGAGAAGATCCTTAAAGCCGATGCCCCATGGTTTACCGGGCGTCGTTTCAAGCATAAATCGACCGAACTCCGGGTGGAATACCGGGGCCGTGTCTCCCTTCCTGTGGCGCGGATGTCAGTGCCTGTCAACCCCGCGTTACAACTCCCTCACTGACTTGGTCTCGACCTCCTGCATATCCGGCACACCGCCGCCCTCTTCCAGCAGCTTCTCGTCGGAAGCCAGGGCAGCCAGGATGTCTGCCTGGCGCAGGGACAGCTTCGCCTTGCGGTTCTCGTCATCGTAGGCGACTACCAGGTATTCGACCTGTTCCCCACTCAGTATTTGTGCCTTGCGGGCCCGGGCAGGCGGCAAACCTCGTCACCCCAGAGCATGGCATCACGCTCCTTGCCCTCGGCGCGGCGCCATGTGGCTAGCAGTTGCTGCGTCGGTATGCGTGAGTACGTGTGATGGGCTAGTTGGAGAGTGGGGTTTACCTCGATGCCCCATTCGCGCACCTTGCCGGCGACCTTCTTTGCGTCCGGCCAGTCAAGGGGGGTACCGAGAGCTCTGGCGGCATGCGGATCAGTATGGCTTGCAGACGGAAAGGCTGAGTGGGCGGCTGGTCTCACAAAAGACCCATTTCGCAAGACCCCGCGCAGCCGACGTCAACGTTCGGTTTCCGGAAATTGGTCCTTGTGGAGTGCGCAATCGACGAGGCGCGGGAGCCAGTGCGGTGCGATCACGCGGCCTCTGCTCTCGCGCGGACGGGAAACGGTGGCAGGCTTCACGCTGATGACATGGGATGTTGTGGAGATTTCTAAGAATTGCGTGCGGGCAGGGTCGGCGCGCCGAACCGCAAGCCTGAGGCTCCGCGCCGACGGCATCGCGGGGCACCATCATGATGCGGCGCCATTGCTGATAAATCAGCGCCGACACGACGCGCACGCGGCGACGCTGTCATCACGTCCGCACGTGCGCGTTCCGTCCGGGGGAGCGCTGGACGGGATGGAAATTGCGGCGGAAATCTTCATCACGACTGCGCGGCACACGAGGCGCAATTACCACAACGCCCGGCAGATCATGACACATGCGAGGGCAACCCGCGCGGCCGGCGTGCTTCAGATGGCTCCGGGGCACGCAGCGCTTGTTGCGCGTTCCTGCGGTTTGATGAGCAGGGCCCGGAGCCAGTCGGCGAGGGTTCTGCTAGCGCGACGCCGGGCAATACTGCCAGGGCTGACGCAGATAAGGCGTTTCAGCAGTGGGAAACGAGCGGTCAAGGCGTGAAACTCGCCGTTGCGGCCACGAGACGGAAATAGATGGATTGCTGCACAAGGCGCTTTCGTGCCGCACAAAGCGCACGCTCTTTGCGGTGGCGACCCCGGCGTGCCAGCGATCAGGCTGCGCCTGGACCCCGCGATTGGCTGGCAGCGCACCTTGACAGCGCACCCACGAGACCGCAGGCTGCATACGCGCCCGGCTCCAGTGGCTCGCGCCATTAGACGCCGGCCGCCGACCGCTCACCGACCGCACCCAGTGGCCCGCCTAGTGCCCCAGAATCCAGCACCTGCTTTGCTGTTGCCGGAAGGGCGCGGCGGCACCGGGGAGCTTGGCGCGTCGCGGGCTGGGAGAGAGAGGTACGGGCCAGGCGCATGGGCGTGTGCAGGGAGAGGCACAGGCCAGACGCTGCCGCCCCTGAATTGCTGGCTGGAATCGCCGTCCCCTTTAGGAATAGCGCCGGCGCTCTGTAGCTTTCTTTCATCAGCCAACAAGAACCCACGCTCGCTCGCACTCTGCTTTTCCTCCGCCCGTCTTCTCCCCTCCGTTCGCCGCCTTCTGGCCTTCTCGTCACCTCCCTCTTCTCGTTGTTCCTTCCCGTTCGCCAGCCCGCGTGATAGCGCCGCTGCGGTTGTCGTTGCCTTACATACTTAGCTGGCCCGACCGCCGCCTAATCTCGATCCAGCGCGCCCGCGTCGTCGCTCCCTTGTGCTTTGCAGAGCAACCAGCACCACAAGCTCCCAACTCCCGTTGCCGGCTTTGCGCCTTTAGATTCCGCGTCTCTTTCCGCCGCTTCCTGTATTCACTTGCGTCCGCGTCGCGCCAACACCCGTCCCCAAGGACCCTGTTGCGTCACACCCCGCCGACCGCGACCTCGTCTTCTCTGCTTTTGGACTTCCTACTTTGCGATCCACCGTGATCTCTAATCCTTAATTCGGTCCGCTTTTCATCCTTGGCTACTCTCGGAGCCTTTATTTGTACCATCTTCGGCCAATAGCTCCCTCACGCGTCCTCCATCGCGCAAACGTCGACAGAGTCTCTGGCAGCCGTTCGATCTCGCTCGGAAGCCTTTCACCTTTGACTCATCTTCTCCCGTACAAAGCCACTACTTCCTCCTAGGCTGTTCATCACCATGAGCATGGACGCTGGAGGTCTTGCTCAAATGACCTACAACAACAACTTTGCCTCCAATGGAGGCATCGGTGTCCCCACTCCCTCCTTCGCTTCGCGCGGCAAGGGTAACCACCTGAAGCGTCTCAGCGCTGCCGCACCTCCCAAGATCGGCTCCATCAGCGAGCATCCCGTCAACGACCAGCCGACCCCCAGGACCAGCCGCGGCCATCTCCTCGCTGGCCTGCGCACCGCCCCCAAGACCCCTGGTGCTGTTCCCCAGTCTGCTCCCTACAACCAGAACCAGTTCGGCGGCATGGGTAACTCCAAGCAAGCCGGCTACAACGCTGGTTCCGGCTACGGTGCTCCCCAGACTGCCATTGGTTCTGGCTTCCCCATGGGCCATCAGAACCAGTATGGTCTGAACGCTGGTCGCCAGATCTACTCTCTTCCCGAGCAGGTGCTTGCTCCTCCGTCTGTCCAGTTCGACCATGAGGATCCTACCGACATGGACCCCAACCTGGCTGCTCAGCTCATGGCTACCGAGCTGTACCTTCAACAGCGTCAGCAGCAGCTTCAGCAGCAACTGCTCAGCCTTACCGCTCAGCAGTTTGCTGGCATGAACCTCAACGGCGGTAACATGCGCCAGCAGTACCCCATGACTCCCATGACCCCTCAGTCGGGTTTCTACGGCCAGCAGTTCCACCAGCAGCAGCAGCATCAGCAGCAGCAGGAGATGCCGGCTGGCCTCCAGGTCGTTTACAACCCGGCCACCGGCCAGTACCAGTACGTCATGGACCAGAGCGTGCAGCCGCCGCAGCTCTCCGACTCGCCGCCGCCGCCTACCCCGAGCTTCACCAACTCGCCGCCCAAGTCCGGAACGCCTTTCCGCCAGTCTCCCCCGAATGAGAGGCAGAACCCGTTCGAGCGTAACTCGCGCAATTCTCGGAGCACTTCTCCCCCTAAGAAGTCTTCGTCTCCTCCGATCGACGTGGCTCCTCTGCCGCCGCCTTCGGCCAATGCTTTCCGTCGCGGTCACAAGAAGAATGTTGCTTCTCTGACGCTGAATAACCTCGAGTCGAACGAGGGTCCCAAGTCTGCTTTCGTCCGCTCCGTCGGCTTCCCTCAAACGCCCATGACCGGCACTTTCGGTCCTGGCCAAGCTCGTGCTGGAGAGCACCCCGCTCGCCAGCCCCGTGGTCCGCCGCCGCTTGAGGAGCTCCAGGCCGCTCCTACCGCCAAGCACGAGGGCAGCAAGAACTTTGCGTCCCGTCAGCGCCGTTCGGCCGTGCGCAACCTCGTGCGCGCTGGTATCGAGCGCCGTGGTGTGCGTAGCGGCAGCGGTGGCTGTGGTACTCCGGTTAGCGAGGCCGACATCAGCTTCCCTGTTTCTTCCGACAACGACTCGGACAGCGTCCGCAGTGGTAGCCTCTCTGGCAAGCCTAGCATCGGCAGCCTCCGTGCTGCGGCTAGTGGAGCCATTGGCTCGGAGAGGAAGGCCTCGAAGGAGCGCCTGCGGGAGAGGACTGGAAGCGATGGTTGGACTGCCAACACGCTGAGCAGCGATGAGGACCTCGTTGAGGTTGTCGTTGAGGAGTCCAAGGGCAGGAAGAAGACACCGATGCTGGTGCTCACCAACGCCGAAAAGCGCAAGAGCTCCATGTTCTAAGGAGAAGGAGCTAAGCAAGAGTGGCAGAAGCCATCGAGAATGATATCACTGCTCCGGAGCTGTGATTACGATCTCGACGCTGTGTATACACGTCGTGGCCGCCGAGCCGCAAGCTTTTTACGGCCTTTCATGATTACTCTTGATTACTCTTTTGCGTTGTCGATTCGATTACTTTCTTTGGTGGCACGACTGCTTTATGTTTTCACCTGCCCACCAAAGCCCACATACCCCTGGGCTCTTACATTTTACCTTCTCATTGCACTTTTTAACGTGTTCGATTTTTTCTTTTTTCGTTTAATGCACAATGTCTGGCTTTCTGGGTTGCGAAACTGGGAAATGGGGGTACGGAACAGAGCACTTTCTTTCACTCGATCGAAGTACATGGGTAAGAAGGATATCGAGTATTTGAGTACTCCGACTTGGCTGAGCCGGGTCGGAGTCTTGGACCACTTCGCTCTTTCATCTCCTTCGTTGAGTCTGTATGGTTTCTCTCTATTTTTTCTGCAATGATACGGAAGGGGGTTGAAGCACCTGGTGGAGGCGCTTCAAAAGAAAAGAAAAACGTGGATGAAGTCAGCCAAGGCGGGCATCTAGCTCTGGAAGATGGGAAGATGGTCGTCTTCAGCGCCCCTCGTTGGGAAGCTGCGGAGTCTCACTCCTTTTGCTGTTCACTTCAGGTATAGGAGGCTGTAAAGGGCGGTTCCTAGGATGAATGCAATGTTTGACGTGAATATTGGCTTCCGTGCTTGGTGATCAGTGGGACGTTATAATGAAAAATAGATGAAATGTCATCAAGCACGGTGAAAGCACAGAGTGAGCACGGATTTAAGAGGTTCGTGCTCAGGGAGTAACGTCAGGGCTTCTTCGTACCCGGGATGACGGACGGAGGGGCACCTGCACCCGTGAAAATCACCCCGCCCTATTTTTGACCCCCGACCTTGCGCAACCCTTTGACCTCATGTTCTTGTCGCGACGCTCTGACCTCACCAAATTCATATCACTTTAAAATTCAATCCACGCCATCATCACGCGTACACACCCCCCTTCCACCGTCGTCGAATCCGTCGTCATATCGCCACCGAAAACATCCCTCACCCACCGTCCACCATGGCGACCGTGGGCACGCACGCCCTCCCGACCATCTTCGCGCCTCCTCCTGCTGCGCCCGCGCAGCAGAGCTCTGATTCCTCCTCCTCACCCGCCGCACCCGCCGCTGCACCCTCGCCCTATGAAGCCCCGCAGATCATAACGCAAGGCGCCGAGGCGCTCGTGTACCGCACGTCGTTCCTGTCGCCGGGGACACCTGCGATTCTCAAGCACCGGCCGGCCAAGCCGTACAGGCACCCGACGCTCGATCGGCGGTTGACGAAGCAGCGCATCTTGGCCGAGGCGCGCACGCTGGTGCGGCTGCGGCGCGAGGGCGTGCAGGTGCCGGGTGTGTTGGCTTGCGATTGGGATGGTGAGTCTTGTTTGTTCTTCGTTTGCGGGGGGAGATAAAGGGCAATGGTTGGGATGGGGTAGTTTTTGGGGGATTGGACGAATTGATGGCTAATTGGCATGTCTTACAGCGGGATGGCTGCTCATGGAGTACATCCCCGGCCACACCATCCGCGCGTGCTTGGACCGCTACCTCCACGCCGCCGTCGCGTCGACGGCCGATCTGCCGCCGCCCGTCGCTGAGGAAGGACCGGAAGGTGCTGCTACTACAACAACAGCAACGGACAACGGGGAAGAGACGCAGAAAGGCGCCATCGACGAGGACGCGGTGCCCGAGCTGTGGGACCTGATGACGCGCGTGGGGCGCGCGGTCGGGCGCATGCACAGCGTCGGTGTCGTGCACGGCGACCTGACGACGAGCAACCTGATGCTGCGCACGGCGTCGTCGGCGGAGACGGCGGTCGACGCGCATCCGGAGAACGCGCTGGACGGCACGGTCACGATCATCGATTTCGGCTTGGCGGGCGCGACGATTCAGGATGAGGACAAGGCGGTCGATCTATACGTGCTGGAGCGCGCGTTCGGTAGCACGCATCCCGCGGCTGAGCCGCTGTTTAGGGAGGTGCTGAGGGCGTATGGGGACAGCTATAAGGGGGCGAAGGTGGTGCTGAAGAGGTTGGAGGATGTGAGGATGAGGGGGAGGAAGAGGAGTATGCTTGGTTAAATGCGAGGGTGAAGCATGCGGTGGAGTCACGAAGTGTTCACGGATGATGGGACGAGACCTTGGAAAGTGATTTGATCTTTTGCGTCTGGATATCAAAGAATACCCTGAGAGTATGTATAGGCCATGGAAAGACGACATGAAACGCCTGCTTCCTTTTTTTCCTTTTTCGAGATTGAGCAACTTGTCACGTCACGTCTGGGGGAAAAAATAAACAAGAAAAAGAGAGAGAGAGAGAGAGAGAAAGAAAGAACGTCAAAGCAGAAACTGCCGGAACGTAGCGCCATACCTTCCCCTGGACCTCCTTCTCCTCCGCCTCATCCTACTCCGCCTCTCGAAGACCCAACTGCCGCCATCCGGCCCGTAGTGGACGGCCTCATCCTCGTGCCAGCCTCCGCCGCCGCCCCGCATCAGATCCAACTCGTCCAGCTCGCCAATGATCCTACCTCCGCCGCCGCCACCGCGATTGTGCTGGCGCGTCAGCCAGTAGTCCTCGTCGTTGGGGTAGTAGTTGTTCCGGCCGCTGCAGCCGCTGCGCTCGAGGTGGTCGGGCCAGCTGGCGAAGCATTGCCGGCAGCAGGCGCAGTGCAGGCTGTTGCGGCTCTTGTGCGCGGTCAGCAGGTAGGGCGTGTCGAAGCGGTAGTCGCAGTGGCGGCATTGGGTGTTGGAGTCGATGGTGACGGTGTGGTGGTGGTGGCGGTGGTGGTTGTTGTCGTCGTCGTCGATGCGGGGGAAGATGATGGGGTGGTGGTTGTCGGGGCCGCCGGACGAGGAGGAGGAGGAGGAGGAGTTGGGGTAGACGTTCATGTGGATGGTGGCGTTGAAGGTGGCGCCGGCGTGGACGTGGATGGGCGGGTAGCCTGAGGGTGTGAGCGTCAGGTGGGTGGTTCACGGGTTTATGGCTAATTTTAGTTCTTCTTGTTGCTTTTTGGTTTTTGCTTTTGTGATGGTGATGGTGCAGGTGAAAAGAGAAGGGTAGAACGCACCTGCGTTGGTTGAGCCGTTCAACTGTTGTGTTGTGTATCCTGCTTGGCTTGGGTGGAGGCCGTATTGCGCAGCTAGGTTCCTGGTGCCGCGGGAGACCGGGATCATGAGTTGGTCGTGGTAATAGTCCATTGGGTCTGAAAGGTCAAGGCGCGACAAACCATGACGGTTGTAAGTGTAGGGCCCGGGCAATGCCATAGTGAAAATTGCCAGAAATTACAGGTGATTGGCAGCTTCACGGTATCCTGAAACGCGAATGGAGGACGGGAGCGGGAACGGGGCGAGGGCGGGCCGGGGCGAAAGGTTAATAAGAAGACGGCAGAAGTTCAGCCTCGTTAGGTCACAGGTATCGGCGGAGGGCGGTTGCCCGGATAGTTGTACAGCCTTGCATGACCACGTCAGCCGGGGGGTAACCGGTGAAAGTGGGCGCTGCTCTGGGGCCACGAGTTCGTGCAGAATATCTGCAGGTTTTCTGAGTGGATAATGTTGCCTAAAGGAACATGCTAGCCTTGACAGGGGTTTCGTTGGTCCATTTATGAAGGAGTCTCCCAGCCGCGGTCGCCAAGTCCGTTTTTGACGATGAGATGAATGATTATCAACGGTTGCAGGTAAGCTCGCCTACCGCTTCAAAAGGTAAACACTCAGAAAGTAACACTGTGGCTCAAGGCCGTAGTCTGTTCTAAGGGGAAACTTTACCAAGAATAAGCATAACTTGGCTTGTGCCGATTATTTCTCGAAAGGTACTTCGTCTCCAAACTCTTCCTGGGCCGGAGTAGACACCGATCGCATGGGTAACCTCGTCGGAACGAACCGAACACTTTGCGATATGCCCGGGAACAATTGGTATGAAAGGTTGGTTCCATGGTATCGGAAGTATGCTAATGAGTGGTTGTAGCCTGCAGGGCTGATGACGCTGATATTATGGCGTCGGTTTCGCAAAGTCAAATGACGTCGAGCTTACCGCTCTCCTTTGCCGATTCGAAAGCTCAAGTCCAGCCCGCCAGTGGGCAGTGAGATGGTTGACTGGCCAGTAAGTGAACGCTCGACAGATCTGAGTCAAAGAATCGGTAGAGATAGGCAGTATTCAGTTGGCTGATCGTGGAGCTGCAGGTATTGATGACTGGTCTTTCGTAGACCATTGGCTCTGCAGCCTCGTTCTCTTATCTTGGACCACCGCCATTCTGTTGCAAAAAGAGAAGCCATAAAACCGAGGCCATGTTAAGTAGAAGAGAAGGAAGATGAAATTTATATTTGTATGACATGATTTCAGGCAGGATGATGGCCGTTGTGGAGGATCAAGAGACTATAAGCCGGCTGTTACAAGCAGATCGCGTGCTTACGTCTTGAGATAAGTTGGTACAGCATCCGAGAACATTGGCAATCGCAATCACCGTGGATAGCAGGCAACAATGACAGGCTCAAGTGGCAGATGCTGATTATTTCACAGTTCAAGTCGGAGTTGAGTGGGACGAAACTGGAATGATCGACTGCCCCAGACCCGTGTTGGCCCGTGCACCCGTCGCTTCCCCATCACACCCTGCATCAAATGACGCCTGCCACTACCGCTGTCTCTCATTTCGATGAAACGCGCCCCCGAGCACCAAACCTCTTCCAGAGATGTCCTCGAATAGAACACGCACAGCAACGAGTTCTCGGAAAGCTGAAGCTATCGAAGAGACGGCGGTCTTCGTGCCGTGCCGAAAACTGTGCCGAGAACCGCGCCGGAACCACCGCCGTTGTTGAGCCTCAAAGCACAGTCCTTACTTCGGCCCAATTGCACCGCTGGGGGCCAAAAAATAGCACAGAACGCTGGAGCCCGAGTCCACACCGCTCTATTCGCAAAGGAAATCCTCTTTTCCAGTCGGCCATGAGCAATGACCTGCGTCATTCAAATGCTCGTCTGACCGTGAGGCCATCACCCGTCAATCGTCTATCGAGCTAAGGCCTGCACCACGGCCTTTGGTGCTTACAATACCTCCGGCATCATGCCGGACATTGGGAGGCTTGCCTCCGATGGCCCACTGGCACACGTCCCTTAGGCTCAAAAATAAACACTCCGCCCCCAATCTGCCAAGCTGCAGCCACACCGCGCTCTACTCCTAACTCTCTCATTCGTCCATCCGCTGCATCGATCTCCACAATGCTGGCCATGGCTTCAACCTGAGGATGCGCTTTTGCCCAGACTGTCCTGCCGCCTGTTGGTGGCTTCGTTGCCGTCCCCTCAGTTACCCAATTTAGGATTTGGTGCCACGAAGGATGAAAATCCATGCATACCCGCCTACTCGAGACGAGAGATAGATATGCTCATCGCCCCCTCCAGCCTTCTCAAAGAGCCGCAAGCCCTTTGACGGCATTTGACCGCACTAGCAGCAATCTGCACCTTTCCGGCACCATCTTGAGCAAGAAGCAATCATGCGCGCTCGAGGATGGGCTTCAGTGCTTCAGGCGCTCCTTGTGGGACGCGTCTTGGCTGGTAAGCCTTGCAAACTCTCTATACGACTCAGAACATGCTGACTCGTCTCGGAGCAGACGACTGTTCCACGACAGTGACGGTTACCACGGCCGCTCCCGCTATGGCATCGTGCGCCACTTTCTCTGGAGACGTCGTGGTAGCCTCAACCTTCAGTGGAGTCGTCAACATGACGGGCGTTGAAACAATCGTTGGACGTGTTATTGCGACAAGCGTTCCGAGCCTCGAAGGCATCCGCCTACCAGCATTAGTTTCGGCCGAAGGAATTGAAGTGTCGGATGCACCCGCATTCAATACCTTTGACTTTGGTCTTGACAGCAGTGCCGATTACGCTAGCCTGGGTGATGTTGAGTTTAGCAATCTCGGTGCTCTCCCCGGCTACACATTCGCATACATCAACGGCCTGGGTAACCTTACCTTCGATAACGTGTCCAGCGACTACTTGTGGTTCCAATGGGAGGCATCAAATGTCGCCATGCAGGACCTTGTCCTGGTTAACAACCCTCTGCTCGAGAACGTGTCGATCCCCCTCGTGTCAGCACAAGAGCTATCAGTTACGAGTAACAGCGTCATGGGATGGCTCGGCATGGATTACGTGACGGAAATCAGCGCCGCAACCATCACTGCCAACCCGTCCATGACGAGCGTTGAGCTTCCTTCTCTTACTGCTGTCGCCGGTGACTTCATTTTGCACGCTGACCACAACGTTTATCTCGACCTCAACTCCAGGTCAGTATTGTGAAGCATCACTTCTACGCCAAAGGCTAACAGGTCACAGCATGCTCAAGAGTGTCGGTGGAAACATCGAGCTGGTAGGAGATATCTCCTGGTCGTTCGACGAAGACGTCGTCGTCAACGGCACCGTGACCGTCACCTATGACGCATCCGCCGGCGACGAGTACAAGTGCAGCGAGATCACGCCCGGAGTGCTGACCATCACCTGCAACGGCGACATCCTCTCCGCCTCGTCCACCGGCGCCGGCGGCACCGTCACCGTCACGGCCGGCGCAGGCAACGGCGCCGCCAGCGCCCACGCCTCCAGCACCGGTTCGTCCTCAGCCGCCACCGCCTCGTCCGGCCTCTCCTCAACCGCGAAGATCGGCATCGGCCTCGGCGTCGCGCTCGGCGTCATCGGCATCGTCGCCATCATCGCCGCCATCCTCCTCATGCTGCGCCTGCGCAAGAAGCGCGCCGCGTCCAGAGACGGACCAGGCGACGGCCCAGGCCAGCCCGGAGGCATCCCGCTGAGCGAGCAGAAGCTGCCGCCGCCGTACTCGACGTCGCTGTGGAGAGGGTTTTCGACCAAGAAGAAGTCCGGCACCGGGTCTGCTGAACCCATGATGCCGGGCCAGGATGGTGTGGATGCGCAGGGTATGCCGATCCAGCAGGGCCCGCAGGAGCTGCATGGCAGCGAGGGTGTGACGGCGCATGAGTTGGAGAGCCCGCGGATGAATCAGGCGGGCTTCGCGCCCATGGCGGTGCAGGGTCAGCCGCAGCAGCCGCCTGTGGAGATGGAGGGTGATCACAATTGGCGGAGGTCGGAGCTCATGGCGGAGCCTGTTGTTGTGAATCAGGCGCGTTGAGATGATGAAAAGGACAGGAAGTGAAAGATTTGCATGACTGTATATATTATGATACCCGTAGATGAAGGAATACGTATATAATGATCGAAGTTACTGCGTCATTCGCAGAAAGTTAATCACGTAAAAGCATAAAACTTTGTGTTAAGCTTAAAGTTTATAGGTGACGTCTATCGTATATGGCAGGGATACCAGGGCCGTACTCACGAAGACAGGGCGTTCTTCCTCTTCCGTATCATCAGAAGAAAGAAACGCAGAGAGTACGTCCTCAATAGCGGTGGCGGTAGCGTCATCCAGATCTATATCATCTTCTTCATCTTCATCCTCCTCATCGGAAAGATCGTTTTCATTCTGATTCTGATTGAAAGAGCTGGAAATCCCACCGGACTGAAGACCCTTACTAAGGTGAAAGTTCTTAGGACGCTGAGAGCCCGGAGTGGGGCGCTGAGAGCCTCGAAGCGGCCTTGAAACGGGTCTTGAATCTGATGCTGAAATGCAAGCCGATCTTGCCTCCACACTTCCAGCTTCTCCCTCCGTATAGCCCGACATACATTTTGTCGAACTACTTTGGAAGTAGCCTTGACCTCGTGTCCTTGCTTGCGGAGCCGCTTGTCAGCTTCGCTGGTGTTGACATTAATCTGCGGCGGCGCGTCTTTGACGAAGACTGGAGCCAAAGGGTCTTGAAACTCAGACTTCCCCCGAGCGTTGTAGTCATATCGATGAGCAGCGCCAACATAATCAGCCGTAACATCGTGATTCAAAGCGCGATTGGTATGTCCAGCTGCAGCGGCGACGGTACGGGTGGTGATACCGTGAGAGTTCTGTCCAGCTAAGCTATAAGCGACCTCGCGAATAGCTCTACGTCTGATATCGTGAGAAGTAATGTGCGTGAGGACACCCGCGGCAGGGAAAAGTTTTTTGACAGTACCTGCAACCTGATTCTGTGAGGCTGGCTTCAATGGGATGATACCGGTACTGCGCGGGTGAAATGCGAGGAGGACAGGAGCGCTAGGACTGGTCCAGAGCACCTGGCGGCTAGGACGAAGACGAGTTTGCTGCATAAGCTCTTCAATGTTGGATGGGCTGTTGGCGACGGCATTGGTCCTCGGAGCGTGGATGAGAACCATAGCCACAGGACAGGCCCAATTCCACTGGAGATCATCCAGAGGCTCGAAGGAGCGGGTGTAGTCGTCCCAGGTAATTTGTGGCCTTTCGTGAACTCCAGGACGACACGCATGCGGATGTCTTTGATTGATGGTGATGGTGATGTGTTTCCATTGGAGATATTGATCACCGGAGTAGCTGCCAGCGAGTGCGAGATCCCCGCTGCGAGCACCAGTTGCCGTGAGGAGGGTGAGAGAGAGAGCTCGCGAGATAACACAATCCCAACTTCGCGTACCATCCATCATGGCAGTCTCAATGTGAATCCGGACAACCCGCGCAACGAGCGCGGTGCCAACCCACTCACGTTTGCGCCAGACCCCATTGGTCAAACGTCCCTCAAGAACTGCAGCGTTGAAAAAGGAATGTAGCTGAAGGACACCATGTTGGGTCCACTTGAAGTTGGGGTAGGTGAGAACCAGGTAATTGAGCAGGTAGGTAATGTGTCCTTGAATTGTTGAGACGCTCGGTGCTGGTTTCGAAGGCGGAGGACGCACGCGGTTGGCGAGGACGGTAGCGAGACGAAGGATGGCTGTTGTGTCTGGAGGATTTTGATCCGTAAATCTGTTGTTCAATGTTAACGAAATAAACGGGATAGAAGAATAGGAAACTAATTGAAGATTATGCGTGGTACAAAACACCCTCCAGACTCTTGCCACAAATTCAATATGGTACTGCGTCGTCGGCGTCTTCTTCTTCAGCTTCTGGCGTTGAAGAACTGACTTTGAAGCTTTTCAATCTTCCACCCAGTTCTCTTGCATCCTCACTCTGTATTGTTGTCCTGCTTGAGACTCCGTGGGTGATTCATGATCGGAAGGAGTATCATCAGGATCGCTGTCGAAGGCAGCGTAGGGATCCGCCATGATTGGAGAGAGACTGAGCGAAGAACACGGAAGAGTAGCTGGAACGGGGCATAGACACAGACGTTGACGGTGAAGCAGCTGGTAGACAGAAGATATGGCGCGCCGTGAACAACCAGGATATGGCGCACAGTAAAAGGCGGAAGCCTGAACGACCAAGATGCGACACGCAAGTGAAGTTGAAACCGTGAACAACCAAGATGTGAAAATCGGTACAGTCGATAGCGAGAATGAAGTAACGCAGCGACGCGCGTGCTCTGATCCGACAGAGGTGGCGCGAGGACTTTGGTGTGGTGTTTAAGGAGTTGAAGGGGAGGCGCGCGCGATGAGGCAGGCGCGGCGGCCTTAGGTACAATAACTTCAGCTGCCCATGGCATGACCTCCCAAAAAAAAAAAAAAAAAAACATGCTAGCCATCGGCTGCGAGAGAGGACTGCTGTAGTATTATCCGCGTACCCCCCTAATTTACGGACTGAGCCTTCTCGTGTTGCTACCAACCGTTATGTCCAACGCTTCAACTTCACTCCATAAGATTTTTGATCGACCGCTGATACAATGCAGCGCTGCAACCTGTTTGGACAACATCATTACCCCTTTTCCTCTCCCCACACCGTTTCCTCCATCATCCTCACGTTCGCTGTACTGCTGTATGTTGCCGATATCAACACTTGCACCACTCGGTGGAATTAAAAGTTGTGCCAATGCGATTATCGGCCCAAGAAGAACCACTTCCCGTTATTTAAGCTCTTCGCTAAGCTAAACGCTAAGAATCCCTTTTACACCCTGACGCTGCGGTATATGTCTGGAAGGGGTAGCTTTCTGAGAGGGGATACTCGTCCATTCTTCTGATGCTCAATTTTTTTTGTCTCAAGCCAGGCAGGTTTAAGCAATGCAGGACTTATAGGCGCCAAATTCGCTTGTGATCATGGTCCGCGAAGCTTAAGCGGTCAGTAAAAATGCACGCCCCAGATTATATTCCCAAGCTGCTCACTGATTTCTAAGAAGCTCAAGAATCGTGTGGGGAAAGAGGGAGTTTGGCGGAAGTGAAATGGGAGCCGAAGGCGAGTGCAGTAGAGGGCTCTGCGAACATCTATCGAAGGCAGCGGTTCCAGCCTTGCTCTAATGTGGCAGTAGGAAAGAATGTTGGAGCCAGAATGGACGATTATCGTAGTCATGCTGCGCTGCTGACGACAGGCAGTGGTGAGGACATAAGACAAGGCTGCGCCCGTATCTGACGCAGCCAATTGGCTCCGGGCTGGTCCGTCACCTGTTTGTAGACCCTGCAGGCTCGGCCGAGGCCTGGTACGACCTTGACATCGAATCCGCACGAGCTCCGCCCGAAGCGGGCGTGCTTGGCAGGAATTCTAGACGCAAGATTACCGGTACAGGCTTGCAGATGGGCGCAGGTTGCGACGCAGGCTCAGCCAATCCCTATTCGCGAAGTCGTGACTATGGATGTGTCTCAATCTTTCTTTTATCATATATCAAGTCCAACGCGGCTTTCTGAGCTACAGCTTGACGCTTCACCTGCTCTATTTGAAGCATCTGCGTTGCAATTTTCCACGGCCCGTCTCTATTCTACGTTCTACTATCTCTAGTACATGTCATTTCCCATCTCCACTTTGTCAAGCTTAATCTCAGCTTTCAGGCACGACAAAGTGTTTCAAAAATGCATTACAATGCCTCAAACTGTTAGTCCACCAAGCTGCCCTCACAACTGTGCTTTTACTTATCTCAACCCTTTTTTTTCCTTTTCTTATAGACGCTGGACCGTTATCCTCTTCCAATAAGGAAAGTGTATGGTCTGTTAGCACCACCATCTCCTTTCTTGGAGCCCTTTTCACTGCAGTACCGATCTTTTTTCTGCCGTGGAAGAAGCTCCTAAGGTCCCGGTGGCAGCTTCTACGGTCCATTAAGCAAGGCCATCCATTGCCTCAACTCGGTAAGCTGCCTGGACCTTAAGCCAATATATAAAAGATATAACAGATTGACTGAGTCATGCATTAAAAGGTTCCCCGAGTGAGATGGAAATGGGCCATCATACACCTGCATCTCATGAACCTTCTGCAACAACGGTACCCCCACAAGCCGACATCACTGCGGCTGTTGACAATCGCACCCAGCCCCATGCCGAAAAGCCAGCGCGACCCACCCAAATGACTGGCAGAGACGAAGTCCATTCTGGGGGAGATGCGATACCGCTGAACAATATCCGCCAAGGCGCTTCTGGAATACAGAACACAGAGGTCAATCAGGGCAGTGAGAACATCAAGCAAGGACAATTATTGGAGTCATTGGAGCGCGTGGAGACCTACCATGATGTTCCAAGTGACGAGCATGGACGAACCTCCTAAGTTTGATACTGGCTATCGTGACATGGTGAGGCCACGGTTAAGCAAGGTGTTCTGCGGCATGGCCCATTGGCTCTTAGTCTGCCAAGGTGCCGGATTCTCGGATGTTTTCTTTTCTACGACCTTCATGCTTCTAGGCTCGCCGATAGTGCGCATCAGGGCTGGGTTGTCTTTATTTAGAGATTCCGTTTTATATAGGAATTCTCTCGTGGATGCACTTTGTTCCGACCTCGGTACCTTGTCTGCTTCTTTTCGTTATATAATCTACCTCCACCAAAGCATATTTAGAAACTTATGTTGTCGCTATAAGAGCATGGAGACTGATTGGAAAGAAGAAGAGAACCCTATTAGCGAAATGCGTCTCGAACTACTGCGGTGGACCTTGATCGCAAATAAGGCGCATATCAGAAAACATATTGTAGGCGATCCCCGATATTCCCTGGGTCATGTCTGAGGGTTGCTTGGCCAAAGTACACGCACGATACTGAGACACCACAGGGCTTAAGCGACGGACATCCAGACGGCCTCAGCGCATGCAAAGTGGACCATGTTCTGGGCAGGCTGCAAGGGACCAACACACCGCGCAGCAAAGCTCACCGAACTTTTAGCAGTGGAGAAGAGAGATGCGAATAGAGTTGGCGCCCCCACAACGTCCCCACAGCCACGGGCGCAGCGGGCACGTGCCCGGAAGTATTCCGATTGGGGTTTAGTAGCAAATGGCTTTGATGATATCACAGGCCGCTGCTACGACCAATCCCGCTTGGTCTCGCCTTTCGCTACAACTCCTTCGCATAGCCTGATTGACTGTTGTCAATGTATATATTCCGGTCACTCCTGCGCTGTAACATCTCTCATAGACACCACCGTTTTCCTGTCCAAACAATTGCCGCACATACCACCACACATACTTTGAAGCCAAGGAAGTTTGCATTGCAATATTCTGCATAGTTCCCGTCCAACTTGGTCATCGAGTTTCATTCAGCACAATTCGACATCTGCTCTTTCCACGTCGCTTTTAGCATCCTAGCACTCAACATGCCTTCAGGTTTTCATTACAACGCGTCAAATTGTTTGTATTCTGAAAAACACGCGCTGTTCAGCATTAGCTTACCTCAATCTCTGATAGTCACTATCCCGGCCTTTGCTCCCGGAAAGGAAAGCGGATGGTCTGTCGGCACTATCGTCTCCCTAGTAGGCGTTGTAATTGCCGCACTTTCACTCGTCATCACTCTACGGGGGAAGTTCCAAGGTCCTAAAGCTGGATCTCCATCATCTCAACTTGGTAAATTGCTAAGCAGCAGTCATCTCCTTAAGCAAGTAGGTGGCTGATCTCCCAAAATTTTGGACATTGAAATGGGCATTCCGGCACCGGCCTCTTGTGACTCGGCTACGCAAGCCAGCATACTGGAGTATCTCGACGATACCCACCGGGAACAGGCAAGCGGCATGATGTACCCCATCCAAATGGACGCGGACGAGAGCCAGTCTATGTGCGATGTTGTGTCACTGAACGAGATTCGTGTGGCTACTTCTGGGTCTGCAATGATGGAAATCTCCCATCATGACGATGCCCGTCAGGAGGGACGACCACTGCTATTGTTGGAACCAGCATCGTTGTCTACTAAAACCTTGCCTGTCATTATGGGTGAAGAGCAAAGACGGCCTCACGAAGCTTCGAACGATGCACCAGCCATTGTTCGCCGTACTACGGCCCCGTAAGGTATCGTCAAGCGGGGGGGTTTTTGGCTTACGCATGGCTAGTTCACATCTAGCCTTTTATTGGCGTTTGAAGGGGATAGATCTTAGCGTGTTTCCCATCGATCCTACGAAATTATGTTTTCTTTGAACAGTATCAGTTTTTATTGGTATTTGTACAGCAAGGCATGGGTTTCGGGGTACGGTCTTTCTTTTGTGCGTGGAGAGAGAAACATTTTCCTTTGGATGTACGTTTCTCTTGAAGACAAAGCCAAATTCTCTTTTTGATTTCGTGATGAAATAATCTACATGTTAGTGAGTGGCCGCTCGGCAATGAAGTTCCCTCAGTCTTGCGGCAGTTGAACCGCCCCCGAAAAACGCTAGGCGGTACCACAGTACACAGCCTCGTTGTGTCCTCGGTCCCTCGTGGCCTTATCGTACCGAACAAGCAAAGAACAGCATAGAAAAAGCGTCGTATGAGCTAGGAAAAGGGCTCAGTGATTATTTATCTGTTATTCGAGGGATATGCTTGAGCATGAAATGATAGTGCCCGATGTTTCCAGTTGGCTATCATGCGGTAGTGTAGTTGCGATGAGTTGAGTGAGGGAGAATCATACCAATGGGCGGGCGATGCTCAAGAACATCCTTGCAGGCTGCTACGCCAATCGTACGCGGTTCTGACCTTGTCAACAATGGAGGATTGGCGGGCGAACGCGGAGGGGGGAGCTGTTCCCTGGCAGAGGCATGTGGGTGGGCTGGATGGTGCGACTGTCGCAGCTGTCGTGGCCGCCCCGACCGTTAGGCAGCTGCCGCCCCGACTCAGCAGCACCGCCGGGCGCGGCAGAGGCGCCATGCAAATCTGCGCTGCTCCCACACGGCATCGATCAGCGCCGGCAGGGCCCGGCTACCTTTCGCTTAGGTAGGATCCTGCCTGAGGTTTATGCCCCCTCCACCCTCCGTGCTTCCCTTCCCTTCCCGGCTGTTTCGCTGCCACCCGCCAACGTTACGTCTCGTCCCTAATCTCGTCACCTGCAATAGCATGGCCAGCATCTCGCCCAACGCCGGCAGAAGCAACGCCACTCGCATTTGCGGTCAGCCGAGTGTGCTAGAGTTTTGGCCGTGCTGTCGTTTCAGCGAGCTGCGATGACGTTACTTACGACCCGACGAGTGGCATCTGCATCTGGGTCTAGCATCTGGGCTCTTTGGGCGTACTAAGAAAAGATGAAGGCAGGCCATGGACCGCGTGGATCGAAAAGAGCTTTGGACGAGAAGCCTTGTCCCAGTGGGTCGGTTCCTCGTGTCCTCGGCAGAAGAGGGATGCAGCAGGCGGCGGCGGGCGCAGCTCACCACCCAGCGGCCAGCCGGCGCCCGAGTCTTGAGCCCGTTTCAAGCGACCCAATAGCCGGCCGGGATGGCGATTCTTCGATTCCAACACCCCGGGCTGCTCGCTCTCGCACCGCTTGACCCCTGCGGCGATCGCTTGCGCAGGGACGGACGGTCTCTACCGCTGCTTAGGTTTCTTGTTGGTTGATTCCCCTACCTTACGTTCTTAACGAATAAGGGCTTTGCTAAGCCTCGATTTCTGATTGCCGAGCGCGGCGTGGAGCCATCTACCTCCAACCATAAATAAAGTCGATGCCCTTTACATATTCCAGAAAGCACTTCTTCTGTTGGCATTTTCTCCTGCTTTCAAAAAGCCTGTTTATCTTACATTCATGCCATTTCGCCCGAAGCTTCCTCTTCCTCATACTCCCATCTGTTTCCCGTTATCAGCCTGTCCGATTTTGTTTCTACCTTTAGGACACACACACATACGCAATGTCCTCTCCAACTTATTACAACGCTTCAAACTGTCAGTCTACTGCATAACATATAATATAACCTTGGCTTACCTCAACTTCTTCATTGACAGTCACTATCCCGGCCTTTTCTTCCGATAAGGAAGATGCATGGTCCTTCAACACCATCATTTCACTCGTCGGGGTCCTGATCACCGCGTTTCCTGTTACGTTGCTTTTGTGGAAGAAGTTTCAAAGGCTTCGGTCCCCCCAACAACCGTCTCAGTCACCTCAGCCTGGTAAGTTACTTAGCAGTGCGCATCACCTCACATAATAAGCGTGCTGACATACACTCAGGATCCACTAGCGAAATAGAAATGGGCAATCGTATACCCGTATCCTCTCGAGTTGATGTTGAATTGCATCCCGGCAACCACCAGAACCAAGCAAATGACACAACGCACCCGATCCGGATGGATAATACCGACGACAGGCAGGCAGGTCGACGGTCCATGGCACTGAATGGGACTTGTAGAGATACCTCTCGTCCACCGATGATGGAAGTTCACCAAAGCAGTGACCGTCCGCAGCAAGGGCAGTCACCGGAGTTGTTGGATCGAGCATCATTTCCCGTGGAGGCCCTTCATAGCCTTCCCGGTGAACAGCGTGAAAAAGTTTCTCTGGATTCAGAAGACTTCGTGGTTATCATCCGTCGAGCTACAACCGCCTGATGTTTTAGCCACGTGATGATTCCATGGTCAAGCGAGGCATTCTCAGCGTGGTTCGTTTGCTTTTGGGGTTTTATCAGCGTTGTCAAGGCTCTGTGGCTTTGAATACTTTCCTTTGTATAAGTATTTTCTTCTGGATTGACGGATGTGCATCGGTAAGGGTTTCCCTCTTCTGACATGGTCCTTGGACCGGAAGCAGTACAAAGAGAGGCTGGTGAGAAGCTGGACTCCGTTCAAGGCTGGCGAGCATCATTGTATCCGATTATTCGATGCACAGCCAGGGTTCACAGGGTTACTAGAATACACGCAAAACCATGTCGTTCGTTGGTCCTCCCGATGGGGAAATGATGCTCTACTCTTATCATCTTAGTGCGCTACCAGCCATTGTTGAGGCAAGGTCATCCCTGCCTCTCCCCGCACTACACCTCGAGTTGGACATCACTTTCACAACAATGCAAGTAGATAACGAATTCCTGATAGATCGAAACATCCATCTTCATAGCATATTTACATGAGTGCTACATTACATACATACATACATTACATTTTTAAAAGATCCCATATACTTTCATACACATTGCCTCATATCCCGCTTACAGGAGGCAGAACAGCATAGCGGCCGAGACCAGGCCGACGAGGCCGGCCATGGGGGAGAGGCCAGAGGCCATACCGTCGAAGGGGACGACGGGGATGCTGGGGGTGGCAGCGGGGGTGGTCGCGACGGGGACGGTGGCGACGGGGGTCCAGCTGGTCAGGGTGACGGTGGAGCCGTTCTTGAGGGTCTCGGTGAGGATCTCCTTGCTGGAGATGACGGTGGAGGACTTGACGCCGCCGGCGCCGGGGGTCGAGGGCTTGGGGGTGACGAAGGCGCTGGGGGTGGTGGGGGTGGCGACGATGGGGACCGAGACCGAGGGGATGGTCAGGGCCGGGGTCGACGACAGGTCGCTGGGGATGCTGGCGACCGGGGTGGAGCGGACGGGAGGAGTGGTGGTCTCCTCGGCGGGCTCCTCGGGCTCATCGCTGGTGCCGCAGTTGACGCCGCCCTTGACGATCGAGTCGAAGTCGGAGCAGGAGAAGTCGGCGCTGCTGGAGCCCGAGATGTCCCACGAGCCGCCGACGGTGGTGAGGGACTCGAAGGTGAACTCCTCGAGGCTGGCGAAGTCGAAGCTCAGGTCGCCCGTGACCTCCTCGAGGCTCTCGAAGGCGACGCTGGTGAAGCCGCAGTCGCTGATCTTGAGGTCACCGCCGACTGTCAAGGTTATTAGCATGCGTGTTGTGTGTAGTAATTGGCATGAGTGTAGACTTACCGGACTTGAGGGCGGACAGGGAGAGGGACTCGAGGTCCCAGACACCGCTGATCTCGAGGGAGCCACCGATGGTCTCAAGGGTGGAGAAGTCAAAGGTCTCAAGGTAGGACTCAGTGATGGTGATGGACTCCTCAATGGAGGTCAGGGAGGGGAAGGAGAGGCCAGTGGCGTTGGAGATGGTGATCTGCTTGGCGCTCTCGAGCTGGGGGAAGCTGATGTCGACAGCGTTGGTGTTGCCGCCGATGGAGATCTCCTCGACCGAGGTCGAAGCGACCGAGACGGACCAGAGGAAGGCGTTCTCCTCGATGATGATCTTCTCGGGCTCGAGGACATCGAGCTCGAGGCTGGTCAGGTAGGTGTCACGAACCTCGACGGTCGAGCACTCCTGGATGGTGCTGCCAAAGTCCACCTCCCACAGCAGGGGAAGAGAGGCAAGGCTGAGAGACTCGACCTTGTTCAACGAGGGAAGGTCGAAGCCAGTGAAGATGGGCGAGTCCTTGAGCTCAAGGCCGCCGACCGTGGTGAGCGAGTCGGCGCTGAAGTAAGTGAGAGTCTCGGCAGAGTCGACAATAAGCGAGCCGGTGATCTCCTCAATGCCATCGAGGGCGATGGAGCCGAAGACCTCCTCAGAGATGGAAATGCTGCCCTCAAAGGTCTTGCAAGAGGAGATCTCGAGAACATCATCCACACCGACGGTAAGGACACCACCATCGGGAGCGGAGCAGCCTAACAGCAGGTCAGCATTGGTACAACAGGCATTGAAGGAAGAGACTGACCAGCAGCGGCGGCAGAGCCGGCAAGAAGGCCGGAAGCGGCAATAGCCCGGAGCTTGGTCGAGTAAACCATTGTGAAGTGAGTGGAATCAACCGGCTGGACTGCGTGAAGTACGGTTGGGATGAAGAAAGTTCTTGCCCTCTCAAGACGGGTACCTGGGCGCAGCCGCTTTTAACTCTAAAGTCGCGGTCAACGAGCTGACTCCGGCGAACGTGCTGGGCTGGAGGCCGGCGC
This sequence comes from Lasiodiplodia sp. COLG20, assembly GCA_009801085.1. Taxonomy (NCBI): domain Eukaryota; kingdom Fungi; phylum Ascomycota; class Dothideomycetes; order Botryosphaeriales; family Botryosphaeriaceae; genus Lasiodiplodia; species Lasiodiplodia sp. COLG20. Next base: position 3,080,900 of record VNWV01000004.1, read on the forward strand.
CGCCTTTCGCGTCCGAGCGGTGGGTACCAGCATGGCCATGGCCTCAGCCGCCAGCGCTGAACGCAGATCGCCGACAAACCACCACCGCATTTTCAGCCTTATTTTCATGCAGAGTATGGGGACGCCGTCTTGGCAGCTCGTTGATCCTCAGCACAACGGAGGCTCCGAAGGTTCCATGCGGCAGCTTGGAGCTCATACTGGACGTGTGGGTGCCAGCGGAGACTCCTCTCCAGCGTGCGCCTTTTGCTCTCGGCTCGTAAAGGCCCCACTGAGCGCTCAATGGCGTGAGAGCTTCAGGTGCGGCGTGCCCGGCCACAGTGGGGTTTGCTGCAGGAGAAGCGCTTCGAGAACTGGGCCAGAACAGCATGATCCCCAGATTAACGCCACATCAGGAAGGCCTTAGCCCAAACCAAGGCCTGGTGGCGGGATAGGGGATCGCGGGTGGGTTAATGTGCCCCCGTATAACGGAGCACGTACCGCGGAAGATCGGGAGCTTCGAGTCATGGGGCTGAGAGGCTTTCTGTAGGGTCGCCACCATCACAGAGTTGAATTGGTTTAATTGTAGTGGCTTGAGCGATATATCCAACCGAATCGGTGAGCGGCCCGTCGAGCGGGAAGAGCCACCCGAGAGTAGACTCGAAGGAGCGGGCGGAGAAGGAGCTTGCATGGATGCAGCAACCACACAGTACGGCTGCGCGAAGCTTCCAGAGACAAGGCGCTGATATTCTGGCGGTCAGTGATCTGCTGTGATTGGCCAGGAAGAGCGGGTGTTGTAAACGTGCCTGAACATCCGCCGCGCACAAGCCACGTCGAGTTACCGGAGTAGACTAGCGCATATACTCAACGGGGCAAGTCACGGTTGAAGGCCCGAATAACTCGAAATGGCGGTATCCCTGCATAATGTTTAGGGTTTGCTTTTTCCTTTCTTCCACCGACAAGCCCGCCATATTGTAGGAGACATGTCTCAGATGAACAAGGGGTCCCTGAAGTGCTGTACACGCATGCAACAGAACGCGTGGCAGTCGTCGGTGTCGTCGACAAAGATCAGATACGATCTGCTTATAGCATGAAAATTAAAAGGCGGGAGTGAGCAAAGCCGACCTAAACTTTACTCATCGAGATCCATTTCCCGGAGGGATATCACGAGACCACCAGTTGCTCCTTGCTGCGTTAAAGCTGATAGTCTCTCGCTCGTATAGCTCCATGCGTCTCTGTGCCTGCTGTTCTTGCGTCACAGGAATCCGCTATTGTATAATAGCTTGCAATTGTTAGGGAGGTAGTCCACTGGCATGTGAGGAAAGATGGTGAACAAATCAAGATTCGCTCTGTCTTCCAATATCCCGGGGAATTGAGGCTGCAAAATTGAAGGTAACCACACACCCAGCTATCGTGTATATTCCGAAAAGTCTTTCGAAATCGTGGTGCTCATGAGCAGGGTTCAGTCTCTGTCCACGGTTGAAGGTTCCTCGTTGTTGGGTCCATCCGAGAGGAAGGATCTCGTTAATGTCTGATCTCCAAGACCTGCTCATGATCTGGTCCCGGTGTAATACATATCGAACTTGTGCGCGATATTGCAATGGGCATGCCTAGGCGAAAGAGGCAGAGAGCGCGCCGTCCTCAGATACGAGAGCAGTGTTGTTTCCTCTTTAGCACGCATCAGCTCTGAATCCGCACCTACCCTCGATGGTGACTCTTGGAGGACAAGATCTCAAGCGTGGAGTGGGGTTATAGCGTGGGTGCTCCTTTTCATGGCAATTCCCGTCCGTGGCCCCTGCGCAGCTCTGTATAAAGAGACCATGCCTGCCGTTGTATCGATAAGGATAAGAAATGCACAGATTGCGCTGTGCAAAGTGCTATCAGGTCGGTTATGATAACAGTCGAACTGTGCTTCTTTGCTCGTGTTCGATGACATGTGTGGCGCATGCTCATTTCGGAGGTGTGGTGTGGCGTAGCGCCTCACTTGGGTGTCGTCTGATCTTGAATAGTAGGACAATCTGTACTGGTCAATTCTTCTGATTACACGGTTCGCACCTTATCGCAGAAACAGTTACGTGATCACTTTACCGTCGAAGAATGCCTTCAGTTGCGCTGGGGCAATCCACCATGAACCCACAATGTCGTTGTCGTCATATGAATGAAGTAGATGAAGTGTTAACATACGAGAAACAAGATCTAATTGACGCCGAATATGCGAGGAAGTAATTGCGCTGCACTAGGTCAGAAAGATTCATAATATCGTGGCCCACCTATCAAATCAGTCGTGGAGCTCAGCTACAGCAAAGTAGCCCTTGTTCTCCACAACACCTCTATCCTTGACCACCGCCGTGTACTTCACCACCCACTGCGGTGTGACATCTCCCTTCAATCCATCCGATGAGCCATCGGAGCCAACCAAAACGCCAGCACCCTTCTCCCCGGGACCCAAAAGTTCCCTCACTGTACCGGACGGCAGGATGTTCGTGCAATCGTTGTGCGTGAGCAACTCGATGCCTTCCTGCTTTGCATACAGTATGAGCGGCTTTGGCACCACGCAGCAGTCCCGGACGTTGATCTGATCCACACTCGGTCTCAGTCTCGCCTTGGCCAAAAACTTGGTTAACCGCTGCGAACCGAACTCGGACAGTCCCAGCTTTCCGATCAAGCCCTCATCATGCAGAGCTTCAACAGCGCGCCATGTTTCGATCATGCTGTCGATATCCTCAGCGCCAGTGCCGCTCTCCGACTCGGAACCACCGCCATTAGGTATGCTACCGCTCTCATCGGCATCGGAGTCCTCGTCGTCAGCGTCAAAGGCGATGCCTGGGAAAGAAACAATGAGTAGGTCGATAGAGGGAACGTGTAGCTCTTTGAGAACGAGGTTGACGGCGTCGCGGGTGTGTGCGATGCGCTGGGCGACGGGCACGTGGGGAAGGTAGAATAGTTTCACGGTGATATCGTATGCGGCGCGTTCCTCGGTTAAACCCGACTGCGAGAAGTCGAGGGCCGGAATGTATAGGTCGGTGCCGTTCTGCGAAGTCCAGGCGCGGAAGGATGAGGTGGAGGAGGCACTGTTCTCGCCGTTCGTGGCAGCTTGTGAGGCTTGCTGGTTCGAGGAGAAGTTTGCGCGGAGGGCGGAAGTGAGTTCGGTGTTGGACTTCTCGTGGAGGTTGCGGCGGATGGCAGAGGGGCCAACGCCCATGATGTTACTGGATCGCTAGACGTCAGATCATTTGCGGGAGGCAGTGTGCCTGAGAAATTTGCATACGCGGTAGACAGGACTAGTCTCGTCATAGCGACAGTGGGAGTGGGGTGAGTCTCAGAAATGGTGCCGGCGGGCTTTGATTGAGAGAAGCGCTTGTAGGCGCGGCGCGGGTGTAGGACTATATTCAACAAAGACTGGAAGTCGCGAGCCTGGCGCGAGGTGATTTCCATACCGCGCTGGCGGAAGTTTATAGCGCAATGTCCACGCGACGGCGGTGGAAGTCGGACGATAGAGATATTGTAAGCAGTCGGCGGAGCAGCCGAGACGGCGGGGCCGTGAATGCGCCGTCCAGACTCGGCGGGGCTCTTCCGCGCCGACCGCGCCGACCGCAGACGTCTTGGCATCCGCGGACCTGCAGTCCAGCGTCCTAAATTACGTGCGCCAGAGCAACCCCCTCCACCCACAACCCCAAGCTCTCATTCCCCGCAGCACCGCCATGGCGATCAAGTGAGTGCGGGAATTCGTCCCGATGCAAATCGCGATGCTGATCGTCGCAGGTACCTCATTCTGCTTTCGCGTCAGGGCAAGGTGGTGCGTCTTCCAGGCAGCTTTTCTTCCAGCTTCGGGCTCTGACTGACGCCATGTGCAGCGCCTTGCCAAGTGGTTCACCACCTTGTCCCCCAAGGATAAGGCCAAGATTGTCAAGGACGTCACTCAGCTTGTTCTTGCCCGCCGCACCCGCATGTGCAACTTCCTCGAGTACAAGGGTATGCCACCTGGCCTTCGGTCGCCCACCCTCCTACGCCCCTTGCAGCCCTGATGCTTAAACCCGCCTGCAGACACAAAGATCGTCTACCGTCGCTACGCCTCCCTTTTCTTCATCGCCGGTTGTGACTCCGAAGACAACGAACTCATCACCCTCGAGATCGTGCACCGCTACGTCGAGCAGATGGACAAATACTACGGCAACGTTTGCGAGCTGGACATTATCTTCAATTTCCAGAAGGCTTACTTCATCCTGGACGAGCTGCTGCTCGCCGGGGAGATGCAGGAGAGCAGCAAGAAGAACGTCTTGCGCTGCATCAGCCAGCAGGACAGCTTGGAAGACATGGAAGTGAGTAGACAATCTCCATCTGCACACCGAGGGAGGCGTGAACCAAGCACAGTCGTCGCAAAGAAGCGCTTCCCCAATGCGCCAACTCTAGGAGGTGTTAACAAAACTGCAGGTCGAGGACGACGGCGTTACCAAGATCGGTTAAGCCCTCGGTAGCACATTGCTGCTGCCCTCCTGTTAGATACCCGGGCATAGCTGTCGTACCTTGTCTCTTCGTTGTTCTTCACAAGCACGTTAGATGCGTCGAACTTTAATGCTGATGGCCTCGAGCAGGATGACGACTCCATCGAGGAGAGGATCCGCAAAGCTGGAATGATTTAGATCAGTTCAGTTTTGATTGAAATGTTCATTTGACGGAGCACGCATCAAGGCATGCATCGGCGGGAGTTAAGGTGTTTTCTCGGTACCGGAGCTCAAGGGGAGCTCCACAGTTGTATGATACCTCCAACGCCCTTTGCCGCAGGCAAGGATGGACTGGCGCTTGGATTTAGTACCTAATGAAGCAACGAATAACTGCATCAACTGGCCTCGAGACATCCTCGTGCAGCTTACTGCGCCCATTGGTCCGTTGAACTGCTCAAGACTGATAACCACTGCCAGCAACCGCGCTATCCGTTTCCGGCTCGCAACCAGCCTATAGAATACGCCATGGCGACACACGCGGCCCGGAGAATCAGTCCCGATCGACGCATTGACTCCAGGATTGCACGCCGCACCTACTCGCCATCTCCCACCAGCGCCCAACGCCGCGTATTCTGAGCCTTGTCGGAGCCGCTCAAACAGGCACGTTGTCTAGACTCACAGTAGCATTCCTCACATGGACCAAAGGCGGCCCCTGAGTGGTGGATGGGCGATGCAGGGCTCATCACGTGCAGTACCAACTTGGCACCACGCGCTCTCCACTTTCGGTCCAGGCCCCCTACATCATCACCGCTCCACCGCTCCACCTCACCCCCGATAAGGCGACGAACATACCATGCCGACGAGCTCCGTCAACGCCAGTATCACCACGACCGCATTCCCCTGTTAAACAACCCCAATCCAGCTCGCACAACGCACGAAGCTCGGTCTTTGCTGCCAGCCTAGAGTGATCTTCGCGTGTCAGCTTGCGCAGCACGTCCACGACAACGCAACTCCTCCGCATTCCCCGAGCCCAAACGAAGCTGCGCCTCCCTCCGTCCGCGACCACGCAATTCTCACCACCCAACATCCTTTGCGACTACTGCGCTACATTCCACACGCCTGATTACTCCGGATACCGCGACTCCGCGCAATCATCACAATGAAGGTGCGTCTCCTTCCCCTGAGCCCAGCATGCGCGCATCTGCTTGGATAGCTATCGAGCGGCTCTGTGAAGGTTCTGAGAGCTATGCGCGCATGCGGAGACTGGCGTGGAAGGTGTGGCTAACATGGACATGTCGCAGTACCTACCACTACGCGATTTCGAAGACGTGACGAGCGCGCTGAACTTCGACACACCCGACTGCCATGTCATCGGCGGCTGCGACCTGTACACGACAAAAGCTGCTGGCAGCGACAAGAAGCTCTACAAGAACATCGAGCATTCGTTGGAGTCGCAGCATGAGTCGGTGCTGCGTTTGTCAGCCTCGCTTTCCCCGCCCCAGGCGGAATCGCTCGCCGAGTCCCTGAACCTCTCCCGATCAAGTCCATTCGGCCCTCTCAGCCAGATTTCAAGTCGCCGCACCTTCGCCTACCTCATTGCGACGCTCAATGCCAGTCACCCGGACTACGACTTCTCGCACATCCTCCGGCCGACCGATTTCCGGAAAGAGCGCAGCCTGCGCGCCGTCATGAACACGATAGACACAACTCTTTTCAACCTGCGGCCACGGCCGTCGAACGCGATGCTCTCTGTGCCACCATCGAGTTGGTCAGCGGGCAGCGGCGGATCCGGATCGTCCGGCACGCGCACTCCCGGCGGACACCACATATGGAGCCCCCGCATGTGGCGGATGATTGACAACGAAATGAATCTGCGAGACTGCGCTATCTACTGCTACCAACCGGAAGAGGATCCGTTCGACGGCGAGGAAGGCTCCATCTGGAGCATGAACTACTTCTTCTTCAACAAGAACCGCAAGCGCGTCTGTTACCTGTACCTGCGCGGTCTCAGTATCATGTCTCACAGCCCCGCAGTGCGGGCCGCAGCTGCTGCAAGCCACATGTCAACTGGCGGTAAGGGCCACAGCACGCTGTCCATGGGCTTGGAGTCTGCGGACAAGCGGGCCATGTACTGGCTCGGAGACCGTGCGGAAGGCCGCAGCATATCTAGCGGCTGGCCGGACGATGACGATGATGTCATGATTATTCCGCATCCGGGCGACGACGAGGTCGACGCCGACGAGGAGCTCATGGACTACATCGAAGAGGACGAGGACGAGGACTACGACGACGAGATCGAACGGCAACGCGAGAAGAGCGCTGTGCGCGACATGAGCGAGCACATTGCCGACACCATGGAGGTCTAAAGGGGGCGCCGGACCAAAAACGCCGAGGACGGACGGCAGCAGGGGAGCACTGACGATACGTGTTCTGCCGACTCTCCCGACGGGGGCCTCCACACCGTTTCTCCCCGCTGCTCGATTGGCCGATGAATCTCCGCGGCGCCGACGACGGATACGAAGGAGTCTGGGGATTATGTTCAACACCGCTTGGCCGGTATCACCAACATGACCATGACCGACCAACCAAAGATGATGCTTTCCACCATCATCACACTCAACGAATAGCTAATGTCTTGCTGCAATTGTTGTTGACTTGATCTTGTTTTTTCCGCAATGTTTGCACTCACATCGGGTAAGACGCAGGGCGCTCCGGCCGGTGGGAGAGGCTGCGAACGCTTTTGTGTTTCGAAAGATACCCAAACGCCGCTTGTTATTGCTTTTTCCAGTTCTCCTCTTTTCCGCGCTCCTGCTTTCGAACACTGTCTTGCGGTTATTACTCCTTGCGTTCTGTTCTTTGTTCATCTTTCGAGTAACGAATATGGCAACCACCACACGAGCACGCACGAAATACGATACGGCGAACGTCGGCGTTCCTTTTCTTCAACATCTGGTTTTCTGGTGCGTGGGAGGCATCAGGACCGGGCGCCGGGATGCGATGGGGGTTCTTTTAGTGTATATTGTCTTTTGCTACTCGAGTACTGCTTGGGAACGGGTTTGAATTGCTTTTGGATTTCCTTGAATGCATCCGCCGAGCTGGGAGTGGTGTGGCGGCTACTCCTGTTCAGCGCGGCGTTTTGGGGGCTGAGGAATGGTGGGATGGGGTTGGGTACTTGTCTTTTTCGCCTGTTCTGTAGGCCGTCGAATTGATGCCTGAGTTCGTCTTCCATGCTCTCTGTGGTTACGGGTGATGAGAGAAACTACAAGGGTAACCGCCGTAATATTGGCCTTCCGATTCAAGGCCAGACTCCCGTGTAAATATAAAGGAGTGCGCTGTCCCGGCTTTGGTCGATTTCCACCGGACCTTGATGGTTGGTCGTTTGGATCCAAGGAGGATTAACTCACCGTTGGACTTTGCAACTCCGACTCCACCAGCAACCACCAGCGCAACCCATCTCATAGACATTGCGCGGCAATCATTCGTTACTTTATCACGTAGTCATGTCTCGTTCAAGCGCCGTAGCCATTCTCCACAGATGTTAATGGATGAGAAGCAGTGAATTAATGGAGGTCATTCATTCGAAACTAGAAAAATATCTTGTTTGACAGTGATGGAGCGGTTTGGAACTTCGAAAGAGAGTCTCCAGCGGCAGTAATACTCTGTTAAAGAATGCTTCCTGCGCTCGCGGCAGCTCGAGACCTTCACCGCACCCAACTTCTCCAGTGAAGCATCTTTCTATCACGTTTGTATAGATCTCCGAAACGATGGGCATGCTTGTCATCCGCATGGCTGTGATGACAGGGTCCTCGCGCTCAACCTGCCGAAACTCCACAATTTGTCTTCTTATCCCTAGTTCAACCAAACGAACTCCAAGATTATGCGTCGCTTCTGTGATAGTCACTCCCCTTCCAGCCTCCGGATTTTCAGTCTTCTGGTCCAGGAAAATCTGCGGGAAGATGCAGATAGTAGCGGCTGATTCCTCGCGCAGGCAGTGCCGTGACGACACTGGCTCCGAGCTTGTTCTGGTTCTTATCTGACTCCAATCCCAATCCGGAGGTAGCCAGCGGGTGGAATAGCAGGCTAGCACGCCCTGTGCCGCGATGCAAGCCAGAGACAACTGTTTAATCAACGATAGGCTGTGGAGTATACTCTGAACGGACGTCTTGGTAATCTGAAGACATTCCTCTTCCCATTGATCGGCAAAAACGGCCAATCGATTTTGCGGAAGCTCAAGGTATCTAGAGTGGGGCCTCCGTGAAGTAGTGCTAACGGCACGAGTTGGGAGAAATGGAGGCATAGGTCGTTAGCGGTGCTGAGAGGGTAATCGTCGAGGAAATCAGGGCTCTGCATTGCCAAGACGTGGCCAAAACAAGACGCCACCCACGGTCGTCTTGACAAGACAAGACGCCGGAGGAGGGTCATCTTGAATGGCTTGGCTTGATTGTCTTATCTTGGTGTCTTGGCAAGTCGTTTTGGTGTTTTGGTTCGTAATTCTTAGCATAGTTTTACTAGTAAAATACGTTCTAGATTAAAATCTAAGCCCTATTTCTTTATTAATGACTAAGCTATATGCACGTGATGTATGCACGTGACCCTCTTTTCTATCTATCTATTAGTTGGATTATATATTACTAATCGGACCAAGACGGTTCAAGATCTCCAAAACAAGACGGGTTTTCACCAAGACGCCACCCACGATCGTCTTGCAAGACAAGACGCCGGCGAGGTCCGTCTTGCAAGACGGTTTTGTCTTGCTTGGCAAAACGTCTTGACAATGCAGAGCCCTGGAGGAAATTCTTCTGGTCGTAAGAGAGATGGCCGGCCCAGTAGTGACAGAACCGCCTTGGCGGCAGCGCCGGCGGCAATGAATTCAGCTATTGAAGCTCGGGTGGCGGGTCAGGGTGCGGAGATTTCTCGAAGTATGTTGCCGTGGACCAGTAATGAGCGCAGAGAGACGGTGTTGAATGAGGCGGAAGTTCTCGAAAATGATGGACAAGGCGGTGGAGAACATCGACGCCGTAGATCTTGGTGGGTGAGAGAGGCAATGCAGGCGGTGCATACCGACATTGCCGTTGTTAGGACATAGTTGGAAAGAGTAGCCTCCTGGGCGCGCCTGCCTGCCGCTTATCCATGGTTCGCAACCTGCGATACTTTGGTCCAAACACCAACCCACGCGCTTCGTTCATAATCCACCGAGCCTCGCATAAAATTCTGCCTCCCACGCAAACTGTGTTCACGATTCATACAATGCCCGACAAGAAACCAGCGCGCAACTCCTGGCGCGTAAGTGATATTCTCACGCCAGCATCACCTGCAGCCATCGCTTACAGTAATCAGCACACAGCCTTTCAAGCTGTGTACCGCTTGTTTAAACGCTCCCGATCGATGATCCCAACAGACGATTCGGTCGACACCCCTACCGAGAGAACCGCTGGAAACATGCAACACAGTAGACACCTCCTAAACAGTTCCACGGGCAGAAATTACATTTCCGACATTCAAACGGTGGACCGTTTGTACTCCCTGGTTACTCCAACAGCTAGGATGATCGCTAAAACACTGTACATGCACGACCGCAACAACAAGTCACTGCACACACTTACCTACAGCGCGGAGGCTCTGCTGTTTCTCTCTAAAGCCCACGGCGGTGTGTTCCAAGGCTTTGACACAATCTCCAAATTCTACGATGCGTCTCCCATGTTGCAACTTGGCAAGGAATGTCTCTATGAGCTTGGCAAGCTCATTACCTGTGGTATGCATCAGCAAGATCACAGTGTTTTTGAATTGAATTCTGACGAACAACCTAGGTCTTAAGAAATACGCCGCATTGCCTGACGCCACGACAACTGATGAGCTCCCCGTGCTCCTGTCCACGATCGAGGCTTCGGATTCTTTGCGGTGCCCTGACTATGCTCGCTTCAACCTCAAGGAATTGGTCAGACTTTTCACCAGCCTCGAGAGGTCACTGCAGATGATGAACTCAATAATGATCCGCACTCGTTCGTTCAGATGACTCGGGACTGGTGTTGGTACGTAAAGCTTGTGGCGGTCGTCCCAAGGAAGCGCGGAAAGGAGCGACAGCGTACAGGGCCTGGGCCGCTGGGATGAAGGATGTCTTATCTTTCTAGCTATTCAACTTCATCATCTCATGTATTTTCTGTCTTTCTATCACGGTATCATGGTTCGCTTTCCATAGATATTGATTGACTCTCGTTTACATCCTCGAGCAAGATCAACCATACCTGATAATTCCATTGATTCCCGTAATCATTGCTGCATAAACGTGCCTGGATAGGGATTTGCCCGAATTATTTATTCTTGGATGCCCTGCACCCCCAACTTCTCAACGGCCTCAACTACCGTATAGCGACGCAACAGCCGCAAGCCATGTCAACAATGTTGATTCTACACCACCAATAGTATACAATGCGTTGGAACTCCCTCAGTTCTGGGCGTACTGTGTTTGAACGACGGTAACCGGCTCACTTTAGCCTTCAAGCTATTTAAAAAATCTACCCCATAGCCGTCATGATGCGAAGTGTCATAGGCCCTAAAATAGTAAATACGTTTTAGCAATATTCATTACGAAAAATAACATATGGAGGTAGTTGAAGCTATTGTCCGGACGTGAATGTATAATTATTAATTCGACATTTTCGTCCGGACGATAGCTTCAACTACGTACATGAGCTTCTTAAATATTTTAAGAATGATTTATTCTGAAATAAATCAACATGCCATGGGTATTTGAAGCCATCGTCCGGATGACAATGTATGATTTTTAATTCGACATATACGTCTGGACGATAGCTTCAAATACCCATGGCATGAGCGAAAAGCCAATTCACGGTTTTTTTTTTTTTTTTTTTTAATTGTAGAAGCAATCGGGCTGATGATCTGGGCACCCATTCAATGGTCACGAAGTGGCACAATGCTCTACAGATCTTCGCCATCTCTCGGCAATTCCATTAGTCACGCATTTCGAGGAGCGCAAGAGAAACAATTGGAAGCATCCGTGGGAAATGGACAAGGTAAGACTTTACCAGCACAAAATTTCGCGACATTGACGATTATCAGACCCGCCAGGACAACATATTCATGGCCCTCCAAAAAGGCAAAGGATCGGATAACAAGCTCGTTGCCGGCCAGCGGTACCAACCACTGATCTATCAGCATTGGTTGAGCGACCTTGCCGGAGACGCCCCCTCCGCAAGAGACGTGGAAGGAATCGTAAGCGATGTTCACTGTATTACACGCAAGACGCCGGCAATGGCTTCGCCGTCAACATCAATACAGTCGTCAGAGGTAGTTCCCATGTTGATTAGGGAGCGGGGGAGCGCAGGTACCTTACGGCTCCACAGCACTTTCGGAAAGCGCAGCGCTTTTGCCAGGCCATAACCCGATCACTGCAGAAGGGGACACTGCGGCCCTTTTCAGAAACGGGCTACACCAACAACGCCTTCACCCGTTTACGCCAGCATCAAGTCCATCAATCGTCGAGCCGATATATGAACCTGGTGGATGCCATTTGTCGACTAAAACATCCCCATTTGAAGCTACATCAGCTTGTTGTCTATCGCATTTGGGACGCGCAACAGGCCTGGGTGGGGGAAATCCTCTTCGACAGGCTCAGCGGAGGATGGATTGATGACGGGCACTGCTTCACGTTCTCCCACGCCGGAAAAAACGTTGGCAGCAGCCTGAAGTTCAACCAAGAGGAGTGGGCCCGGTAGTGCGAGTACGCGATCGATCACTCCCCCTGCGTCAGTACGTTTGCGCCTTGTTCAAGACCACAAACCAAGACTGACATAATTACAGAGAACATTGACGAACAAGCTGCTCGGTATAAGCGCCAACACCAATATAAGCGTGAAAAGCCAAAGCGTGAATCTATTCAACGCTTCGCGTTCGCGCGATCACTGATGCTCGAGTCGACACACGAGGAATTAGAGATCTTGAAATTATTTTGTTCCGCAACCGGTCGTGATGTGTTTGCCAAGGCTTGTGGGGATGACTTCTCTTGTCAAGTTGGTGGAAAGATCGGATCTCATTTGTCGGGCGTGTACCTAATTCGATCGTGTTTCAGCAAACTTACGGGCTATTATCAGGGTTTGTATATGTTTGGGACTAACTCCTACGCCGGCGTAGACATTTTCAGGCGCAGAAATCATTTTATATCAAGCTTACCTCAGCCTACCATCACTTTATTGGCAATTGTGGAGTTATTGGATGCGAATCACCGTTTGTACCTGCTATGAATCTTTTTCTCGTATCTGTGATGGGGAGCAGCATTATTGTAAAGTGGTAAGCAACTGATATCACACCTCATGAGTTGGAACCATCGATTCTCTATGTTGAGGCCAGACAGACACGAGACACGATACACGAGTATCCTCTATGTATTCCGACTGGTAGCTCCCAAGAGTAGAATTCTTGGGCGACAACAGTGTAGTCGAGCCCAGTGGAGCGATGCGGAGAAGATTAGGCTGCCCCTGTGCCGAGTTTTTATAACCTTCAACCAGCGGTACATCGGTCTGCTGGAGCGCATCACCCGCAATCCAGCACTTTTCAGATGGTTTCTGATTACACACTGGCCCGGCAATCTTCTATCATCAGCGGTGTTGCGTATGTGAGCTCACCGGATGTGGCAGGCACGCCCTTGTGCCTTCCTCAGAGACCGGAACGCGTCACCACAACCTCGCCACCCTCTCACGCACGCAATCCCTCAGCTTTCAGCCTTCTGAGAGGCTTTAAATCACATCAAATACGATCGCCGGCAGGGTTGCGTTTCTTGACGTTGCCGGACCCACCAGGGTTGCTCTCGTGTCTTCCTCAGGTCCGATCACATCAACACAGCCCCTCTACCCTCTGACACACACGCTCCTCCTCACCTCAAGCTCGTGGTGCAGGCTTTACATCGCACTAGGACGCGATTTCGGAGGGCGTTATCCGAGTTCGTCGACCGTGGCAGGCACGCCTCGCACCTTCCTCAAACGCCTGTCACCTCGCTACAACCCCACCACCCTCTCCCCTTCAGCCTTTCCAGGAGCCTTTTCACGCTCGGTGTCACGCATTGAGTTCAGGCGTGACAAGCACGCCCTCAAGCCTTGCCAAAGCCCCGGCCGCCTCACCATCTCCACCATCTTTCCTCACCTCCGATCCATCCAATTGACTCTCCCTACTCGCCGTTGCGCACTGCGCTTGAAAAAAGAAAACCCGATCTACGACAGCGTGTTGTGACTGAGGTAAGTACACGCCGTCTTGCCGCGCTCGCCCACCACGCGTCGCTCTCGGAATCTGTGATTAACCAGAGCTTCAGGAAAGACGTCACTCGTTGCGCCTTCCGCTTTCCGCAGCCTGACGCCACTTGAACACACCTTTCCACGGTCGATCGAAGGCCCTGAGACAAAGACGTCCTCTCTACGAAACTCGATGCAAGACAAAGCTCTAGAACGAGATCGCCAGGCAGGGTTGGGGGAGCTGACGCAAAAGAAGGAGTCCAGTGGTCGATCATCTACCGATGCGGATAATTACCGAAACCAGATCAAGCGACTTCTTGAGGGAAGCAAAGCGGAAAAGGCGATGCGAGAGGCGATATCCAACCAGCTAAAGCGGGCTAAAGAGGAGATTGACCGCTTGAAAGAGCATCTACAAGCCGCTAACGCGAGGGTTGACGACCTAACGCAAGAGAAGGAGAAATACATGACGGAGCTGGAGGTCTCTCGATATGAGACCCAGTTGGCGAGAGAGCAGCTTGACATCCTCCATACTGATAATCCAATCCGTGCCAATGAGCTCCTTGGTTTTCCCTTAGTCACCACCAACACCGTGGAAAACGCAGTTCCTACGGACACCGAACCTCTAGATGCCCAGGTATCATCTCCATCACAACAACTAGTGCTTGAGGACGAAAATACGATCACTGAAGTAATTGACCTGGGCTCAGAACCAGGAAGTCCGATCGAGGGCAGCGCAATCTCTGCAACCTCCTCAAGACAGCAAGCCACATCCGAGAAATTCGATACGAGAGAAAAAAGGAGTTTCCCAAGTGCAGATGGAGTGGAGTCAGCTAAGAAACTACTGGACGATCTCATATTCCTGACGAACGGCGTTGAACTGAGGTTCCACAACTTCCCAGAGGAAACTCGATCGAACTTCGCAAAGGCCTTAGCCGTGGTTACGGACGATAAACGTACAAATGTCAACGCTTTCAAGGAGAAGGCACACAGGAAGAATTGTCTTCCATGCACGTCAGGACATAGGTCCTGCGACTTCAAAGACGGCGACGACTTTGCTTGTAAGGCTGGCTCCTGTATTCTTCCTGTCCTTGTCTAACACAAACTTCGATCCAGGCACGTGGTGCGACTCAAATGCGCAGCTATGTGTTTTGCGCACAGAAGGAAAGCTCTATGTCCTTCCTCGGAGCCAAGACGAGACCCAAGACGAGTATTCGGAGAGGTACTGGCTGGCTGGCCAGAAGATCAAGAGGAGACGGACGGGGGCGCAATTGCTATTGTAAGGCTGTGAAGCGCTTGCAGGCTTATTCGATTGGCACTCGAGATGCTCAATGGTTTGTTCAATGTTTGAGGACTGGGAGGCTATGGATCGGCTCTTCGAGTTTCTTATGCCTGATTGTAGACGATCGAAGATCGAGAAGCTATTCGATGAAGTTTTCTAAGCTGCTGCTTGCTATTTTCTTTTACTCAATGATCGAGGGTTGGGAGAACATGGAATCAAACTCACTGCTTGCTGTTTCACTTCGTTCGATGCTCGAGGATATCCGGACAGCAATGCTGACAATTCATATAAACAAATGCATCCGTACCTTTAATTCTTTGCTTGTTCACCACTATCCATTACCTGGTATCACGATATACGCGGTCTCACAAAGCCTGTGTGGAAATCGGAGATCCTCGTTCATGGTTGCCAACCAGAGATCTATTGATCTTCGAGCTTCCCATTTGAGGGGTACGGCTTGCTTCCATAGAGAACGAGCCTGAAGAAAAAAAAAAAGAATATGATTCTTCTCTAGTCCGTCCTTTCTACGTATCTGGTGGTGAAATTTCGATTGCTACGGACGAGAAGTTAGAAGTTCAGGTAGAAGCCGTGTCCTTCCTAAGAAGCTGCTGCCAACAGACAAAGACAGTGGATGGCAGTTGGTCTGCATTGACTGAGAATGCATGCTCGCCACCTATTTATCCTTTTCTACCATAACACTACGGTTTTGAGTAATTGACTAAAACCAGTTGATACGTTGCTTGAACCTCTACACTGAAACGAAGTGATCTCTTGCACAAACTCTAATTCAGTATTTTCTTTCTATCTTTGGATTTCTCACCCAGTCCAAAGAGCCGATGGAGGAATTGTGCGGAATGAGATAGCAGCGCATCACACACCCCTCCCGGGCCAAAACTTTTCACAGAATGCATTGTTACAGGCTATGAACTTCTTCCTCATGGCTCATAGCAAATCAGATTTCATGTATATCCCGCTGGGGTAATGCTGAATCAATGATGCAGAAAGCTTCTGCCTCTGGTCCGACTGCTTATCCAAAACCCTAAGAAATTTCGCCAAGGTCTTGAGAAGCGGACGGATATTTCCTACATTGGCTCCCGACAATGAGAAGCCAATGCTACCAGCGGGCCTGGCAAGGGGCTTAAAGATCGCCTCAGTAAGCTTTTGGACTTCGCTTTTCTCGCTCTCGATCTCGTTTCCTAACAACGACCCTCTGTGAACTCCAGGAAGGGCCGCCACTCCTGCCTCCATTTATCCAACTGCTCCTGATCCACCGCGATATTCTTCTTCAGCCAGTTCTTTAGCTTCTGACTGTCCTCACTGAGCGCGCCGGTCCTAAGAAGTCCCATTTCTTCCAGGATCTCTATGCGGACGACCTTCACCTCATAGACACGCCGGAACATCTCTTCCATTTCTTCCAGAGCTGCGATGGCTTCATCAAAGCCCTTGGAGTTGCTCTCGGTGATCTGCTTAAGCGCCTTTATCAGAATGCCCTGAAAAGCCGATTAGTCCCCGAATTTCGCGTACTAGTTGTTCATAAAGGGTTGTTACGAAGCAGTTCTTTCCTCCGTCCTCACCGCAGTATTTGGTAAGCGGAGTCTGGAGCACCTTCTGCTGCTGCCTCTCTGCGGTAATCTGCGCCTCTTGGAAGATGAGCTTCGCTTTGAGATCTGCCAGCTTGGCCGATGCCTCCTGCATGTTTTGGAGGACCTCCTCGATCGTGGCGTCTGTGGTATTGTTGCTATCACGGATTTCAGCAAATATGCATATTTTCCGGGGTACTGCTTGAAGAACCTTTCCATCGTTGTCAAGCTGGCTAGTTTCACAGGTAATGGTAAAGATGAAGAGGACAGGGCAAAGAAAATAACTTTATTGCTGAGCCAAGGTCTGCAGTGGAAGCCACGCGACCAAAGAGGCGTCACATGTTAGGCCGTTCCATCAACTCGGGCAACTGCAGCTGGCGCACGTGTCTGTACCTGGGCAGCAAGCCTTCCAAACTGGGCTTTCACGTGCTGAGGAGCTGGCCCCGTCCCTGCCTTTAAATACATCCATGTAGAACACTAGCGACTTACCTTGCTCCTCTATTCTTCGGTACACATTGCAATCGCTTTTGCCTCCGACTAGCGCCCCTGCACCATCGAGGATCAACGATTGTCAAACAATGCCGCCACCTGACAAAGGTATTCTGACTGCTATTCCTGAGAGTTCAATGCTGAAACGCGACAGACTATTCCAAGGGCATCACCTTCTCATCAGATGTTCCAAGCCTGTGCGATGACGGATGGTTGCTCATCGGAAGCATGAGCGCGAAGCCGATGAAGGGCAGCGATGTGAAGTCCGACGCCCTCTACTACAGGTCGCTCGGCAACAGCAAGAACATCGCCTGGGGTGAAGACAAGGAAGCGTGCGAATTGGCAGACCATATCGGAAACGACGGAACAACCCTCACTCTGAAGTTCGAATCATGGATTCCAAGCCAGCAAGATTTCGCCGACAAGCACCAACTACAAAACTCGATCACAAACAAAGCTGACGAGGTCTTCCATGAGATGACTATAAGCTCAAGCTCCGCAGACTCCGTGAACGATCAAAACTCGACATCCTTTTACCAGGGACGACCCGTGGATGAAGAAGCCGCCATCGAGACCGTACACCAGGTGCTGAATCTCCCGCGTTATCGAGGCGAACTTGAAGACTTCATCGGTCCACTCGAAAGATTGATGTTGTCCCACTGGAGGCGCGACTGCATGATGGTAGGGTTAATTCTGGAGGAGACCGAAGATTATCGCGGGTATGTTTCCAGAGTCATGGCGAGGCCCAGGGGTGGACAGAGCGGCGTGTCTGCGCAAGCCGATACAAATGATGGCAGTACTTTGGGAGCCTCCATGTCTGCCACCAAAGAGACTTGAAGCCTCTGGAAGATCGACGATAGTGGGAAGCAAAATGCGATCATTGGGGGGCTGACTACTCAGCGCCGTTTCAAGATCTCGACCCCGGGATTTGGTTGAGCAGCAGGACAGGAAGCGGCACATGTGAATAGTGGAACCTTGGAAAACCCCCCCACCAGCGCATATGGTATGGAATTTGCGATCGATTCCGAAGGCCGATTGAAAAAATAGGGTTCTGCTTTTGGGAGTTCAAAAAGGGAAAGGATTTTGAGGATTTGGTCTTCAATTGCTTGCGTGGTGCGTACAGAGAGCATCTTTCCAAGAGGACATTGGAGTACATGAAATTCGATAGATTTGATGCGCAGGCATGGCGCTTAATATTAAATGAAGAGATGATCAAATGACTCTGTTTCTCTTCAAAGATGGTGACTGATCTTTTTCAAGAGCGGACATCAAAAGTGAAGATAATTCCATGCCGTTCACCTCTCTTCCGCTTTCTACCCCATATTCTGCCTACCGTTTAGCCACTGTTAGCGTTTGAATTGTGTCTGCAGCCATTCTACGGGGCACTCTTCACATTTCCCTCCAATGTTACCGACTCCAGCTGTTCACCTGCAATCATTCTGAGAGAATCTAAATGATTTCTACCACGCACTATACACTGTAATTCGATCGACTGTGGCGCGTTGCGCTTCTGAATCAAGAAGCTAGTAGTCACTTGAGGAAGGTGTTCTCCATGGACAACTCTATCAGGAGGTGAGGTTGAATTTTTATCATCTACTCAAACTAAAGATGCAGGAAGGTCCCCTCTCGCACTGGGATCTCGTTTGACTCAAACAAGGCTTTGTACTCCGTTCGGCCCACCAATCGTTTCTTGTCCCATCCTTGCCCGCTTAGTCCAGTGGAAACTCATCAAGATTCTTGTGCCACATCTTCCTCGATTCTTCAACCCTGTTCTTCCATTCTTCACTCTCGCCGTATTCCATGGGAATCTCCTTCCTCAGGAAGTCAACCAAGTTGGTCGTAGGGTCATTCTCGAGCTCCTCGCCCCTCTCTCTCAGCACATCTGCCAAGACCACCGTGTTCAGGTACTCGTCTTGGACTTGCTTCATCATTCTTCCTTTGTAAGCCTTGATGACCTCGTTAAAGGTATCGGTCATAGCCTTAATGACTCCTTCAGCCGCGGCGATCTCCGAGTAATTATTAGTAACCGAGATTCTGGTTGCGTGAAGAGTACTTACCTTGGAAGTCATGTCGATGAAGTCGGTAATTGAAACCCTCTTCATTTTTTGGAAGTGCTTGATTGCTGCCAGCTTGCTCTTCTTTTCCCTCAGTTCTTGGGATTTGCGGGTGTTCTCCGCTCGCATGTCGGCTAGTTTGCGGGTCTTGAAATCGATTTCCGCTTGAAGCTTCGCAAGCTCATCGCTGTCGGATGGTTAGCGTTTATCCGTCCTGATACAGGAAAAGCAGGTTGGCTGACGCGATGTTTTCCTCTGAATCCATGGCTGACGCCATGCCCTCTTCTGGACCCATAGCTGATGCTTGGGCTTTGGTTGGAGGAAGGAAGTCGTGGGTGCTGAGAGGAATGATGCGGAGTTGCTCGGAAGATCGCGAAGGAAGTAGCAGTAGCACCACTAGGCGGGGTGCGTCCGTGCGGGTGCCTTCCTAACGGGGCTTTCACGTGCTGAGGAGCTCGCATCTCAGGTGTACTTTTGCCCGGCCTCTCACTCGCACCCTGCCATGTCTTCTTCCGCCACACCAGTCCCGATCAGCGCACACCTGATCCACTAGAACTTCCCGTCAAAGAGTTCACCGGCTCACCTTCAGCGACGCTGTCGCCTCCCTCACTGCTGGCGCGCCTGCTAAGCGCCCCTCGCCACACCCTCACTAAGATCATCACCTGGTCCTCTACCTTGTGCTCATCAAGGTCACAATGTCCACAGCACAAGGTAAGCTTGCTTCTCACCCTTCAAAGTTTCTGTCTAACATGCGGCGCAGGATATTTGAAGCGGATCGAGCATTCCGATGACCAGCCTGTTGAATGCGGAAATGGGCGGCTGCTCATCGGCCGCATGAGGGCAAAGGTCGGAAACGAGCAGCGAGAAGATGACCTGTACTCCGTCACGCTAAGGAATGGAGGAAACATGATTGCTTGGGGTACGGCGAAAAAGGCGTGCGAGTTGGCCCAGTATCTTGATCACGAAGATACCCTTGTCACCCTCCGATTCCCGACACTCTCCCTGGGCAAGAAGCTGCAAGACGCCATCGCGCAGACAGCGGAGGACTATCTTTCGCAAACCGCTGATCCGGAAGCTCTGCGAGGCCGAAAACGGGTCAAACACGAACATTTGGACGGTCTCTACAAGCACGATTCCCCGAGCGACCGTTCCAATTCCAACCCTGATCCAGTGTCTGATGAGCCACTTGATCGTGATACAACCCAAGAAGCCACAAAGCAGTTCAAAGACCAGCATAACGCTCAGGAAGATGCCCCAGGGAAGAACGAGCAGCCTGGAGAGCAACGACTTGTTCATGATAATGCAGCACAGGAGGCCGCTGAGCAGCACAAGGTGGATCAGCCTGCACACCATGCTACGTCTGCGGGAGAAGACACCGTCACTAGAAGCCCCGATCAAAACACAGCTTCATACGCTCTTGCTTCACCACCTCCCTCAGGCGTTACCCAAGAAGCATGGGAGGCTGTTCAAAGATTTTACCAAGCAGCACTGAACGGCGAAGAACCATGGGAGTTTTGAGAGGTGACCAAATCGCCTTATGCAGTCCTCCAAGGCCAAAGAGTGAGGTTTGGGGTCTGATGCTTTGTTTTCCTTTTAGTTTCCTTATTTCAGATAAAAACTCACTTAGATCTCAATTTCATGGTACTCACTTACTTGCGGAACAGGTTGCTTCAACGGTCGATTACATTTCAACACAGCACGTGTGATGAATTTTGATGCAAATCGTGTTTCGGGCTACCAACAGCGATATTGCTGATAGCATCGTGCCAGGCCAAAGCCAGGTGCTTTATCCCGTGCTAAGCGCTCTTGCAGTCCTTCCTTCCGTTCGCTAGTACGTGCTCTGTCAAGGGCCCGCTGCCGAGGACAAAGTTCACCTCACTCTCATCCGCCAAAGGCTGTCCAACTCTCCCAACCACACAGATATCGAGAATTAGCAAGCTTTCTCGCCCGTAGGCCTCTTGACACCAACAACCCACTATAATCACACAGACGCTACAGTACGCCGTCGTCGAGCAGCTGCAACATGGCGTCCTCCACCACTTCCTCACAGACCCTCGTAATCACTTCTCCAATCCCATTGAGCAAGGACATAGCTAACAAAATCAGATCAGCCGTGATTGAATCTATCGTTGGCGTTGGTGGAAGGACCTTCCGTGTCACCATCGCAGGTATATCCTCGAAGTGAGGAAGTCCCGACACTTTATGAATCGGAATTTCTCGCAAGAGCTGAAAGATATGATTTTCGAGGCAATGTTCGAGAACCCGGACGACTGCTGGCCCAAGGACATCATGACGTTTCTGTGGAAAGACGTGAACATAGAATTCACGCGCTGGTGGCTCCCATAAAGCCTCCAGCCGGTCAGAAGGCCGCACGTGGTAGTCTACAACGACAACATCAAGACTACTGGAGTATCCTACTGCCAAAGCGCGATATTAGACCAGAGGGTTCTCGAAAACTTGATGGCCCAACCAGAGATCACGATTGAGATCGACAGCAAGGTCAACTCCCTCCAACAAGCTCAGCAGCCTCTCCATGAGCTGCACACTGTCCTACCTTGCTTGCCAGCCCAGATACTGTCACTCGTCAAAATATCAAGGAAATACGATCAGTCTAAGAGGAAGATAGTGGTCTGGCTTAAGATCGGGATGTGCTCTCCGCCCTGGTATCCACGGAATGTCTCGGAGCAGCACCAGACCGCACTCGACGGGAGAGGCAACCAGTTCAGTCCGGCTTGGGAAAGTTTCTCAATCTCCGATACAGAGAAGCTGGCACGCTCCCTCATGAGACCATTCATGATCTCGAGGAATGTGGAAGGAATCTTCCGGGAGGACGTGAAGACACGGAGCGGAACCATCAGGCTCAATGGAAGCGCCGTATGGGTGTTGTGGAAGCAAAACTGGGCATAATTCCTGCGCACGTATTGGCAGCAGACGCTGCTTCTCATTGCCTTCTACAAGACCTTCCTGGACATTCATGCGGCAGCCATTGGAAATATGGAGTACACAGACAAATTTTCGAAAACCAGTAATTTGAAAGAGAAGAGGAATATCGTTGCTTTTTTCTTTTCTTCTACAGCCAAGGGCGTCTATGTGGAGATGGATTTTCCAGATAATTCAGCATTTTTAGGTATTTGAAGCTATCGTCCGGACGGGAATGTATAATTCTTGATTAGTATGCTAAGGAAGGCACGCAAAATGGGAAATCAATGACGGCGATTAAAAGATCATAATTCTAACAATCCATGGGTAGTTGAAGCTATCGTCCGGACGTATATGTAGAATTTTTAATTCGACATTCTCGTCCGGACGATAGCTTCAACTACCCATGTAGTGTTGTATTATTTTGAACAAAAAAGCTGAGGCAACTCGAGGTTCAGATCAACGCTAGCTTTAGAATACAAGATCACTGTGTAAATGACGACAAATGAGAGCGTTGTGGAAGTTGCCATTCAGAGAAGAATACTAAATATTACTCATCTGTTTATATGTTGAGATTTAATGCAACCAATGTCATCAACTAAAACCCTACACTGGTTTTATAATCGCCAAGGAGAAGTTGAGTGACAGCAGGACAAGTCAAATGAGAGCGGGAGTGGATTTCACATTTCAGCCATTAGGAACCGCTATGCAAGGAAGAGGACGAGGTAGACCCTTGCAGCGGCCTTTGGGCCAGCACAGTTGATCGCGACGGACCGCGGGCCCGGGCCGGGCGGGAGAAGTTGAAACGAACTAAGGACTGAACAAGTCTAATCTCACAGTGAAGATATTCTCTGCTAACAAACACAATCCCGTTATCTGTATTCATAATGGCCTCGGCCCTGGACAAGATAGAAACGGAGGAATTCGAAGGGTTCTGAATGCCTGGCCCGGGTATTTTAGTGGAAACAACTACGTGCAGGTATTTCCCAACTCGAAATGAGTTTGATACAGCAATCATGTACTGCGATGGTGCCGCAAGAGACTAATCGATGCTAAACAAATCTCCAGCTCGGTCAGCGGGAGAAACAGTGTTGGTGACTTGGCAGGTCGCGACCACTGGGAACGCACAGACCGATGCTCTGCCGCTGCGGGGAATTTTGATCCTTCAGTGGAGGCTTCTGAAGGATCCAAATTTCCATCAAAGAGCCAGCCATGATCCTTCTGAGATCAGCAGATTCAAGCGCCTGCGAGCCTCTCCTTGGCAACGTGCTCACAATGACATGTCAGCAGTAGGCTCAGAAGGGTTACGAAGCGCGCTCGGATATAAGCAGCCCACGCAGAAGCCAGGGCTACGTAGCCGTTTCAAATGGGACATATGCATTGTTACTGGCCCACTCGGCCATTGATCCGGTCGCTTCTTCCGGAGGCGTTGCATGCATCCATCAGGGAGACCCATCTTTTCCAATCCGAGAATGCGGGCCGTGAATCAGGTGAGGTAGCTGCACGATGGATGGGTACGCTTTCAGAGGCGATATTCCCGGCGGTTAGCTCGTCGAGATAATGGGGGCCAGAATTACGGTATAATAAGACGATAGCAGGGGAGAGCGTCTTGATTTCGGCATCGCTGTCGCGTCGCGCAGTCCATCGCAAGTATGTCTCGGCTCATCGACAGAGATAATGGTGTGCGTACCAGACCGATGCAGGTCGTATGCCTTGGCCTGTGCAGGTATGTCGGATCGACTGATTAACTGGCACTTTAGTATTGACAATCAATAGGACAGGTACACTCGGCTTGTATTGGACCCTGAATGAGCTGGGTTATCGAACATACCATACAGCAGAGGCCCTGATGGACGGCGATCGGGGCATTAAACTCATGGAAGAATCGTACGATGCAAAGTACATCGAGGGTAGGCCTTACGGCCGGAAGGAGTTCGACAAGTGGTATGGCGAATACGATGTGAGTGTAGGGCGAGGAAAAGATGAGTTTGAGGTTGCGAAAATTGACGGCCATGACTTTGCAGGCCATTTCCGATATCCCCGCGTCTTTCTTCCCCGAAGAGGTGTACGCCGCGTATCCCGACGCCAAGTTCATCCTGACCGACCGCGACCCCGACGCGTGGGTCAGATCAATGCACAACACTGCCTTCGTAGGCGGCAAGTCGACGATGCTTCGGATCCTCAGCTGGCTCGACTGGAAAACCATAGCGCCTTTCTACAGGCTTTCCTGGAAGATAACCTACCAATGGTGTGGACAGCCGGACGACACCAAGACCAGGGCCCTTTACGTTGAACACGTCAAGCTTGTGAAGAAGATTATTCCCCCAGAGCAGTTACTATACCTGAGACTGGAGGAGGGGATTACCTGGGAGAAGATATGTCCGTTCTTGGGGAAGCCAATTCCAGACAAGCCAATCCCTAGCGGGAAAAAGAATGGCCCCGACTTCTTCCATCAGGTAGGCATGGAATTCTACAAGCGCGCATTGACCGGGATGTTGAAACGTTGGCTCGTCTACTCGTCTGTTCCGGCAATCGCGGGAGGTGTGTGGTATCTTCACCGCCAGCCTGGAGCGCTACGGTTACCATGGTAGTCAGTCCCAGCGGGAGAAACTGTAGCAATGTGATGAGGTTTTCAAGAGAGTGTGTGAAAGTTTGTCACACCTGGATTTCCGCTGTGGCAAATGCAATTCAATTCCGTCTTCGTATCCCGTTGATTCGGAGTCAATCCGCAAGAGCCACGACTGGGAGATTCTAGGCCAAGTGATTGAAATTTGATGTTAAAATAAAGGCTTACGTGCAAAGAGAGAGGTAGGAGGACGTTTCGTTAAGGCTTGAATTCGTCATTTCACGTGAGCTGCTTTCCAGATCCAGGCCCTAACTCATTCCGCCTCCGTACACCAACTCTCTGTGATTTTATTTGCAGCGTACCACATTTCAATTACATCTATTTAGCGTAGTGTAAAATGGAGGGGGGAAGAATTGGTGCTGCGACTCGTCTTCAGATGCAGATTGGATCTGTGCGAGGCAACACGGGAAGTAGGACAATAGCTAGACTTTTTGGTATGGGAGTGAAAGCGGTCATATCGGATTCAACACCCAGAGAAGGATGTATTATGAATCCGTGTGGAAATATCTCCTATTTTGTTGATTTGTAGTAGTAGTGCGTGACGAATGGCTTGTCTGGCCAAATGTAACAGTATAATGGAATCACAAAAGCACACGGTGACTTGGAGATGATGCGAAACTTCGTCTCTCAGGATTGAATTTGTTCGTGGTTGCGGTCGCGTTTTTGCATGGCGAAGGCGGGCAGCACATCCCTTGGCCGCGCGGGCTTGGCCAGTAAAGTCCGCCGTATATCCGTACATACTTGTCAACACCACCACTGAGCTCCGCAGCCCCAATACCTAAGGCAATTGCTGCCGCGAAACCTCTCTGCCGACGCTCTCCCCCGGCTCTCCAGCTACTATCTACCCATTGATACCCCGGAATCGCCCCGCCGTAGCCGCATTACTACCACCTCCCCGCGACTCCAGCGACGAACCCCCGACCCAAAACTCTCAAGATGGATCCCTACTCCGCAGAAGGAGGTACGCGCACCTCCCTCCCGCGCCACGATCCCCCCACTGCTACCCGCACGCACACACGCTCACACACCGCCTGCGCGCGCCCAAAACAGAGCTCGTCAACATCCACAACGCCTTCCACCAGGGCCAGTACCAGCAAGTCGTCGACTTCGACACGTCGTCCTTCTCGGCGACCAACGCGCTGCCCGCGCGGGTGCTGAAGCTGCGCGCACGCCTCGCCCTGGGCCAGTACGACGACGTCGCCGCCGAAGCCGCCGCCGAGCCGGGCGTGCCCGACCTGCAGGCCGCCGCCGCGCTGGCCGCCTACCTCAAGAGCCCCGGCGACGAGACGGCCATCGCCAAGGCACAGGAGCTCGCCACCTCGGCCGGCGACAACCTCAGCGTGCAGCTGCTGGCCGGGTCCGTCCTGGCGAATGCCGGCCTGACCGAGGAGGCGCTGGCGCTGCTGGCGAAGCATCAGGGGTCGTTGGACGCGTAGGTTCTCTGCACTCTTTGCCGCGGGGACTGGGCATATACTTGTTTTGGGCATGGGGGAAAGCTGACTTGGTGAGAATTTAGGGTCGCGCTGATCATTCAGATACACCTGCAGCAGAACCGCGCGGACCTGGCTGCGAAGGAGGCCCAGCAGGCACGGAAGTGGGCACAGGACAGCCTGCTCGTCAACATCGCAGAGTCGTGGGTCGGTCTGAGAGAGGTACGTCTACAGCGGGGGTGATGAGATATTGGATAAGGACCCGCAAAATGTGTCAGGTGCTGACTGGACGGATCACTTAGGGCGGGGAGAAGTACCAGCAAGCATTCTACGTTTTCGAGGAGCTCGCCCAGGCCCCCGCTTCGCAGGCCGTGCAGTCGCTCGTCGGTCAGGCCATCTCCGAGCTTCACCTCGGCCGTTACCCCGAGGCGGAAGCTGCGTTGCAGCAGGCTATCGCGCTGGACCCCAAGAGCGCGGACGTCCTGGCGAACACTATCGTCCTGAACACGGTATTGGGCAAGGATACTACGGAGCAGAAGAAGGCCCTGGAGGAGGTCGATCCCAAGCACCCCTTCTTGGTGGAGGTGGCGGCGAAGAAGGACGCATTCGAGGCCGCGCAGGCCAAGTACACACCCAAGTTTGAGGCTTGAAGGGAGTAGCCGAGAGGCTTGATGGGAGAATGACCCGAATACGAGACCGAAGAGTGAAACAATAACAAGACGATATATGTAGGAGATAGGGGAAGCGGGATCCACCTCCTAGTGGGAGATCAATTAGGGTACGAGATTCGCGAAGAAGCAATTCGCGTAAGCCCGGCAGATGGGAGGTACGTGCATGATAGAGTAGCAATATCAAGCGCACCAACCACAAATAATTGAAACGGCCCCTCTTTTGAGGACTACTTTTAGTATCATGAAAATGCTTGTTTCTTTCCCTTATACGTTCTTGAATCACATGCTCCACCAAAAGCTGAGCTCGGCTGTTTACTTTGCGGCTATATCCGCATTACCCACTTAGTTCTGGCAAGCGCTGAACTTTGTTCGAGTATTCGTAGTGGGTGCAGATGCTCCGTGTCATCTCCGTCTTCGGTTCAAGCACACCGGTATACCGCTCAGAACCTCAGCTTCGGCATGACGAACATGATCAGGATGCAGGCCATCCACAACGCGCCAATAATGCCGTACAGCCTGACCCTCGCCCACCACCCCTTGCCCTCCGTCATCCTTCTCAAGGTGCCCATCCTCTGCCCGGCAGCTTCCATTCCCTGTGCGCTTGTGTCGAGACCTTTGCTGGCACGGTCCAAGATGTCCTTCTCCGCTTCTAACGAGCTGCCGAATTGCATTGTCTGCTGCTTCAGAAGCGCCGCCATGTCCAGTAGCGAGCTCGTCAGCGCCTCCTGCTCCGAGCGGTTATGCGACATCAGCTTCTCCGACCGGTGAAGCGAGGGGTCGGCTGCGGGGTTTCTCGAGCCGCCAAAGAGCGACGAGCCCGTCGTTGTCGCAGCGTCCTGAGTGGAGGAAGGAGGATCGGCTTGTCCTGGGCGGCGGGAGCGCAGGATGTTCTCGGCGGCGTCCTGCAGCGCCTGGTTGCCCGGCTTGTGCTCGACGTTCAGGCCGTCAGTGGTGTTTCGGTGCGCGGGCGCGTAGCTGGGAGCATCGTCCTCGTCATCGTCATCATCGGTCGAGTCATCGGCAGCATCGTCGTCATCGTCCAGCTGGTTCAGCTCGTATAGGCGTTGATTCAGCTGCTTGATGAGGTCACGTTTCGCCTGCAGGTCGGCCTGCTGGGCTTGTTTGCGCGACTGGATCTTTACGGCGGCCGTGTCGTGCTCGAGGCGCAGCAGCAGCGAGCGCGCATATTCAAGGTTCTGGCATGTCTCAATCACTGCTGCACATGGTGCTTGGGGACACCGCGAGATTACCTACAGCGCCGACTTTGGTGCGCTCGAAGCTGGACGTTCGCAGCTTCGGGTCGGCATCCGACGAGAGGAGGGCGGTTTGCATGCGATCCAGTAGCCGGGTGAGGCTGATCTGAGTGGGGTCGGGCTGGTGCGCGGGAAGGGACTGTGTCCTGGCCATGAGGGGCTGCGGTTGTGCGGCTTGCTGGGGGAGGCAGAGCTGACGTCTGTTCTCTTCGCGGATCCGGGGAGCTGCGTAGCGCGGCACCGAAGCGAGCGGGAGCGCTTGCCTTCGGGCCCATGAAACGCGCGGGATCACGTGATTGTTTGACCCCTCCTTGACAGGACGGGACGGGACTGCCAGGCACCTCCCCAGCGGGCTGGGAAGGAGCAACGCTCGCGGGCTGTGGCCCACTCTCGCAGCAGCGCTCTCCTCTCTCTGCGGCCTCTCCTTTTCTCCACCTCCCGAGCCCGCCCCCAGAGCTGCACCGTCACTCGATCTCTCCCGAAGCAACGTGCGTCGATCGCTGCAGGAAATTCGATGCTCATAAGCAACAGTGCCAGCGCATCAGTGCAATATTGCGTGCGTGCGTGCCGGTCTTTGATGAAGACTCGGCGCGCGGCAAAGCGCCCGTCCCTCCCGGTGGACTGAGAGACGGAGCTGGAAACTCAGAGTTGAGAAGGTCCTTGGTCACGTCTCTGCCGGCGTGTATCAGCAATCTGATGACGTTGGGCATCAAGCGCTGGTCAGCCTGCCGTCTCTCGCGGAGGAAGATCCGGTCTTGGCAATTTCCCGCTCGCCGTCGCTCACTTCCCCCTTCGCACAACCACAAATTCTGTTGACTCGCGCGGAACAGGGACGACCGTCCGTGAAACTGAATCAGCGCTGCAGGACCATCCTCGTCGGACTCCTGTAGATCGCAAGACACGACACCAAACTTTGCATCGTCCGTCGCCGGCGGACGTGCAAATCGAGCAAAGGCCGTCTGGAATTCATTGCCGTTTTATGACAGCCAGCTAGCCGTCCTACCAGCGGTATTGCGCGATTGGGCTATGATCAACGGCCCGTCGAGGGTTTGTGTGGCACCTTCAGGAACGCTTCCAGAAAGCTTACGGCTCGCGGGATGCTCTACCCGCCTACCCGCCACGCGCCCTCCACCAAAGAGAGGCCAGCGATTGCTGCCGCCACCCGTCGGTCCCTCGCGGTCGTCAACACCAAGCCGATAGTGCGACACAGAGACCGCGGATCCCTCATAGCCTCAATTCCGTGGTGCAACTCATCATTCCGTCTAGCTCTACCTCTGGTCACGGCTCTCTGACAACTTTACTGCTTAGCTCATGCTCCGACCATGGGTCTCTGTACAGAGATATGCTGGTAACAAAGCCGCCGGGATGATTTGTCGGCTCTCCAACCCTGGCCACTCCGGCGCTCGCGGATGAGTTCCCTGCCAGCCGCGCGCCATTACGTCCGCGAAAATGGGTCCGTGGTTCCTGCCATCAAACCACCTGCTGGAGCCTTCTGGAGGTCGAAACGGAGCTCTCGTGAGAACTGGTGAGAGTTTCACTGCCAGACTGACCGGTATATGCCGTGTAACTGTGACGAAAAGGGTGAGTGGTCGGCGTATATGGTCTTCTCAGCCTGGCTGTTACCCGCCGGTGAGGGTGCTGGCGGGACGGTCCTGGGTTGCCTTGCTGAGAGGGGATCATCGAGCTTCGCCTGGCGATCGGTCCCCCTGGAGCAAGGAATTACCATACAGCGTGGTACTACGTACGTGATGTGTAGTTTTCATACGGACGAAGAGGCCATGGAAGGCTAATCAAAAGGGCATGATCACCACAGGGTCCTTGAAATGCCGCATGGCATGGAAGAGAATTGCAACTGGCCGTGCGCTGCGCGTGCTGAGACGCATGTGGCCGCAGCTCTGGCAAGGCGGCCATGTTGCCGGGATGACAGCGGTTGCAACTCGCTTTAGAAACGAGTCGAAGGGGCTGTAGCCGAGGGCGCAGCAGGCTGACGTCGGATTGCTTTTTGCGCTTTGACACGTCAATTGGCCCTAAACGAGGCGCCGGTGGCCGGCAGTGTGACAGGCGCAATCCTGGCGCACATGGCGGCGCACGCTAATCTCTCACCGACCCGCGCCCTCCCGCTGCTCGACCACTTCTTAACTGCGGCGCCTCCCTCAGCCAATACGGCGGCACTCGCATCCTGCATCATCCTTGCAGCGCACACGTTGGCCCCACCGCCGCATGACCAGCGCACAGTGCGTCCCAGCTCCCTGCTCACCTGTTGCGCGCCTTTTTTACTCTCTGCGCCCCCGCCTACCGCTCGTCTGATTCCCTCCTCACTTCTTCTCACTTTTCTCACCTGCAACTCCGCTTTTGCGCGCTGCACTCCGCAAGCCCTGCAAAAACGTCAATTCTGCCCACCAAGGAGCAAGAAAAAGATCAATTTCTCAAAAACAGAAAGATTGGATCAAGCAGCGAGCGCCATCGCCTGCTTTTCTCATGATGCAACATCGCAGCCGCGAACGAGGAGCCCTCACCAGGTACTTCCCAGCCGGTCCCTCTCCCAGCACTTTGTTTTTCTCCAGCAATGGAATCGCACCATGTTGTACAAAATAATGTTTTAGTGTTTTGCTTTCTTCATTGCCATCAAGGTTTGTATTGCCGCACAGGGAATTTCAGCCGGAACCACTCCCATGGAAGGATCCCACCCGGGAAAATTGGCCTTTTTTACTGCCGGACTGGATTTTGCTTGGCCATTGGATTTCTTTCTGTTCATTCCAGGATTTTTGCCCGGATTGTATCCTCGCTTAAGCGTCGCATGACGTCAGAAGCGCACTGTCCGCCAACTACTGGCCATCGATGGGCAAGTCTTGTCCTCGATTCGACCTTGGCTCGTTGAGCATACTCGACAAACACAAAGCACAAATGAAGTGTCTCTGTGGATTGATGCCGCTGGCAATTCTCGACAAACCCAGGACTAGCCGGAGTTTCTTGTGGACCGTGCCCGGACATTCCCCATGGATTTCTCTGCCAAGGATCGTAGGCGTAATCGACACGCGTTCTGGCCTGTCTGGTAACGATCGACCGTCCCTGCGCTTGAGCGGGGGTCATCGGATTACTTCGACGCGGACGACAATAACATCTACAATGGGGACGCAGTCCCGAAGATGTCATGACATAATCTGCACCCGCAGAAGGATTCACTCTTGATGGTCACCTCCTGGATGCTCTCCTTTTTCGGATTTCTTTTCAGTACTCAGTCTTTTTCCATTACGGCCACGTTACCAGGATTTTGCCACGGATGCCACACGTTTGGACAGGCCAGCTGGGCCTCATTAGTACGTACCGACAGGCTAATGATGCCTTCTCATACACCCACCTCAACGCCGCTGCTCGAGTGTAAACTAACTTCTTGCGTGCTAATCAAAGACTTTGCCTGATGTGAAAGATCACAACTTGCCCAATGCGACTGGTTCTTTTTCTGGAATGCCTTGATCTAACGGACTCGTTCGCTTCACATGCTGTTTCACTCCGGATGACCTGGTGCTTACGCCCATGGACCTCATTTTCTTTACGTTCAGGCCACCTCCTGGGATGTCGACTTACCGGATATGGTTCATTTGCTTAATCTCTCTGACTGGTCTGTGCTCGATCCTCCTATACCTCAATCCATGACTTTGCTAATACCGAACGCAGGCTCCAACGGATCTCGGCATACTAACATGGCAATTTTGTGTTTTCCGCTTGCTTTGCTTTTCGCACCTCATCGTCTTTATTCGTAATTCCCTTTTGCACGCACTAACATCCCCTGCCAGTGAATTTTCCGAGTGCGACTCTGCTCCCGGAGACTTTTCTTTGCCTGCCCCAGTGGACGTTGCTCTGTGGACACAATCAGTGTCGGGAACTCCCTACACTGGAAGCGATCTGTTTTCCTTTGGCCAGGAGGACCTGTCCAGCATGGCCCGGAACTTCCTTCACTTCCCCAAGGATGATGAAGCATCAATCTCGTCCTCCATGGATGACAGCGCGTACATGAGCCAGCCTGACACTGGCAGACGCGGCAAGAACGAGAACTACCACATGCCCCAGGACACTAGGACCCAGATCATGGAGCCTCTCTCGCACATCTACTCGCCCACCCTGAGCGTGCAGAGCCACGGAACCTTCACTGGATCTCAGCCCGACATGAGCAACATCATGTTGCCTTCCACTGCCGGATCGGACGCCGACTTCACTAACTTCAACAACGCACAGGTCGCATCGCCGACCGACTTCACCTTCAGGGCACCCATGCAGAGCCACACCTGGGGCACCGAGTCCCAGAGCTACAGCGCCCCTTTCGCGTCTGGCTCCATTGATGCTCCTGCTACCTTCCTGCACCGTCAGAACAGCTACCCCAGCCGTGCCGTCTCGCAGCCGTTCTTCGCTCAATACCCGGCGTACGGCATTGACAGCATGATCAGCAACACCCAGAGCGTGCCTGAGCAAAGGAGGGTACGATCTCCGTTTGACCGTGTCCGTGCTACGGCAAGGCCGGCTGACGTTCAGCGTCCCACTCTGCAGCACTCTGACTCCAAGCCCCGCTTTGAGGGTTCTGACATCCTTTCCCCTGCCTCCACCGTCATGACTTCGCAGTTCCCCGTTTTCCACGGTGGTTCCGAGTACGGCGAGGAGCCGAGCTTCATGTCCATGGCTGGGTTAGTACACCGACGTGTCCTTACATCTATGTCCGCTGACGATTTTATCAGCTCCGACAGCATGATGGAGTCGGCGACTGTTCAGCCATCGGCTATGAGCAACGCTGATATCGACGAGGAGGAGGCCGAGCACGATGCTGCTCGCAAGTCCAGCGAGGAGGCCGAGGTCAAGTTGGCCCGTACTCACCCCCTCTACTCGGCACAGCCGCAGGCAGATGATATGTACCACTGCCCCTTCGAGGGTCAGGCCAACTGCCAGCACAAGGCCACGAAGCTCAAGTGCAACTACGACAAGTACGTTGACTCGCACTTGAAGCCCTTCCGCTGCAAGAACGCGAACTGCATCAACGTCGAGTTCTCTTCCACTGCCTGCCTCCTCCGCCACGAGCGCGAGGCTCACGGCATGCACGGCCACGGCTCCAAGCCCCATCTCTGCGCCTACCCTGACTGCGAGCGTGCCATCCCCGGCAACGGTTTCCCGCGTCGCTACAACCTGTACGACCACATGAAGCGCGTTCACGACTACACCAGCCCCTCTTCCCAGACTGAGCCTAGCTCTCCTCACGGCCAGTCTGCTAAGCGTTCCACCAGCCGCAAGCGCAAGGCGACTGGTGCCGTTGAGCAGCCTGAGAAGCGCCAGAGGACTGCTGCCCAGATCAAGCAGGCCAACACTGCTCGCCAGAGGGACCAGGAGAAGGAGCGCCTCCGCCAGGCCTGGGCCGAGCGCATGGCTGTCCTGCAGCAGCGCCTTCGCACCCTTAACGAGCCCAAGGACGCTGAGGGTCACCAGCAGATCATCGAGGACGCTACGGCGCTCCAGAAGATCGTCGCCCAGCTCACCGAGATGGGCTGAATGAACAACTCGTCCCAACACTTTCAGGATTCGTAAGCTCATTGTAACCCCACATCCCTCTACCGATTTGATCTGACTGGTTAAGCAGTATTCATCACACCACTTGTTCCTAGGATTTCCGGATACATTCCCAGGACCGCATGGATTCACTCCATGCACTTTTATTGATTGAGCCTACTGCCCAAAGGATATGGCCACATTTCCGCCGGACACCGTACTAAGGATTTGACCGCAAGGATGATTCCGCCCCAAGGACTTGCATTTCAGAGGCCACTTCCCCGGATGGACAACCCATTTCCAGTAGGCGCTTCACTTCAACAACAACACTCCGTATCAGGTTCGCGATAGCCCCGCCGGGGTTTCGACGGATCGGCAGCCAATGGACCCACTGAGGATTGCGCCGCGGATTTTTTTTATAGACTTGCCTTTAGAGAACTGTGATTGTGGAGGGGTGCAGGAGTGCAGAGATGGGTAACCCACGACATTGCTGCGCGCAGCTTGTCGCGGCCATCTCAGCGGCACTGGCGGAGGGGTAGTGATTAGCTAATAGACTGATTCGGAGTTGATAGTTGGCTTTTTGTTAGCGATGAGTTTCCTTTGTCGAGTATGTCTTGATTTGAAAAGAAAAAAGTAACAGTAACGCGAAGAATTGAAGAACTACTTAGAAACATTGAGGGTCTGATGGTGAAACTTGGTGATTTGTTGGGGAAGAGTACCTGCGGACGAGCGGGGTGTGGTGTTGCGGGGCTTTGGGCAGCCACAGCGTCACATGCGGCGAAACCGTCGGCGGTCGGTCACGTCAGCGAAAGTTAATGGCCGATCGCAACGTGGGCTTTTGAACAAGCGAGCGGAGAGATTGATGTGTCCATCAGGGCGTCTCACGGCCGTAGCTCTCACGCTTTCACAAGCCCGCCTATCGAATGTGGCCTTGCGCACGGATGGCGTCGACGGAACGGCCAAGATCCGAGTCCCCCACGAGCCCAGATCTGCCGCAGTCACATAATCACCCAGGGCAGCATTGGCCGTGAACCATCCAAAACAGCAAGCGCCTCGCCCCAATACCGGAGCCTCGCCCTGGATTAGTTATCGCGTTCGGCTGTTGCTGATCAGAATATTTGATATTCGTGCCCAGGGGGTTCAGCTGGAGTGAGGTGATCAGAACGCCTGTTCGCACGCGTCCCGACTTCGAATTGGTCCCGTATGCCGGCGCTATCGCGACTCATTTCTCGTCCGACGGCGGCGGCGTCGGCGGGGCAATTGCCTATAGGTACCACCGGTGCTGCTTCTGCTACAAAAGCCGCCGCTGCCCGTCGAACGTTCTTCTCTATTGCACCGCCGACCCCGCGATTGCCGACTGCCGCCACCGCTCTGAGGTCATACCCCGCCGTCATCGCCACACCACCACCGTCAACAACAACACACTCTCTCTTCCACACCTCAACCACCAAAATGTCGTCCGCTACGAGCTTCTACGACTTCAAGCCCGCTGACAGTAAGTTCCCTCTTTCCAGTGTATTCTGTATTCTTTTCTCGCACCAGCAGCGCGCGCTGTCGGCTGCTCATCCGACCTGCCGACATTTGCCTGCACGCTCTCTTCACACTGTCTTGGTTCGCTCTTGGACGCTGCGTGCAGCGTCTCAGACAACTACTCGTGGCATGGCACGCTGGCAGCATGACGCTGCGATGCGGCTGAGACCCAAGCTCTTGATCGCCCTCCCACCTCAAAGCACGAGGCTGTGTGCGACGATCTGATCCTGTTCTCGCCTGCCCGCCACCGAGATCACGATCAGCGCCACGGGCAGTCCACGAACCTTTGCACCCCCACATACCACAGATTCCTTGCGCAGCCCTCAAAGCCCCGCAAGCATCGTCCTACACCCCCCAAGCACACAACGGTCGAAGAAGGCGACTGGAAACACAAAAACGGAACCACTGCTGACACAAAGCCTCACAGAGAAGGGCAACGCGTACGACCTCGCCTCGCTCAAGGGCAAGGTCGTGCTGGTCGTCAACACGGCGAGCAAGTGCGGCTTCACGCCCCAATTCGGCGGCCTCGAGGCGCTGTACAAGGACGTCAAGGGCGCGCACCCGGACGACTTCGTCATCCTCGGCTTCCCCTGCAACCAGTTCGGCAGCCAGGATCCCGGTTCCAACGACGAGATCCAGTCCTTCTGCCAGGTCAACTACGGCGTCTCGTTCCCCGTGCTCGGCAAGGTCGACGTCAACGGCGACAAGGCGGACCCCGTGTGGGAGTGGATGAAGACCGAGAAGCCCGGCCTCATGGGCCTGAAGCGCGTCAAGTGGAACTTTGAGAAGTTCCTCATCGGCAAGGACGGCCAGGTCAAGGGCCGCTGGGCCAGCACCACCAAGCCCGAGAGCTTGAAGGAGGCCATCGAGAAGGAGTTGGCTGCTTGATTTTCTTCCATGTCAGGAGGGGTTGAGGGTAACGAAACATTTTTGATATCCAGGCGTGTTAACTCAAGGGAAAATTGAAGGACTATTACAACATTAAACTGCATGCTCTGATATCTTGTGATGGTTGATCATGATTCGTCGTTTCTAATTAATTTCTCTTTTATCCTTTACATTCTAAGCCTAATCGAAAGGCACTCTCCTCAAGCCGTCATTTCCCATCCTCTTCTTCATCTCCTGCATCGCACCAACGCTGCTCGGCACCTTGATTCCACAGCAGTCGTCCCAGCTGTTGGGGTTGTGCTTGTGCTTCCTGCCGTCCTTCATGACTATTATGTTGCCATCCTCGTCCGGCTCGCCCTCAATCTCGTACCCCAGCAGCTCCTCGTCGCTCATCTCGTCAACGGCGGGTATCAAGCTACCGAACAGGAAGTGCTGCATGACGGGCAGCTTTCCGAGCACCTCGCCGACGAACATCTTGCGCATGCCGCCCTCGATCTTCTGCCAGTTGCGGGCGGCGCTGATGTCGTCGAGCATGGGGCTGTGCCAGCGCAGCCCTTCGACGTTCTTGACGCTGTTGACGAAGGCGACCTGGTCGAGGTAGAGGTAGTCGGGGGCGCACTCCTCGAGCACGAGCGTCGAGTGGATCGACTTGGGGCGGATGTAGCGGTGGTGCAGCAGCTGCGCGGCGCCGAAGAGGAAGGGCAGGAACTGGTAGTCGTCCAGGCCCCACACGCCGTGCGAGCCCGCCGGCTCCAGGTAGTACGTCATCTGCACGCCGCGCATCAGGCGCAGGTACTTGGGGAAGACGCGCAGCACGACCTGCGGGAAGGCGCTGCGCGGCAGCAGCGAGAGCTGGTACAGGCAGAGCAGCCAGCAGAAGAAGTTGAGCTCGTGGCCCGAGCCGTAGTCGATGCGCGACGCGTTGCCGAAGCTGTTGGCCAGGTACGCAGACAGCTCCGTCACCGCCGCCGCGTTCTTGACGCCCAGCCGGTCGTGCCATGCCGTCTGCTCCGCCGTCACTTCGTCGACGAAGGTGCGGAATGCCGGGTTGCCGAAGCGCGAGCCCGTGTCTTCGGCCGGGCACCGCGCCAGCACCGCCTCCGTCCGCTCGAGGATGTCGAGGATCGCGGCGATCGTCGGGTGCGACGGCTCGTCGGCGATGGCTTTTATGGGCGTGTCCTGCACGCTGTCCGTCAGGGTGAAGATGAAGGCTTGGAGGAGCGTGTAGGTCGGCGATG
The DNA here is from genome assembly GCA_009801085.1 of Lasiodiplodia sp. COLG20. Lineage (NCBI taxonomy): Eukaryota > Fungi > Ascomycota > Dothideomycetes > Botryosphaeriales > Botryosphaeriaceae > Lasiodiplodia > Lasiodiplodia sp. COLG20. The sequence goes on from VNWV01000004.1 coordinate 3,118,040, forward strand.
ACTTGAAGAGCTCGTGGTCGCGCGGCGAGAGGATGCGGCGGCGTGGCTTGCGGAAGGTCCAGCTGGTGCCGTCGCCATTGTTATCGCTGCTGGCGGTGGCGGCGCTCGCGGAGGTGGTCGGCGGAGGCAGCGAAGGCGTTTCGGGTGCGGGTATGGGTGATTCTGGCGCTTGCGTGGAGGGTTTGCGCGGCGTGAGGCGAGGGAGCTTGTCTGAGAGGTCAGGGGGGTTGGTTGGAGCTTTTTCGCCTATCGATGTCATGGTGGGTGTTTCTTTGGGAGCTGTTGGATGGTGTGGGAGAGTTTGGTTGCGTCAATTCCTGGGCGCGGTGAAAGCGGCGGAGGGGCGCCGCCCGGCGATACGAGCTCATCGCGGAGTTTGGGCGGGGCAGTGGCCCTTCCGCATACAGACTAGCGTATCCAGTTGGTCTGATGATGCACTTGCTGTTCTTTTTATTTCTTTTCACTCGAACAGAGCTTTTCGATGCTTCGAATTTTACTTCTCCTTGTCATGAACTCTCGTGGACAAATACCGCGGGCTCATCGTATATTGTCAGTGGAAGCGATGGTTGACAGCGATCATGATTTCCTCGTGCCACTCTTGCTACTCTTGCTACTCGCGTTCTGACTCTATGTAATGTGATCTTCTATTAACTTCTGTAGGCTTGTCATTCTCATGGGAAACTTCGCGCTATGACGAGACAGAGTTGAACCTTGCTCATGCTGTTTGTCCCTCGGCGCGCAAGCACGGCAGTTGCAGGTGCTATTTTTATCCAGAGGATTGATGCATGTCCAGCGATAGGGTCCAGCCATCCAGGTCCATGTTGATCAATGCATCTTTGAGCGTCACCCTATCTAATATATTCGAGAGGGTATGGTGCAATCTTACCACCCAAACCAGACGTAGGGAGGGACTCTATGCCCGACATTCCACACGAAAGTCATGGCAGAGTACTATGTGCACCCAACAATGCCGCAGGTCAGCTTCGCTGTATTTTGCTAAGTCTGTGCCATAAATGTCAGTTTTACACGAAAAAGAGTACACTTCACCCTGCTTGTCGACGCAGGCATGTTGTAGCTGCTATTGAATACCCCAAAGTAATGTGATGAGTCCATTTGAGTGGGGGCGAATGTGCCCAGCTCGAAATATTGGGGCTTGCATGATTAGCGCGCGAGAAGTCCTGTAGGATCTGATGGCGCTTAAGAGGCCAACAAAACCATTGGACACCAAGGTGGTGTTCGTATGTACTTCATGTGCATCATTCCGGCCTCTTGATCAGGCAACGCAATTGAAAATAATTTACTGTGCACACTTCTCCCTCCTACTCTTTCCCATTTACCGGTCCCACTGACGCTGCTCGCAGCCTCATCTCCATACCGATGGGCTGCACTCATGCCATTCGCCCACGAGTTGGACCTTACCGTGCGAGAGGTGCAGGCGTAACATGGCCGTTTAGCCTGTTTCGCCAACAGCGTTACGCCACAATCCTACCGCGCCTCTTGGAGCCGGTGCCGATGCAAGGGGCCGCGCTAATTGGGCTCCTGTAGAACATGAAACGGTATTTAAACAATTCTTCGCGGAGCTCCCACGGTCGTAGTGCGGACCCTTTCAAGGCAGCAATAACCATGCATATACAATTTACCTACGCAATAACCCGCCCGTATCCTTTTCGATATTTTACCATTGCTGTATCTGTACTTTTCCTTGCTATGACAATAATTTTCTCATTATTCAATACCGTTGTGGCTGGTTACGACCTTCGGTAAGTGCAAGGTCGTTAGGATTCTTTCCAATTGTCAGCTCAGAAGTTCAGGATATCATACTCAACAAACCCCAATGCTACCATTGACAAGAAGCTCTGGTATGATCAGCCATTATTTGCGGGTATTAAAAAAGTAAGGGAAAAGATCCATTTCAGCTTCCATAATTGACACATACTAGCTATCGCCAAGCTGCGAGCCAAAGGAAATTGGTGTCCAGCAGAGTACGAAAGACGCATTCACTCAATGACCAAATATCCACATAGACTAACGAGGACTTCAGCATTCAACACAGACAAGAACGGTCTGTTGTTTACTCTGGACAAAGTCAAAAATGTTGGGCCTGGAATTTCCCACTCCCCTACTCTTCCATCTCTGCTATACCTGAACAACTACTTGGAGAATTGCAAAATCAACTACATCAAAATAGAGATGGAAAAGGAAAGCCGCACTGCTCAACAAGTAGCCTGGTCACGTTGGGGTCCGAGTGCTTTTGTGAGTAAAGCCGATCTTTTGAGGGTAACTCTAACGGCAATTCGAAGGGAGCGATATCCTGCTCAGTAATGAACGAAGTCGGACACATGAGAATTGACATCACTGCGGAGTATGATCTTGTACCAGCCAATGCTGCTAAGCTCTCTTTGAATCCAGACGACACCTCATGGGACGATGCTGCCAAGCAGAATTTATTTCAGTTCATCTCGAGCAACAACACTCAAGTTCCGGCGATGTGGTGGGCGGAATCAATTATGTAAGAATCTGTATGTTTGCGGTAAGCATTGATTTAACAGTAGCAGGTCTTACAGCTGGGTCGACGCAGCATTACGAATGGAGAGTCTCAACAATAAGCAGGATCTTGGTTTCCGGAAAGGAACATTCAGTAAGCAGTATTCAAAGCTAAAGCCAAATCAATTCACGCTAAATTGGATAGACTTTTGGCCATCTGAAGGTGTCTTCAACATTTCAGATGCGGCGTTCTTCAACATCACCTGGTATTTCCTTTGGGAAAACGGCCGGATTTTCAGCCCCCTTACCGACGTTTCCCTTTCGCTAGAAGGAGACAGCTGGGGAGATCTGAAAAAGTCCGTCGACGCGCTTACAAAGTCAATTTACAGTACTGTGCTCGCCGATTTAGGCATGACAAGCGGGCCAAATATATTAACCGATGATGAGGTGCTCCGAAAATTCACTAGCAACTACAGCACCTTGAATGCAGCAACTGGTTGGGTCCCTGCTGGTCCTGCAACGGGTAGCTACGGCTCTTCACAACCTGTGACAGGAAAGCCAACGATCAACAGTTCTTCCATCTTCAACACCTACCTGTGTCAGATTCCGGTTCAGAAAGTCCCGGCGTCTCTGATTGTTTCGGTGCTACTCGCCAATCTGGTTTTCCTCCGAGCCCTCTGGTCGATGGTAAGCCTGGTATCTAGCCATGTAGCAGAGAAACAGGACCCCAGAGGTACTATCATACCAAGGAAGGTTTTGATTCAGGCTGACCTTCAACAGCTAATTGGTGCCTTCGATGCGCTGATGAAGGACCATCGCAAAGCTCTGACAGCTATGAACTCCTTTCCAAACGGAGAGGCTCTGAACCACGGGGTTTAACCCCTCTCACATAAATGTCCAGATATTCTCGATTTGGGCGAGCTTGCAGTAAACTTCGAGGAACCAAATTCAAGTTTTTATTTGCGGGATCGAAACTGGAGATCAAATTGTTCATTGAAACCCCTCAGTCTTGCACCGTAGCCCAACGATTGTATTCCAGCTATCTTCAGACTTATTTCATACCATTTACGCTGCTGTCTTTGCATTTCGCATGAACAGAGCTCACTGAGAGATGTTGCAACGCCAAAAGTCAACGGCCGCAACTGTGGTTGGCTTCCGGTGACCTTTTTTTCTGAAGCTCTAAAGGATGTGTATCCAATACCCGCTCCCAGGAATCTCTAGAGGCCAGTAAACTGCCGACTCTGCGTAAAGCCATTGCTGAGAAAATTTGGTAGGTAACGCATAGAGGTTCCGCATGCATGCTTTAACTTTCGCGTTAGAGAAATTTCCGGGTTGCTCACGAGGTTCTCATTTTGCTGCCACATGACCTCCATTTTCAATTGCAAATGCATAACTTGCTAGTATCTCCCGGAACTGTCATATCCGAGATTTTGGAATAGTACAACTGCCGAGTCCGAGGTCGCGTGGCGTCAACAAGACTCTCTTCAGAGCTCGCCATATCGGCAGCAACTACTTTTCACGGTTAGTAGAATACGCATCAAAGAACGGGCGGAAAAAATGACACCATTCCAGGTTTCACCGAAAGGCATCGCTGAGGATGTCATTGAGGATGTCATTGATCCACTCTGTGTGTGGTTCCGAACCAATGGCGTATTCGTACCTCGCGTAAATCCGAGAGACCAGCATTTAGTCAGCGCGCATCTCCAGGTAGTATCCCTAGCCTTCCTCAAGTGTAGTTCTCCTGGTGTTGATAGCTCGGCCCGCCATTAGCGCCAGATCTACGTTAAACTGAAGATGTGAGTCACGCCAGCGCATGTTACAACTATTTAACCGACACCGAAACCAGCTACCGTCCGGAACAGTTAAATAGAGTTACTAAGTGCCGCATATAATTCATTCACTGCCAAACCCCATATCTGCCTCTTTAACAACTCTCTACAAGATTGACGCCATGGACACCAAGCAATGGCAGCGCCAAGTCGGCGACCAAAATTTCATCATCTCGACGGACTCAAGCCTTATCTCCCGCGACTTCGTTCAAACATCTTTCGCAGACCCTGCGATGTACTGGGCCGCTGCATTGGACCCGCAAAGCCTGGAGACCATCTTCAAGACATCCCTCTGGTACGGAATTTACCTCCAAACTCAGCAATCGACCGCAACGCCCCAAGAACAAGGAAAATTGGATCCCTCGGCTCTCAAACAAATCGGGATGGGCAGGCTGGTCACGGATCACGCTACGATTTTCTTCCTGACGGACGTCTTCGTGTTGCCGGAATATCAAGGAAAAGGGCTGGCGAAGTGGATGATGCGGTGCATCAAGGAAGGAACGGACGCGCTGCCGGCGGTGCGGCGAGTCATGTTCATGGCGAAGAGAGCGCCGCACGCCATCAAGTTCTATGAGGATGCGCTGGGGGCGGAGATGCATGATCAGGAGAATGGAGAGGTCGTTTTCATGAGTACGCCGCATTAAAAAGCCGACATGAGCGCTGAACCTATGTGGTCACGCTTTGAGAAGTCGAGCTGGGGGTTGACTGACATTTGCCTTTTTGGGCGTTGGGCTTGGACCTTTTTTCTTCTCTGTTAACGTACTGATGTCGTTAGGTTCATGGAATGTGGAAGCAGTCAGATTTATGAGAGAACTACCTTGATAACCCGTCCGCCTTATCAGCGTCGTGATCACTGTCGATTTTGCACGAGAAATCCGAAAGATTGTCCGCGTGTTCGAAAAGGGTTAGCGCTGCCGACCACTGCTGCCTATCTGGTCGGAGTTGCCCCGACACCAAGGTGCTCCATTTGCAAGATCTTCTCAACCCCGCCTTGCCCGCCCATCTTCGACTTTGCTCCCTACGCACCTCGCTTTACCCCCTCCCACGCCAGCATGTCTCCTTTTCCAAGTGAGAAATCATTCGAGAGTGCGAGTTGACGATACATCGAGAGTGCGATTTGACGAAAGCCATTCCGAGGCTGAATGGATCAAGCAACCGCGATACCCTCTCCGTTCCCTCCACCACCGGATCCTCACAACTATCCTCCCAGCTTCAGCTCCCATCGGCGTTTCCTCAGTACGAGAGCAGAGTCAAAGCCTTTGTGAACGCCCTCCTCGAGCTTGAGGAAATTCACTTTGAGATTCAGACGTACGATGATCTCCACGCTGTCCCAGGAACTCTTTGGGTTGGATGACTCTGCAACATCATTCCGCCAGCCTTTGGCAACTTGTGGGATACACAGGATTGGGTCGCGGAGCTCATGGCGAAAGAGCGAGAAGAAGATATCGACAAACTTGAAAGCCAAAAGCCTGTAATTGAGTCCAGCTTAATCAAGTTCGGGCTTCCGCCACCCTTCTTCCGCCCGTACTTCGTCGCTGAATACCGCGCCGACGTTACACACTACGAGATGCTAACCCCAGACCGCGTTCGATTCCAAATGGAATGTCACCTCCTCTCGAACGAGTGTCATCCAAGACGGATCCCCACTTCACCTCCGGATTCCAGGGTTTGAAAGACCACCGCTGGAGTACATCTCGACCGATTGGCTGTGGACCCGCGCGAGATCTGCCGATGATGCTCTTCTCCAGGCCATCATTTGCACAAAAACGGCCCTGGGTGTGCCGCCACCATGCAAGGGGGCATTCGAGAGTGTGGCTTGACGAGTCGTTCAAGAATGTGGTTGACGACTCATCGAGAATGCGATTTGACGAAAGTCCCCCATCCGGCCGACACCAACCTCAAGAACTTCCACGAAGAAGGGTGGCTTGCTGAAGTCGCGCGATCGCTGGGCTTCTCTGTCATGACCGCCTAGCCGTTGGGGTCCGCCGATGGACCTGACCTCCTTCGGATTGGGGAGTGGCGGGTCGACAAGCGGCTCATGCCTGGCGTTCATTTCAGACGGGCCGCCGGAGACCATCAGGACCTGTTCCTACCTGTCACCATGGGCCGTTACCTTTGCGGCTGGTATTACTTAGTGGCCCGACAGTTCGAGACATACGATGCCCTCAGATCTGACGATGTATCTGAGGGGCAGCTAGATTTCATGTGGAGATCCCTCCGAAATCGAGGTTTACGCCTGGATATTAAAGGCATGATGGTGATCCTGGCCTATGTTCGACAACTTCTAAAAGTCGGTCTCGTAGTCCGTGCTGCGGCACTGGACGACTTTATCATCCACCTTTCAAACGCCATTCTAGATGGCCATTCCGCTGAAGAAACATTTGAATCATTCCCGTCGACAGGCCCCTTCAGGCTAAACATTGTTGTTCCCCTGACGCTTCACCGGATCGCAATTTTTGGCAAAAACGCCATTTTTAGAGCCGTAGCTGTAAAGCTTTCAGAGGTTGCCTCTCAGCTAAACACTCTTCTCTGGGAAATCGAAGAAGCGGAGCAACAGGAAGGGTATCCCGATGAACACCTGACAAAGTTGCGCCATGACTTCCAAGAGACCGTTGACCAGCAAGAACCCCTGTTAAACATCTCCAAGTATGAGCTTCCACAGCAGGGATCAATTGAGGATGTTCCGCGCTTTCAGCGTCCTACTCGTCAACAAAAGACGTACATCGAGCCTGATAACTCGAACGGTATAATGACGCCAAGCGACGTCACCACATGGGCTACACTGAGTATAGGAATAAAAGTGGGTGTTCCTCGGGAAAGAACGCGTAGAGAGTACTTGCAATCATCGACGGAGGTTGGTCAGACCCATCCTCGGACTCGGATGATAACAAGTACGATGATGATCTCGACCCAGATGATTGGTGGAAGAAAGCAGCCATCAACCGGTAGGAGTATGAGATCTGAGAAGACAATTCTGGGCACAATTGATGAGTCCTCCGGCAGCAAGTTCATGCCGTTGTCTGGGTACCTACCTACTACTCGTCAACGCTCCATCCGGTCACCGGAACTTTGCATACAACGGCTCGGCGACCAGTACGGACAGAAGGATCAGCTTCCGGGTCTCAGAGCACATGAATCCGGAGCATCGGGAAAAGGTCCTCAAGGATTCCAGAGGCAGCTACTTGTACAATCTCTTGAATGACAAGAAGGTGAAGCAGACCTTGACCCCGGTCCTGACCGGGCTGTGGCCAACACTTACAGACGGATCCCCCGAAGAAATTCGGGATATGCGGCTCTCCTGCATACTACATGAAGTCATGCTGATGTCATTCCTGCTGACACTTATGCCCGACAACAAGAACACCATCAAAGACATTCTCCTTGTCATAGGCCTATGGGTCGATGAGATGGTGCCCTGGGCGCCAGCGACCGGAAGCGCCCTAATCAAAGAGGCGATAGTTCGCCCAACCAAGGTGGTTGAGGTCGATCCTGAGGGGAAACTTCAGCAGAAGCGAGATCGATATGCCGATGAGGTGTCCAGGAGGACGGAAGCTGAGACCATGGTGGCGAACGCAAAAAAGCGGAAATACCGTGCAGAGGTTGAGTATCCATTTGCTCAAATGCAAGAAAACGGCGTTCCGAAGTCCAAGATCAAATAATTTCAGGACAAGATGAAGAAGTAAAAATCAGAGGAGAGGAGGCTCGCAAGGAAAGCTGCTGCAAAGGCTAAAAGTCGATAAATCGCTTCTTAGTGATGGAGGATAAGCAGATACCGCCCGGCTTTTTGCTGCCTAGCTTATTCACCGCCAGGTAAACTCCGTAGTTAATAAAACATTTCAGAGGGTACTATAGAAATGACAAGCTTGCACAAGTATGCATTAACTTATGATATGATACGCCATATCCACTCTTACGTCCAGGTGAGATCTACGGAGTATTCAGACTTTGGAACGAGCCCTTGAAGTCTTCGCGGTGCCAAATTGAGTTTAGCGTGATTGGCTGCCATTGCCTATTTGGTCCCGTCGGGACAGTACCTTCACCTGCTCACCTGCGCATGCGCTTGACCAACTCACTCTTTATAAATTCTTCGCCTTGCTTCCTCCCACTTCAGTGCAACCTCCCTCCTCCCGACCTTCGATTGCCGAACGCCACAGACTCACCTCACCTCTTGCGGTAGCCGGCCAAGCCGGATCGCAAGCATTCTCCTCTGGTTTTCGTTCAAGGCCCTACCCATTCAGCTCAGCCTCCGCTCCTCACCCTCGCAGCTGTCGCGTGGTGTGGTCTCTGGCCACAGCTTCACCCTGCGAAGCCTCTTCTCTTTTCGATTGAACACGAACACATACCCTGGTTGTTAGTCTCCCGCCAGGGAGCCACAATCAAAATGCGTAAGTTAAGTCACTCACTCATTGCATGCCATCACTTACTCACTCGTGATAGCACCCAAGCATCGGTGCGATAGTGACGACGAGGAACGACCGAGCAACGCTGTTGTGCCAAAGAGACAATTGACCTGGGGTGAATTGGATTACTTCGTTCAGGCGAAAGGACAACACATCGGCTACGTCACTAGAGGACAGCCGCATGAAGGTCGACCTGTTTTTGCGAGTATCGAAAATTACAACAAAGTCAAACTCCATCTCGAGGGAGAAACACGCATTTCCGCCGACCAGGTGGAATGGTTTGAGGGCCCAGATGAAGAGCTCTTGATGGCAAAGTTGAAAATAATTCGCAAAAAAGCCGAGGGCTTTCGTCACGCTGCGCGGAAAGGCCTTTTCTGCGAGTTCGAATTCTTCGAGATGCGAGAGTACCCGTCGGCGCTCAACGTTGGGTATGCACTGATGCGTCACTACTCTCTTATTCCCCGTCGCGCAGGTGTTCTTCCGGCTGAACGAGGCTTGGTTTCAGACACCTTCGAAAGAGATTTGGAGCGTGCTGAGGGGGTTCTCGACATGCTGATCGCGGCGTTTCCGGAAGAGTCGAAGAACCTCAACCCGTTGAGTGTCACCAGAGCAGCGGGATATTACACAAAGTTCAAGGATCGTTTCCCCTACGAACTTCAAGGTCTCGCAAATGATTCCCGATATGACATCTACTTGCTGAAAGCCAGCAAGAAGTTTTGGAAGGAAATGACCAACCAAAATGCGGACAGCGATGAGGATGGGAGCGAGGATGAACCTGCGAGCCGGCCGAACAAAAAGAGAAAAACATCTGCATCGGAAGCAGAATTATCTACCTCGCCAGCATCCAACCCTGAGGCTTTCGCAACAGACTATCGCATGTACGACACACCCCTATTTCTGACAGAAAGACGGCTGTCAAAGCACAAAGCGGTAGTCAGAGAGCCAAAGAGCATGAAGTGGCTCCAAACGTTGTCACCAGTCTTTTCCACTATTCCTGGCGACATTCAAATCAGCAATGGTGCTCGTGAACACTATGTACCGAAATATGGCGATATTTTGCCTAAAAGCCACCCCAGTATAAAGGAAATGCAACTGAACGAGATAAACACGTTCTGTCAGCCGCCTTTGTTCACGACGAACTTCGAGGAGGTGTGGAACAGATTCTCTGGAGGTGAAGAGCCAGCATTCCTAGAAGGTGGACTTCCAGACTTTGGGGGGGATGAAGGCACCATGGATCCAGTGCAAGTAACCCACTTCACCACCTATACGCAGTACATAAATAAGTGTGCACGGTTCGCCCCAAACGCCATTTCAGTGCTCCTGCTCAGCAAAATGAACAAGTCGATGAAGGACCCCCAGGAATTCAGAAGGTGGAAGGAGGCTCTCGACCATTGCCTCGAAAACAACTTGCTGGTCATTAGTGGCAGAGAGCGGGCAAATTGGAAGGCTCAGCAGCCACGCATGCCTTTCCGATAGCGGGACTGAGTCGATAGCGATGGCGATAGTGATGGCGATGACTGGTAATTGGGACCGTAGACGGCGGAAATGGGTCTTTTGACTTTTTTCTCCGGAAGTCACTTGGTTTCTCTCGGCATCAGGTGTTGTTTTCTGGAATAGCGGCCTGGGGATGCCGAAAAATGTTTGGCTGGTGTCTTATTTTTGCTTCTTGATTTCAGCTGCTTCTACGAGGAAGCGGGGTTTCTCTTCAGGTTTAGCAAACACACCGCAGAAGTATCTGCCGGTCTCTGGCGCTCTCTGGCAGTCAGAACACTTTCGCTATGCTATATAGCGGATAAGGAATGATATGAGGATAGCTGAAGCTGTCGTCTAGACGAGAATGTGGAAATTTTTCTATGACATAAAGGGAAAAAAAAAAAACAAATCCACGCTAGCCATCGGCTGGGAGAGGGAACTGTAAGATGTTGTAGATGAGGTGCAGGATTAGAACTGGTTGCAACCCACTGCGTGACGGGATACTCGTCAGCGAAAATATTGGTGCAATGCAAAGCGGAAGAGCTTTTCGGCTTACGAAATGGTGCTCTATATGACCATTGGTGGAATTTCAACGGGTCCCTCGCTTATCAGTGGACTGCAAGAACTTATTGAAAATACTAGTTCTTTACAACAGACTGTGGGGCAATACCCGAACAATTAGCCCCCCGCAGTCCGGGGATGCTAGTTGCGGGGTAATCTCCACACTGCCATGGCACCGGAATTTTGTCTATTCTGCCGACATGAACATTCCGCCAATCACGTATGACTTTATATTCCTACGTTCTGACCGCCTACGCGAGTTTTGTTTGATTGCGAAGGATTGTAGGTTATGTTTAAGCATTCGCTAATCTATAGAACCACCAGAACCTTGCCTTTTCTGTCACACTTCTGTATCTATCGTCGTACCCCGAGCCATCACAATGCTTCCTTCAAGTTCCTGGTTCCTTTTGCTGTTTGTTACTACAGGGATACAAGCTGTGCCATCTAGATCGAAACCCCCATCTATCGTTTTCCAAGGACAAGAGGTCAAGAACCTGCTTGCATTTGGAGACTCGTACACCTATGTCCAAGGAACACAAGGCCATTGGAACTACAGCTTCATTTCGGATGCATTCAACTACTCATTCACTCCTGAGGAGCTGCTCTCGAGCAAAATTGTGAAGAACACAACGAGCTCTGGAGGGCCCAATTGGGTTGAATACCTGACCAAGTGTTATGAAGGCCTCCCTGCGGATTGCCCCGGAACAAAGCTCTGGGATTTCGCCTTCGCAGGTGCAGACATCAGTGCCGAGTAGTGAGTGGATCCACTGAAAAGTTAGCAGGCGAATTCCGGAACTGACGCAGGGCAGCCTCCCCCTGCATCACAACTACACGGTGGATCTTGATGACCAGGTCAAGCAGTGGGATTTGTACGCGCGCAAAACTTTGGATCTAGAACCAGCGGACACACTTGTTGCGTTCTGGATTGGGTCCGTCTAGACTTCGCAGCCCCTGAGGAAAACCGATCAGCTGATTCAAGCAACAGAATCAATGACATCAATGATAGCGCGAAGTTCACCAACGTGAGCTTTCCGGTGTGGTATGACACGCTAGTCAGGAAATGGTTTGACTCTGTTGTGCGTAGCCCCTGATTCCAGAGAGACTGAGTCGAGATTCGGCCTGAGTGTCCGGCGTGATCCGGCTGCTGACTTGGTCACCGCAGGAGCTTGTATACAGCAGAGGGTACAGGAAATTTCTCTTTGTAGGTCCGCTCTTGGCACTGAGTTTAACTTGGAACTAACACTGCCAAGATGCTTCCTCCGCCGCTTGACAAGACTGCATCGAATCTTGTCAGTGCCAAGCCATTGCCGAATGCCACCATGTTATCCCAATGGAATGCGGCTGTCCAATCGCAAGTGTCGTCGTTTCAGGCCAGACATAACGACTCAAGGTCCTTCGTGTTCGATACCAATTCATTCTTGAACGGCGTGCTAGCCGATGCCGCTCAGTACAATATTCAAAACACCACGAGGTAAGCAATTGCTAACGGTTGAATGACAAGAGGTACTAAGAATGTGTGCCAAGCTATTGCAAATCTTACGCTCAGCCGGACATTCTGTGGAATTACGCGGAGTATGGCTGCCAGCCCATATCGGAGTACTTCTGGTTCAGTAAGTAGTGACGCGGCGCGGCCACGGAAGACGACGGAGCGTGTAGGGCCTGTGCTTATCAACGTACGTCCAGACTCAGGACACATCACGTTTACCGTGCACGAAATCATCGCCAAAGAGCTCCTGAAGCAGCTGGCGTGAGCGGTGGCGGATGAGGAAGGTTAGTGAATGTTTTCGCCGCAGCACGAACCAGCTTGCCAGCACCGTCGGCTCTACAGAGAGCAGTGGAGACGTGTCAGGCAGATTATACTAAAAATTCGGGAATGCAGTTCTGCGACTGGGATCGACTCTTGGCGTTTCACAGTGTGGGCCTGGCGAGATATGCCGCGCACGCTTTTATCGAGAAGATGGGTTTCACCGAGGACCAGGGAGCCGAAGACACGGCATTCGCTGCTCATTGGTAGACAGAAAAACAATTTTGCAAAGAGGCCATTCGTACTCTCAAAGCCATGTGGAAAGAGAGAAGTTCTTTTAAGAATATTGGCAGAAAGTCTCCTTAACGGCCCCGAAGTGGGGCCGTTTGCTAGCGCAACACGCAATAGGGGAGTCGAAGTTCTCGTCAGACCGTATATTCAACCTCTGCGTCCATTGACCCTTCAAGTGCCCGTTGATGCTGCAACAATGGGTAGGCCGATCTCGCAATTGACTTGCCACAGTGAAGCGCAACCCAGGCTCCGATCTAGCCGGTGCCAATTCCACGGTGCATCCCGACGCGGGGAAGAATGCAGCAATCATCCATCAGTGCATCTGCCGAGCGCAGGCGAAGTCGCGGCCCTGCCGCGCCGGCAATCCTCCCACAGGGCGGAAACAGATTTCTCCGCCCAACCAGGCGTGCCGCAGAGCTCGCTTGCAAGCACTGATTGCGCCCTAATACTCTTCGCCAAGACGTGCCAAGCCGTATGTTAGATTCGCTCTGGGGCTCCTTATGCTTGCAACGGCCGGCGATCTTGGCGGAGTGGGAATGGTCGGCTTCCTTCCATGAGCTGCATGCAGACGACGTCCGCCGTGCCAGGGGAGCAAGAGCTCGTGTGGAAGAAAAGAACAATGCGCTGTCTCGCCGGCCCCAATGCATCGTGCTCCGGAGTACAATAAAAGGGCCCCGCCGGGCTGTTGTTTCGTTTCGTTTCCTTCCATTCAGCGGTGCCAATTCGTTCAGTTTCTCTCACTTCATTCTTTTAGAACCAAAAAAGCGGGCTTCAAGCTTGCTACGTATTGACCATGAAGTTCTCTTCCGTTGCCGCTGTTGCGGCCCTTTCCACGGCGGCCTCCGCGGCCGAGCAAAAGTACTCGACATGGATGATCGACTCCATGATCCTCAAGGACGTCGAGCCGGACAACCACTACACTAACGGCGTGCTCTACCGCGCGGCGGACCTGGCCTACAAGGCCTACGGCAACAAGACCTACTACGACTGGACCAAGACCCAGGTCGATGCCGTGGTCAGCGAGAACGGCACCATCGCGGGATGGCCCGCTGAGAAGGACTCCCTGGACGACATCCTCTTCGGACGGGCGCTGCTGGAGCTGTACGGACAGACCAACGAGACGCAGTACAAGATCGCGGCCGACAACCTGCGGCACTCGCTCGACAAGCAGAAGCGCACGCCGGCCGGCGGCTTCTGGCACCGCGTGCCGACGTACCCCAACCAGATGTGGCTGGACGGCATCTACATGGCCGACGTCTTCTACGCGCAGTGGACATCGCTGTTCGAGCCGGCCAACGTCACGGCGTGGGACGACATCCTGCTGCAGTTCGAGCTGGTCGAGGAGCACCTGCGCAACACGACGACCAACCTGCTCTACCACGGCTACGACGAGCTCAAGGAGGCCGTCTGGGCCGACCCGGTCACGGGCGCCAGCCCGCACGTCTGGGACCGCGCGCTGGGCTGGTACGTCATGGCGCTGCTGGACGTGCTGGACTACTGGCCGAAGGAGCACAAGGGCTACGCCAAGCTGGTGGACTGGTACCTCACTGCCATCGACGGCGTCGTTGACGCGCAGGACGCCGAGACGGGCGGCTGGTGGCTCGTCATGGACGAGCCCTACGCCGGCGCCGAGGGCAACTACATCGAGTCGTCCGGCACCGCCATGTTCACCTACGGCCTGCTCAAGGGCCTGCGTCTGGGCTACGTCGCCGGCGAAAAGTACAGCCAGCCCGCCTTCAAGGCTTACGAACTCATGACCACGGAGTATGCCGTCGCCAACGCTACTGGCGGCATGCTGAACTGGGAGGGCACGGTCGAGGTGGGCAGCTTGAGCGGTAACGCTTCTTACGAGGTGGGTCTCTTTTCCCTTCACCGCTACATTTGACTTTGTTTTGTGCATGGCTTTTTTTGCTGACTTGTGGATCGCGTGCAGTACTACATCAGCGTCCCGCTTGCCGAGAACGACCTCAAGGGTGTCGGCCCCTTCATCTATGCCAGTCTGGAGTACGAGGCCTACACTGCTTAGATGGTGTAAGGGATGAAACAGTACATATACCGCGCGTTTTCAAATCTTCAATGTCCATATTTTTTTTACCCTGTCGCGAATGAAACACGAAGGATTTGTCAATGACCACCCACCCCAATCAGTATTTCCTGTTGCGCGTGACGTGCCCTCGTTGCTCCCATGACCCAATGATTGCTATTTTTTGCCGCGCGCGAAGCTAAATATGCAGCTTACCCAGACGGTAGCACTGCCGTATCCGTTCAGACGCCCCGGTCAGCAAGAGCGTCACATGGACTCATCCAATCAGCTGCCAAGCTGTTGGCTATAGTAGGCGCCTGATCGATGTGTGGTTGCTCCACCTGGTCGTGGCAAGTTCCCTCATTGGGATTTTTGTTCGCTTCTTTCTTCTCATCGTACTCTTCCCCCTTTTTTAAAGAAGAAAATGGTATATATATGGATTATTAAAACGATTGCAAATCGCAATCCGAGCAAAATGTAAAAGCAGTAGAAGCGGCTGTTGTGCGCGAGAGGTTGCATCGTGGCGTCCATCCCCCGGGTATACTGACCAAACTCCGTAACCACTCTAAAGCAAATCGGAACCGGGTTCGCCCATCATTCCCCGAAGCGCCAAGTGAAAGACCAAAAGAGCCCCAAACAATATGTCCCCGAAAACCAAAAAAAATATGTGTACGGAAGAGAAGAAAAAAAAAATAAAGTCAGGGGGGGGGGGGGGGGGGGGGGGGGGGGGGGGGGGGGGGTCGGGGGGTGGAGGGGAGAGCGGATCGGGAGAGTATAAGAAGAAAATACAAACAAAACAAAACAAAAAACTCATAAACGTCGTAGCACATCAGTCCTCATCATCGTCATCACCAGAACAAAAGAAAAAAAAAAAAACAACCAACACTCCTCAGCTACTACAACCACCTGTCCAGGCCCGCATACGGCGGAAACCCCCTCCTCCCCCCAGACCCCCTACTCCCACCAACACCATCACTGCTCCTCCTCATCCCCGCAACCGGTGCACTGGGGCGGTAATTGTACTCCTGCTGCCCGGCGCCGGCGTTAAACGCCTGCCTCCTCACATTCTCCAGCGCCTGGCTCGTAGCGGCGCGCACCGCGAACGCCGACGCGTCTCCACCTGCAGCATACTGCTGGTGATACTGCGGCGGGTACGCATAGCCCGCGGTACCCACGTCGATGATCGGCGCGTCTGCACGGCGGTTGTTGCGGCGAGCGCCAGTGTTCGGTCTGGCCGAAGGCCTGGAAGAACGATGTTGGCGGGAGGAGGAGCTGCCGCTGGGGCCCCCGACACCCGTTCCGGGAGGGCTGTGGTAGTGCGTCCGGCTGGAATTCGAGGCGTAGACGGGGCCGGTGCCGTAGGCGTACATGCTCCCGCCACTGCTTCGCCTGGTTGAGGAACCGGGCTCGCCGGATAGGGGTGCTGCTCTTGCGGCGGCGGCGGCGGCTGAGCGGGTGTTGTAGCGATGTGTTGTAGTATACGCCGAGGAAGAGGGGCCAGCCTGGTGGTTGTGGCCGTGGTGCGAGGTCCGGTGCGCGTGGCCGGGGTGGTGCAGGGCGCACGAGGCGCAGGGGTGCGGGTCGGGATGGGCTTTGGGCGGGCCGCGTTGCTTGCCGCGGCCGCGGAGCTTGGTGCCACTGCCGCTACCACCGCCGCCTGCGCCTCCTTGGTTCCGGGATGAGGACCCGGGATAGTAATAGGACGAAGGGTAGTACGTGGTGGGGGAGGAGGAGGACTTGCTGGTCCGCGGTCTCTTGTTGGGTGATGAAGTGTTGCCGCCGCCCCACCATGATGAGCTGTTGGTGTTGTTGTTGTTGTTTATCGAGGAGGGTCCAGCCAGGCGGACCCGTTTGTTGTTGGGTGTGGTGAAGGCGTGGGGCTGGGCGCTTCCGTAAAGGGATGAGGCGGCAGCGGCGCGGGGCACCAGGAGCGGTGTGCTCTCGGCGGCTGCGGCGGCGGCGGAAGGATAGGACGCCGGGCGACGACGTTGGGCGGACGTGTTGGCCTTGGCCTTTGCCTTTTTCTTCTTGGAGTTGGAAGAGGCTGGGGCGGCGGGCCAGAACCAGCAGCATACCATGATGTTGCTTGGAGGTTCGTCGTTGTGGTAATAATCTTCAGTGAAGGTATGTCGAAGGACGGTGTGGGTGGGATGCGCGACAGTTAGGCCTTGGAACCGGAGTGTTTCTTGGAGAAGAGTGGAAGGCAGCTCTTGTCTTGACGTTCCTCTTCGGGTTGCTGAGGAGATGCAGAAGAGCTAGGCTGCTGCTCGCCTTCCTCGTGATCTGCCTGCTGAGGGCTGGGAGGCCGTCTCTTATGAAGGCGATGACGTGCAGGAGGGAGGCAACTCTTCGGCTGAGCCTCTTCTTCTTCCTCCCCTTCCTCTTGCTTCTTCTTAGCTGAGCGGAACAGAGCGCAGCGCCGATTGGGCTGCGGCTCTTCCTCGCTTTCCTTCTTGGGACAGCAGCAGTAGACGACGCAGGGGGATACACACTCCCAGACGAGCACAGCGGTCTTGATGATCCTGATAATCTCAGCAAGAGGTAACATTTCGATTGTGGAAGAGAGAAAGATCTTACAAAGACAGAAAGTAGGACAGGACGAAGTGAAGAAAAATCCAAAACTTCTCAAGGCCGAAAATGGCGACAGCTCCTCTTCAACAGCCCAGACACACCTCCACCAGACCACGCGTCGAGCAGGAGCACGCTGAAGCTGGAGCGTGTTCGCATCTGACCCGCCGGGATGACGACCTTTTACGCAGGTTGCTTCCGCGCCCTCCGACGACAAGAATCAGCACACGGGCGCGCCTTATGAGCATAGCATGTGCTAGCAGCTGAATTGGGCGCGGGGGGTCGAGGCGGAGAATTAAACAAAGAAATGACGAGCAGGCGAATGGCAGCAGGGCTGCTCACTGCAGCATGGGGGCGAGGGAGGCGGGCACCAGTTTCGGAATGACCATCTTGCATGCAGGCTGGGCTCGGGCGGGGCCGCCAACGTGATTATAACAGACGCAAAAGATGGAGACGCGAAAACAACACGAGGCCCGCTCAGGGTGGGTACGATGACTGATTTTTGAGGCGGGCATCTCGTGCGCCGGCTGAGGATGAGATGGTGGTGACCCTCCTTGTCATGGTGGGCCGCTTTGGTCCCATGTGATGGCGCTCGTGACCACCCTCGCTGCAGTCCCGCCCTCCCGCCCAAGCCCCGTTCCTGCAAGCGCTGCGTCATACCGACCGCACCAGAAGCAGGAACCCGCAGGAAGAGCAGCGGCAAGCGATGGCTCGGCCTGTCTGGACCTGTCAACCAAGACCAAGAACGCGCACGCCTCTTGGGGGCCACCAGCCCGTGGTGGCTGGCTGCTGCGGTCCGCCCCCGCCGGCTGCCCGTTCCCCCGGGCCTGCTCTCACTGGTTGTTGTCGAATGCGAGCGGGTGCAGGCGATAAGCGCGGAGCACGGTCCGAATGAGGAACGAGATGCTCCAACTGGAATTTCAACACTATGTACTTACAAAGGCGACGTGGTATCTAGATCTCTGTCTCTATCTGATGTGGTATGATGTTCATGGCGACGAATAATATGCCCCGGACTCCGTGCAAGGAAATTGCTGACACCCCCAATAGTCATCTTCTAAGCCCACAGCCCGCTCCCTCTCCTCACCGGGCTGCTGTTTCCCGCCGACGACGTCGCCGCACTGTACCCGGAATCCCGGCCCGGGTCGTCGTCGTCGATGTCAATGTCGAACTTCTCCTCGCCCGCCCCCTTTTCGTCAGCCCCGTCCCACGCCTTCTGCTGCGCGCCGCGCGTGTTCCACCGGAGCGTCCTGCCGAGGCTGTCGAACCACTCCGTCGGCCGACTGAGCACCGTGGGGAAAGGATACTGCGACGCCGCAATCGTAACGTGATCGCCTTGCCGCAGCTCCACACGCCCCTTGCCGTCGAAGGCGCAGTATGCTGTCGCGCGGCTATTGCGCGGAACCGCCACGCGGAGCAACATACTGTCATTGAGTAGCATCGGCCGGAACGAGAGCGTATGAGGGCAGATCGGCGTCAGGAGGATGGCAGGGATGTCCGGATGCACCAGCGAGCCGCCTGCCGAAAGCGAGTAGGCCGTGCTTCCCGTGGGAGTGGAGAAGATGCAACCGTCCGCCTGCACGATCGTGAGCAGCTCGTTCTCGCCGTACAACTCCAGGTTTGACACATATGGGCTTGGTCCGCGGTCGATGACCAGCTCGTTGAGCACTTCGTACTGCTCAGCTTCCAGGTGCGACGGCGACTCCGGATCCGAGGCATCGTGGCTGGGGTTTGCGCGGTAGACGGTGCAAGTGAAACGCATGCGCAAGTTGACGCGCATGCCCGCATCGCCCATGACGCGCGACAGCTGCTCCTTGTAGCTGTTGAACTCAAAGTTGGTCAGGAAGCCGAGACTTCCGAGACTGAAGGACAAAATCGGCGGCACAATGCGCTGGAACAGCCAGCTCGTGTACAGCACGGTTCCGTCGCCGCCGAGAGTGAGCACCAGGTCGAACTTCTCGGGCATTGAGAGACAGAGTTCCGGAGTCCAGTAGCGTAGCATGTTGCCGAAACGTTCGTCCTTGGCTAACAAGCCTGCAGCGTCGAATCGCCTCGAATTGCGCAGCTTGTGGTCGACGTAGACGTTGACGCCGACGTCGCGGCCGTGTCGCGGTGTGGTGAGCAGCCAGTCAGCCAGCTCGTGTGTGAGGTCGACAAGTTGGTTGTCGCGGGCCTTGGTGACAATCATGACATTCTTGACGGGAATCTTCACGGGGCGGCGCTGCAGCTGCTTGGAAACCTCGCGCACGCCCGTGGCTGTCTGCAGGAGGCGCGAGTGCGACATGCCGTCGTCCTCGCGGATCTCTTCCAGCACCTTGTCAATGTTGACGGCAGCATCGAATTTCTTGTGGAAGAAACACGGCGAGGCCAGGGCAGTGATCCTGCTGGCCGTCAGGCACTCGGGGTTCAAGGTCAGGTCCGCAAGGGCGCCCGACAGGCGCTTCCGCGAAAGGCCGGGGCGGGTCTGCGGTGAGTCTTGCTGCTGCTGCTGTTGCTGCTCGCGGTCGCGGTTGTTCTGCAGCAGGCCGTTGATGGAGGAGGCAATGGACATGTTGGAGGTTGGCGGCGGGCGCGACGCAAGAGCCTTCATGATGGTCTGTCGCGGAACCGAGTCGATGGAGACGGCGTTCTTGCGATGTCGGCGCTCGCGGAACGACTTGTGGGGCCGCTGGGCGAGTTGAGGCGGAGGGAACGAAGGCGCGGCGAGGCTGTGGACGGCGACGGGCGTGCTGGAGCGCTCGTCGTCTTCTTCAATAAAGGCGGAAGCCCTCGGGGTTTGTCCGCTTACATCCAGCGGCGGAGATACGAGTGGTGAGGTCTCAGAGTGGGCAGCGCAAATAAGGCTATCTCCGGTGGGGAGCTGGGGCGTGGGAGACGGCAAGCGCTGGTGGCGTGCGGGTGTTGAGGAGCTCCTCAGCCGTGTGGTGGGCGGGACGGGCTGCGACGGTTGGGTTTCTGGGGGGCCATGGTGATCGGGGCGGGCGAGGGCGTCTTCGATGGATAAAGAGGTGGGCGTGGGCGTGGAAGGCGGAAGCTGGATTCTACGGGCGTCCAGTGCGGAGCCGGGATTTGTGTCGGGCTCGGCGGCCATGATTACGGATTATGCGCTGTTGCCGAGTGCCGCGTCGCTTCGCGTTCCCCCACTGGCCGCGGCTGTCCCACAGCTTCCGATTGCACAACCGTCTGATTCGCGCCCGCTGTGACGGGACAGGGCCTGCAGACGTGCCTGACGCCTTGCAGTTTGCTTGTCGCTGGAAACTCGGCGTGCTGACGCAGGGTGATGCACGTCGACGCAGGTGCTCACGGCTGAGATCCAGTCCCAGCGGAGAATAGGTGCGAGAGATGAGGTGTGACGAAAAAGGGCGGCGGTAAGGAGCGGAGTGAGCCGGACGCACTGAGATCGAAAATGAGGCCTGCTCGGGTTCCGAAAGAGTGCAACAAGAAGAGAAATATAGGCACGAAGCGAAGAGAAGTGAACGAGGGGGGTGGCTTGACGGAGCTGAAGCAACGGACAGCGGCGAAAAAACGCGACTCTTAACTCGCCGCTCGACGACAACAACAAGCAGGCACGGACGCCGACTACGGGGTTCTTCGCGCGGCGCCTCGTGGAGCGATTGCCTATTCCTGATGTGTGAGAAGGCTCGGGGTAGGGACTTTGACACCGGGGCTGCCTCAGCACCGGCACGCCCCGTTCGGCCCTCGCTATAGCCCCGACCCAGCCCATCCAAGCTTCGGCCAAGCTTCTGCGGGACGGTTATATTGTCGGAAGTGAGCTATTTCGGACACGCGAGATCAAATGGATACGAAGAGGACGGTGTTGAGCTCCGCCGCTGCAATATGAGAGAACGCCCGCGGCCGAGGAGCGAGCGAGCCCCTCATTCCAGCAATTTCTTCAGGGGCTCCCGCCCTCCAGCTCGCAGCTCTGCATGCAATGGAAGCCCTCATGCTCCTGCAGGCCTTCACCGCTCCCAGCAACCAGGACGCTGTGAGACGTCTCATCTCAGCCGGGTCGATATGCCTGCAGCAACACCATGCCGATCACCGGCCGCCCCCATTTTTAACTGTCCAATTCCCCGCTATCTGCGGGTGAATCTCGCAGCCGCCCGGCTAAGACGGCGGAACCCTAGCCTGGTGAGACTCCTGGGGCCGGAGTGTCAAACACCACATATATGCGCGCTTTTGTCCCGCTGCTCTCACTGGCTTGGCTGCATGGCAAAGCCGCCCTGAATCATCAATCCCGCCCCAATCCCTCAGCCCACGTTTTTCTAGGCATTCTCGATTCATCCACTAGCACTCGATAACGGGCCGTTACCCAGACAAGGAACATGCATTTTGAGGACGGCTGCGTTTGAAGTCGCCCGTATCTCTCCGATGTATTCGCTCGTCGTCGGAAAAGACGGCGGAAAAGGCGGCGCCAAAAACAGCCACGCAAGCTGCTGTTGCTTGAAGCCAAGTAATTTGTCGACGCCTCCAGTTTTGCGTCGAGTTGCAGAGACGACGACGACAGCAATTGGCTAATTAATGCGGAGGGCGCACGACAGTTCGTCACGGAGAATGCGGAGGAGTGTGAAGCGATTGCGGAGCATGGTCCAGGCCGACGCCACGACTGCGCCGCCGCTAAAACCGCCGCCCAACGCTTCCAAGATCTAGCCGTTGGGCCAGTGGCGAGGCGCAACAAGTTTTTGCGGCTAGCAGGCGGAAACTCAATGACCTTGGCGGTTTCCAGTTTGTGCAGCCGTTTGCCGACGAAGTAGTAAAACGCTGCAAGCCTTTGGGGTTTGGTCAACGGCGCATATCCAGGGATGAGCGGTGGCTGAGGTGTGGGAGAATTTGCTGGAGGGAGGGGCCGAAGGCTGGTGCATCTGCGGCGCGCGCATCATCTATGATACCGACATGGTTTCAGCCCGCAAGCGGGCGTGGCGGCGACCACCAGGGCAGGCCACGAGTCCAATGACGTCGCAGACATCATCGGAATGCCTGAAGAAAGTAGCAGCCACAAAATGCCATCCGCTTGTGGCCGATTTTGAGGAATCTGCGCTGCAAGAAATCGGGACGATCCGCGCGTGGATGCGCAATGCTTGGCTTGCACCTGGCAGCCGCGACCCCTCCACCTACGTCATTTGTCGTCACCATAGCTTCCTCGCATGCCACCTGCACCACGGAAGGCGCCCATATAATCCTCAACTTGCGCCTCAACATTGACCGTTTCTTCTACAAACAAACGCACTCAAACAAACACTCAAAACAAATCTCCACAACTTTTCCAAACTCAACCACATTACCACATTCATCATGTCCGACAAGAACACCTCCACCCTCCAGTCCTACGTCGACTCGGCCACCAGCGCCGTGCAGTCTGCCATCGGCGCCGTCACTGGCAACCCCGCCGACAAGGTACGCTTCGCACGCCCCATGTCCCGCCTTTTTAGCACCAGTTCTCTTTACTAACACTCCACCATAGAAGCAAGCCGAAGACAAGAAGGCTGAAGCCCAAGCCAAGGACGACCTCTCGCACGCCGCCGCCAAGGCCGGCCCCTTCACCGTCAGCTCCTCTGGCGTCGCCAAGGACGACCCCAACCGCACCCAGGGTTCGTGGAACCAGACCGTCGGCTCCGGCAAGGAGATGGTTGGCAACCTGGTCGGCAGCGAGTCGCTGAAGCAGGAGGGCGCCCGTCAGAACCAGGAGGGCAAGGGCCAAGAGGCTCAGGGCCAGCTGAGCGACCTCGGCGGTGGCATCGCCGACAGGGTCAGCGGCACCGTCGGTGGCGCGGTCGCCGGCCTCACCGGCAACGAGGATGCCAAGAAGCAGTACGAGAAGCAGCACGACCAGGGCAAGACGTCTCAGCGCGGCGTCGAGGCCGAGCTGCAGAAGCAGGCCGAAGCTCAGAAGTAGGGTGATGCTCGATCCTCTTTCTACCCTAGGGAACGCCCCATGAGTATGAAGATTCCGATTATGACTTTGTAGTTTATACCCTGAAATCAACTTGCTTCCTTCTTGACCAACCAGTTCGCAACTTCCGACAACGTGGTATGAAACGAGATATGTGTGACAGCTTAACCAACATGTGCTAGAGCAGATCTGGATGGTTCTGAGTCTGTGCTCACTAGGGAGATGTATGTTGAGTAGGTTAGTGGAAGCTTAAGAACACGCTTATCTTGTTCTAGCGCGCCGGACAATTACCATGCAAAGGGTATGTCTAACTGTAACTTATTAGCGCACAGGTCGGAGGCGGTCCTTTGCTCCTCATACTCGACGTCTTCTCAAAATACAACGTCACTGACAGATGATGATTCAGCAGAGGACCCACGATTTTAGCCAGCTTTAGCAAATCCAATAACGCCTTCGCGGTCTCAAAGAGAAGATATTAAAGACTGTCTCCGCCGTTATGCCAAGGTCTTCAAAGTCTCGCCAACTCTGAACCAAACAGCCGATTAACACCCCATGTCAGGAAGATCATCGACTTCGTCCTAAAGCTTCTCGTCCACGTCAAACTTCCCTGCCTCCAAGACAGCCAAGCCAATTTCCCTGTCCACTCTCTGTCCTGAATGATCCCATCACGGCCGCCGATGTAAGTGACCAGGCCTTTGGGCCGGAACTTGTACGGCGTCTCGGAGCCGCTATTCAAGACACTTGCGAGATACTTCGCTTTCTGCGTTGCCACCTCGGCTGTCGTCGGCAGCGGGGCATCCTCGATATCACATGCATCCCCCAGCCCATAGACGCCCTCCCAAATCTCATCTCCCCCTTCATCCCCATCGTTTTTCGGTTTGAGAATGCGGAGCCGATTGTCCGTAAGTAGACGCACCAATCCGGAAGTGTACTTCTTCGCATCGAGCCTCTCGATCAGCGGCACATTCTTATTTCCCGTCGCCCAGATGAGCAAGCCGCATGGAAGACAACCGTCCTCCTTAGTGTACAGCTCGTTCTGCTCGACGCGCTCGATGTGCGAGTTCGTCCGCACCTCCACATTCCGCTCCATCAGCCGCTCACGCGCGTACTCATACAGCTTCTGATCGTACGCGCTGAGAATGTGCGGCCCGACGTCATGAATCGCGATGCTCAGCTTGTCCGCGACGCCGGGATACAGCTTCAGCAAGTCGGACTGAGCCAGGTCCCAGAGCTCGGCGCAGATCTCGACGCCGGTGGGGCCGCCACCGACGATGATGACGCGCAGCTTGTCGCGCTGCTGCTGCTCGGTCAGGCCGGGCATGGACGCCTTCTCGAGCTGCTCGAAGAGGCGGCGGCGCAGCTGGCGGGCGTCGTCGACGGTGCGCACGAACTGGGCGTGGCGCTCGACTCCCGGCGTCCCGAACATGTTGGGCACGCAGCCCGGGCAGATGACGAGGCGGTCGAACGACTCCTCGAACCAGTCGTCCTGCCGGCACCAGTCGAAGGCCGTCTTGCAGCGCAGCCGCCGCCGCGCGAAGTCGATGGCCTCGACGCTGGCCTTCACGTAGCGCACCCCTTTCTTCTTGCCGCGGATCGGCTCCTCGGCGAGGTAGAAGGCGAACTTGCCCGTGGCCACGCTGGCGAGGAGGGGTGTGTAGACGAGCGACGGCTGCGGCGAGATGATGGTGATGGCGAACTTGCGCTCGTCGAGCGACGTCGCCAGCGTGTAGCCGGCCCATCCCGTGCCGATGATGGTGATGCGTTCCCTGCCGTTTGCCGCCTTCATCGCGTCGTCTTCGTCGTCGTTGTCGATGTACTCGTTGAGGTTGTCTTCCGATTCGTCTTCGTCCGAGTCGTAGTACGGCGGCATGTCTCCATCCTCCTCTTCCTCCAGCCGAGCGGAACCGGGCTTCTTTTGTATCATGGCTGCGGAGCGCGCGGCGGAACGGGAGTGAGCGGGGCGGGGGTGTAGAGCGCGAGTAAGTCGAATCTGTGGGGAACCTGGTCGCGCATCTCGTCGTGTTTAAGTATATCCCCGCAGTCTGGAATGCTGAAACGGTAATACGTCGTCTGATTGGTCGAGGAGGGCGTGTTCCGGAACCGGGATGAACTCAATTTGCGAAGGGCAATGCTGATTGGCACTCCATCTGGGCCAAGTGGTGGGGTAAGCTGAGCCTTTGTCAACAACTCCATGAAAATCTCGGAGCATGTCGGCTTCCCCGCCTGGAAAGATATTGTGTTCGAGCCAGATCGCAAATACTCTACATTCAATGACGAGATGGTAGTGTCTCCCAAGTTCGCCCGGGAATAAAGGTGGACAGAGAACCAAGTCTCCGGGTAGCTCTGGTAGTTCATTTGCTGACATGTGATTGCGCGATAGATACAGGTATCCGTAACCTAGTCTTGATTCTCAGCCAGTGCAGGCTCTCCTCAAGAGCAATACCCTGGAAGTTGGTTTGCTGCATTCTCTGCAGTGCAGGCCTGAGCAAGAGCCAAATTGTACTGCTTGATTGAGTAGACCGTAGAAACTGTCCCCGCCACGATGCTGACTACTGTTAAAACAATCACCGACAATGCTACCCAGAACGTTGCCCATTGGTTGAAGTTGCGCTGATCCTTCAATAACTGCCAAATATCTCTTGGTGGGTCTTCAAATATGTCAAGAAGGTCAGACAGTCTGTGTCCCCAGTAGACGTAGTGCTCGATGTCGGGTATGCGCTTCCTTCCGCACCGGCCAAGGCCATATATTGGCTTGTTGTTGTCCCGTAGAAATTTCCTAGCGTCCTTATCATGCCATGGAAAAAGGACTTCGAAGGTATCGAGGGTCTCCACGAGCAATGCCTCGGGAATAATTGGCTCTTCGGTAGAATCCAAGTGATGCTGAAGACATACCTTGTGTTGGTACACATTGAGTCGTCTTGTCCTCTTGTTGAACTTCAGGTGATCTGCCAAGTTGTTGGTCCAGTAAATTTTGACTCCGCATGTCCTCAATAGGAATGTCATAGTGAAGTTCTCATCGATCGCGCTATCTCGTTTGCGAAGTGCTCGGCCACAGCTCCGTTTGATTTGTTCTTCCACAAGGCCGTCTATTGTTTGTTCGTCCTGCCAGATGATAGGATCGACATGTATATCCACAGCCCCGGAAGTGGATGGTTCAGAATGGACATGTAGCGTAAGCAATAGTCGCGCAGCAATCTCCATCTGGTCCAGGATTGTTTGATCATCAACATTGAGGAACCTGGAACGGATATGATTGAATAGCTCTCTTCTGCTTTTGTTGCGGTTTTTCCTAAAATCATGGACAATGTTGAGAGTTGCATCCAGTGTCTGGATAGCAAGCTTCGAGGGACGACGTGGATGATTCAGTTCTTCGTTGGTAAATTCGAGGAATTTCTCGTGAGCTTCATCAGAGAAGCACTTTTTCTCAAGCCTTGATGATGGCCATATTCGTGAGATGATATCGTATGGAGTCAAACCCTCTATACAAAGAGATTTGGGCGTAGCAGATGAAAACATATTTCGTCCTATATGTTGCCTGTGATTAGCCCTGGATGATGCGCTTGCACGGTTTTATATGGATAAGCGTCCACCCCACCCTCCTCTCCTCTTCATCATAGGCTAAAAAGCAGTGCTGTGTCAGAGAACACGTCACTGTTCGTGCTACGGCTGGGTTTCAGCTCAATGTGTCTCAACCTCGGCAGAATTATTAGGATCGCGGCTGTGTATGTCTTCTTATTGGGCAAGAGCGATGAAGTCTGCCTTGTGCTACCAAGAATCAGGCTCAGCCTGCATCAATCAATGAGGGATTATCTTACCCCGCAGCTCCAAGGCTTCTGACAATAATGCAATTATAACCGGGGTTGCTTGAAAAGTTTTGCTCATAACTCCAATATCTGGCATGGTTTGTGATTTCATTGTTTCACCTTCGAAAAATTCTCATCCAAGCTTGACAACTTTTGATCTTTTCAGTCTTTTTTTTTGTTCCCTTTGCTTACGCAATCTGCAAGCGCGATGGACCATTCTCTCATTTTTCACGAATGGATGCACTAATAAGGCTCGTTCGTGGGCAAAACCCCGATAATCTCGGCACCGTTCGCCAAGTGCAAACGCCATCCCACTTTGTTGTTCTGGACAACTCCGATCATCTGGAAGA
This sequence comes from Lasiodiplodia sp. COLG20, assembly GCA_009801085.1. Classification (NCBI taxonomy): domain Eukaryota; kingdom Fungi; phylum Ascomycota; class Dothideomycetes; order Botryosphaeriales; family Botryosphaeriaceae; genus Lasiodiplodia; species Lasiodiplodia sp. COLG20. The sequence continues at coordinate 3,145,456 of VNWV01000004.1, forward strand.
ACTCTCTTCTCCGTCACTAGCTGTCCCGACCCACGACCCGGTGGTGCCCGCACGGAATCTCAACAGTGTCGTCACAACCAGTTCGTCGGAGCTCTCTCTGAAAGCGTCCTCTCCTGAAACCCCGGGTGACACCTCTACTCAGTGTTTCAAGAACCAAAGAGGGGCATCTGAAGAGAATTTGCAAAGAGATTTCGCGCAAGGCTGCCTTATGAAAGGCAAGGGGGCCATCGATCCTCGGGCAGAAGGCTGCTACGTCGTCAAGACAACGGATGATCAATTTTCGTCTTCTTGCCTATCTTCTCATAGTAGTGGCCCCAGTAGCCCACACACCCAGACGACGGATTGTACAGAACAAAGTCTCTCATTCGACCGCAGCTCAACTCCAGCCAGCGACCTGTCCATTGCTTTGCCACCTTCGACACTCTGCTCTTCAAGGGCTCTATCAACGCACGAATACGTTGTTACGATTACTCTACCATCTGATATGGTGCAACAAGTGGAAAAAAGGCTGTATCATGGTAGTATGAAGGACATCCCTGTACCCCATTATTTGCAGGCAATATGGGAAGGATCAATATGTGCACGCGTTAGGGACGACGTTTGCACAATTCTTGCGGAACTAAGTCATTCAGGAAGGCAATTCGAGCCAGATCTCCGCATGAGCGGACGGAGCAAAAGAGGGAGCACTTACGTTGACCTTCGTCCAACTGTATGCATACGATGCGGCAACAGGAAGGCGGTTAGGGTTGTCAAGGAGGCCATCAAAGACCTGTCCTACTTAACCGCCTTTAGCCAGGGGCACTTGGAAGTCCTTGTCGGCCCGCCTTATCTTGCAGGATTCGAGTTGATGAACACCATTCAGCTGTCGAACCTTCGCGACGAAGAAGGACTCTGGATGCACCACGGTTATTCGGTACATCTCCATATACCGCAGCTGCCACCAGTTGGTTCTACTTGTGGGCTGGAACTTCTTGTAACCGTCACCCAAAACGACTGTATCGTAGCCCAGAGGATGTCGACACTTGGAGGTCTCATTACTATCGACCAAAATGTTTTCGGGCTGACCACAGGACACGCAATCCGCTGCAGTATTGAGGAATTGGTGGAGCAACAATTGAGGATGACGATCTGGATACATGCGATGGTTCTCTCAGCGACAGTGATGAGAGCATCAACGAGACAAAGCCATTGATTTCGAACCAATCTGCCCAGAAGCGCTCCCCTTCTTCGTCAAGATCCACGGATTTTAATTCCAGAAGTTGGTCTAAAGTTTCATGTCTCGCATCTTCATATTTTCGCGCAAGCTACACATCCAACATACTTGGCGACCAACTTCCATCAACGATTCCTGCCGCAGACTTTGCACTTATTCCGGGAGTAGCTTTTGGGAATATCTCATTGAGAAATAGCTACGGAGATCCCATATGTGGAAGCTTCCGGACGGTGAACGGCCATCTACCAGATTCGTCACTTTGCGAAGGTCCAGTCCATATCCTTTTGGGGCACGAGCAAATCAGCGAAGGTTACCTTTTACCGAGTCGATCGACATTTATATCTGGCGATGTTGTATTTGACACAAGGAAGATACAATTGGGATCACCATTACGTGAGTGATTGCCCCAATGTCGTATTTTGTTGCTAACTTCCTATAGCCAAAGGATGTTCAGGAGCATGGGTAGTACGTGGAGAGAACCTTTGCGGGGTCATGATTGCAGTCTACGGTAATGACCCGTACGCACACATGATATCTGCAGAGAAAATGTTTTGCGGAATCAATGGCCACTTCTCGCCACACGCTGTAATTCAGGTTGCGACCGAAGACCAAATCCAGCTCATTGATAAGGACCAACAAACGCCTTCCTCATTGGCAGAAAGAAGGCGACACTACCATAAAAATGAGAGAGGGACTAGTCCAAATATATCACCGCACGAGATAACAGATCAGCCTCACACACCAAGCTCTCCGACAAGATCGCTAATGCGCCCGCGGAACAGATCGCGTGCTGCCATACTATTTGCTTGGATGAAAAGATGTGGTACCACAAGTCGGCGCTTACTGCATGGACTGCGGCCTCGTCCACTCAATTTGAGGGGACATCTACCCGTCATTGCATTTATTGCGATACTTCTGATTGGGGTATTAATCGCTTCTCTCGTGCTGCTGTTCTTATTCCGCAACCAGGACTCGTAAGTACAAATTATTTTTACCAAGGCTAAGAGAACATACCTTCTTACGAGTGTCAACAATATAGGACCACCTCATCCTCTTCCAATGCTATAACCATAGTCATTGGGGCTCTATTCGGTTGCGTTACGGTTCTCGGCATTATATTGGGGGCCCTTCTTTCCCGTCTAAGGAAAACTAGTCGCGCCCATCGTGACCCAAGCAACAGTCGCACCAAAGCGGAACATGACATATTGCTGGAGGATATTGTCCCCGTTTAGGGATTGCGTACCTATGGCGATGATGTAAACATGGCTAGCAAGACGATGAACACAAGATGGAGGCTGCTTATTCTGCAATATCTCTGGCAATTAACTTCTATTTCACTCACTAAGCTATAATTAGGGCCATAGGCAGCTATTTCGAGATAACGAGCTCTAGAAAATATAAATGCGCCTATCGCTTTCGCTCACGAACGAGTTTCGCCAACTATAAAGTTCTTTGTCTTTGTAGCGTATCTGTATAATATTGCTCAATTCTTTACCTGCAACGCATCCAGCCTCTTTACGGCCTCTTCATTACTGCAGTAGTCAATCCTACAGCCTTGGGTTCATCCGTTGGGTTCCTTGGGCCAGATGGTCCTCGCGCTAATTTTTTTGCGCTCCGGCCGCTGCTCTGCAGCAAGCCACCGGGCCTTCCTTAGTCTCTTGTAATATTTACTTTGAAATCATCCAAAGTTACCCTATCAGAGATATCTTATTTGATGATGAGTCTATCGGTGGTGTATGCTGATTGCATTGACTGCATTATTGCGGCGGCCTTTGACAGAATGTCGATAAGGTTCCATGGTCAAGGGTTTGCCGGTGTATCTTGGATGAAAGTGGCTGGTTTAGGTGATGTCAGCAGCAAAGTATAGCAATATTCTGTAGGCTTTTCCAGGAGCTCTCAAAGAATGGCTGGAGGAAGACACCGTCAGGTTTGTGAGAAACAAATTTTTATTACCGAACTGCGTAATGCATCGGCAAAATATTCTCTTTACTGTACATGATAAATAGGTGAAAGTATTATTAGATGAATATATCATCCAATGTATGTGGTTTAAATTTTATGTCTGGATGTGTCTACGAATTCAAAATCGACGTCTATATTCAGATGTATCTTGGGATCGTCATCGATATTTATCACGCTCAATTCATGTTGACATTGCATTAGAATATTTGAGTCAACTTATAGCTTTGCATAGGAATAAAAAAGGTGGTGATGTGGCTGCTGCGCCCACCGCTTTCCGAGCCCAGTACCATACCAGAGCGTCCGATCCAACTCAGGTAAGACATTCCTCTAACCCAGACAGCTTGTGTTATAGCATTCCCCTCATCAGATACCTGTTCATGAATACTCCTCAGCAGCAGGTGCCAGCTCCTCCCAGCATCGGACGCTGATCAGGAGAAACCCCCCAGTATCCCCATGCCTGTAATATCCTTGCGTGCGGGAGAAAGAAGAATTGATGCCAAAAGAATAAGGTAGAAAACACACCCGCCAGGAATGACACAACCACGACGGCGACCTTTTTGAGAGTGAGCTGTCGAGACTGGACTTGCACATTCTCAACAAGGCTTCGGAAAAAGCTCTTCTGCTCTTCGGACAGAGGAGCATCGTCAATGATTTTCCCCATTTCTTTTCCCTCATCATCTTCTGCACTCTTCGCTGCGAGCATTACCTTGAGGTCGTCCAAATCATTCCTTTTCCTTTGCATGATGGTCTGAACAGCGTCTTTGAAACCGCTGATATACTCTGTGAGTTCAACATGATGCACTCCCAAACAATTGCGTTGCTCTTTCACGAACTGACTCAAACTTTCTGCCAACTTCTTGACTTGGTCCTCTTCTTGGTGTTTGCTGAATCTGAAACGCATAACAAGGGAGTCCATAGGTGGCCGGTCCTTGCGGAATACACGGGAGGAATCCTGTGCGGGTTCTACTTCGTCCAAGGACTTGGGATAGATCCAGATGTGATCGAAGCTTGTGGGTTCCCTTGAGAAGAGCACTGGAACAAAACGACGGTTATCTGCATTCGGGGCACTGATGATTTTCCTCCTCAACTCCACGGAGTCGAAACCCTTGGGTGAAGAATTCTTGAGCTTGCGAAGGGCCCAGATCAATGCATGTGTGAAGGAATGCTCTCCGGGCCCGGGTGTGTATTGGTCACGGTCGCACGCACCCAAGAATTCGAAGCTGGGGCTGTGGCTTGATCGTGAGTGGGGCCGAAGCGCACCCGCTTCGCAACAGTCAAAAATCACAAAGATATCAGCTTCCCTTCCTCTCAAGGTACTCTCCGCTACATGCCACGCAACGGTGTTGAGTTCGACCTGGTCGTCCTGTCTCGATTGCTGGGATGAGTTACTTAAAGCATTGTCAGATTCATTTTGCCCCATCAGATGCCCCTTGTTCGACTTACCTCGTGATGTTGAGTTCGCCCTCATTTCTACCGCTGAAACCATGACCAGCGTAGTAGACGATGCATAGGTTGTTAGGGTCATCGTTCTCTATAAGAAACTTAATGAGGATGCCCTGAAGCTGTAGCTCGACTTTTTTGCCCTCCTTCAACCGTTCTTGACGAATGTTGTTGAACTGGTAATCGTTTTTAAACACAGATGCGAGTTCTTCGAGCTATCATATGATTAGCTTCATTGTCTACCGCATATAATGGTCTGGAATGGAAATGTCGAACCTCTGGCAGTACGTGAATGTCGGACTCCTTCTGGTCCCAAGAAAGTAAGAGCACCGAGACCCGGTTATGTTTCACAGGTGCTGTGATGGACCTGAAGTTCTGTTCAAACACCCCCTGCAGTCTTTGGACCTTTTCTTTGGTTTGCCTGTCCTTGTTTGGGGTCGGGGAGGGTTTCAAGGCTGCAGTTGCACCACGTGGTGAGGTGTCGGTATCCATTTCGACTGGGCGAGGCATAGCTTCTGATGCTCCTATGGGCTCCGATTTTGAGATGTGCGGCCGCCTTGCATATTTAATAGGCTGTAAACAGCCCCCAATGACGTATCAATCAAGATAAAATTGCTATTCGGGAATGAGCGGCGACGCCGGCAGTCAGCGGCTTGCTTGATGCTACCTTGAGGCTCTGCTTGACTGTAACATAGCCGCAGTGCCTCTCACCAGGAGCTCGTCTAGACCCTTTGGTGTAATTGTGCATCGAGGCTGAGCAGCCGCAATCATCCTGTTGGCGAACGTGTTGTTGAGAAGCTTGCAGTAAGCGTGCTTGTGCAATATAAGCTGCAGATTCAGCCTTGAAGCCTTGCATCGATAAGGAAGCACAGATTTCGATAATTGGATAGCTTTGCTTACTGCAAATTGCAGCCTTACTCGATTTTTCGTCGGCTGCGCACGTACGACGTTGCCCCGCACAAGGCTGCCAAATGCGATCGCTCGTCACACACCAGTGGCGAAAGTCGCAGTTGCCTTTCACATGTTGGTAAGAAAAGATGCCTGCCTAAAGCCGCCTCTCTTCTGCCTTGGGATGCACACAGACGCCCAGAACGTAAAAGCGCACCGTTGGAATCCAATCCAGAGCCATTGAAAGCAACAAGACTGTTTACCTCGAGCGCTCACAGCCGCATTCACTGCAGCTAGCTGTCAAACATGGCCCCCATCGAAACTGGCAAAGATCTCGCTATAGAGGAGAAGCCCGAAAGCCCCAGTTACGACAATGCGGACATAGAAGTGGCTCCTGCGGTAAAGGATGTCAATGTGGTGGAAGGGACAAACAACGATGCCAATGATGAAGATGTAAGACTCTGTGACCGATCGCTGACCCCAAGCTGACCATGTTTCAGTATACCAGCCCCGATTCTGAAGTGACACGCTCGTACGTCCCCAGGCCCCAGGATCCTCAGGTTCGTGTGATCAACGTTCAGTATAAACAAGCAGCTCACATAGAGTAGACCCAGCGCCAGGCCTTCAAGGTTGGTGATCAGGCGCGGCTTCCTAGGCGTGGAGGGCCACCGATGGTGATTACGATTGTAGAGGTGCAACCGAAGAGGTCGAATTGGGAGTATCAGGTCGAGGATAGCGAAAGAAAACCGGTGAACACCATTCCGGGCGGTAGGGGGTACGAATGGATCAAACAGAATCGCCTTATCAGGACATAGGCGCGTCTGCCTGTTTGCCCCGCTCGTAGCCTGTAAGATGCAGGGTTTCGTGCATATTGGCCCCGCCACGGCAGACATGTTTCTCCGCCTTGTTCTAGATAGTAGTTTATCATATTTAAATCAACCGGCTCCCATGGAGGCCGGGTTTCATTCCATGCTCTTCATCCATCCTTCATAACTTCATCAATAGCCTCGTCGCAAATGTCTGAAAAAGATCTGGAGGCCCAACGGATAGAAATTTGCCCCAGTGCAGAAAGTTCAGAACAAAGCCTGCCAGAGAGCTCTGATCGAACTGATACATCATCTCAAGTTTCTAGCGCCGCTGGTGAGATCATCCAAGCCTTTCTCGTGATGTGCATTCAATGACCTGAATCCAGACTGCGGCCAGCAGAGGCCATGGTGGTGGCCGAAATGGCTGTCTATAAGTTTGCTTTTTGGGGAAGGTGACGGCCTCGACACAGAAGTCAGAATCTGTAAGATTGCCATTATTCTGAACTTTGAGAAAGGCTTTTCATTAACCGGTTGAAGTGGAAGAATGCCCCAAGGGAGACCCAAGGATGGCAGCTTTCCTTGACAGTGATGAGAACTTCATGATGTACCGCAGGTTCGGTTGGTGTCAATCCAGGCTACTTTTGAGAAAACAGAAGGAGATCGCCGATATGGAGAAAGATCTTGAGTTTCAAGACATTTCCTTTCGTGATGAAGAAACAAGAGAGGGACGCAAAGAGATCTCGCACTATAGGGAGGAGTTGCTGAGCAAGCTCGAGGATAAGCTCACACAATACAGTATTCAGTCTCCAATTACCAATGCGAAGGCTCTGCTAACGGTTACTTAGCTCAGCTGCTCACTGCAGCCAGAGATATGATGCTCATAAGGCGCCCATCTACGTCGGAATATCGCAGCCTGCGCTACTACTGTAAAGCCAATGCACAAGACATTGATGGTCTGGAGGATGAGTGGACCCGTCAAAAAGAAGATCTCGTTACACTCCGACCTGGCAGAGAGCATGCCTGGTTGGACAGGATCCTCGAAATCCTGTTGCGGAAAACTCGCTCGAAAATTGCTCGCAGAATATTCTGTTCTGATGTGAGCAATTGCAATACCTTTTAGAAGATATTGAAGAAAGCTGACAGTATGCAGGAGACGAGAAAAAAGACTAGCGGTTCAGATATTGTGTACTACACACGAAGCCGGATTGAAGGACTCGCAGCTGCGATAATCACCGCCACAATCTTGCTCCTTCTGGTGATGCCAACGTACTTGCTATATAACCTGACAACAGACACGAACCAGGCATCTCGTACCAGTGCCTTGTGCATTGGGGTGCTGCTGATATTCACTTTGGCTTTCTCAGCAGTGCTATCGCTTTTTACGCGAGCCCAGCGTCACGAGATCCTTGCTTCGGCAGCGGCGTAAGTATACCAACTCAGTTCAAGCTCAAAGCTACTAGTTGACGAAATCAATAGATACTGTGCTGTGTTGGTGGTATTCTTGGGCAACATTTGATGAATTCTCTATATAAATGCAATGAGAAGAATCCAGACAATTTCCATCACACCAGTGCCACTGTATAACCCTCAGTATCTACATGAAACATTTCTGAATTTGCATGGTCAGGAGGCAGTACAAAGAGTGTGAGTGGCTAATCTTTGGTAAGTGAGGTAAATATGCTACGGGCATGTAGATAATCATTTACAGAGCACGAATGCTGCGTACGAACCAGGCAAAATTTACTTTTCATGCAAAATAAGTCTCGCCCCGGGCGTGTACTTGAGTTTTGACTCGAATTCAACGCTTCGATTTTACTGCTTAAGGCTTATTGCCTCTCCCGACTGCACGGTGATATTTAGCTCACAGTGATGCTCATGGGAAGCATGGCCAAGTAATCATGGAATACTTTTGAGCTGAGCTGCTCTACGCTATATTTTCTTTTAGACTAAGCATGATTCTCTTTTACAGTGCATCTGCTACATTTTCGGTAGAAACTGGAAAGTCATCAGCAAGTAATGGTTCGACTTAATACGCTTGTCCCCCACCCATCGATGCTCAAGTCCACCAAGAAAAACCAACCCAAAGCCCAGTCTCCCGTCGGTATCATCCGAAGCTTTAGCTATCTCACTACTATCGATACACACTCTGAAAATGACGACTTGGATGCTTTCAGTGTCTTGGCGTGGGGGCATATGAATCCAAATTTGCGCTGTCGAGTTCGTAAATTCGGTATGCATCACAAGATACTGCGGTCATCTGAAAGGAAGAGCTCACTTGTTGGTATTTTCTAGATATAGGTTAAGGCGACCTGTAGCTGACACTTTTCACAGAGTTTGCGGGCCAAAGCGGATGGATGCACCTGATATAGACAGCAGAGCCTCATCCTCCAAGCCATGGATTCCGTGGTGTGGTTCGCTGACATGATAAGAACCACGTGAAAGCTGCAGCCCTATATGCACGTCAGACGCCAAGGGGTACAGCCCGTCGGTAGGAATGGATGTTGTGGGGTGCAACTGCCGATTGTAGCTCGTCAACCGAGACTGATTAGGGGCGGAACACGATTGAGACCAACCTCAGTATTCACCGTGGCTTAGGCCAACATATCGTCGGAGCGACACTGCTCAAAGACCAAAAATAATGGAAAGCTGTGAATTGATGCGTATAAAAGCCTGTCTTTTCTTGATGGACAAGATGTAAATCATCATTGTCCAAGACCCACGAACATTCCGCAACCATGAAGCACAGCATCGCGCTAGCCATTTTCGGAGCAGCAGTCTCTGCAGCCACGGGGGATGGAGTTGCCCGAAAGTGCAGCAGCTACCCATTCCCAGAATTTGTCTGCATGCATCGATACGGCAGTGTCCTGCCGCTGGATTTTGTCCGCACTGAAAACTTGACTTTCGGGCAGCAGAAGACATACGGGTCGACTTCAGTGCCAAATGACCCCTCATTCTCAAACGTCGCAAATGCAACCTTCCTCGTCTGGGACGAGAAGCTTGCTAAGGAGATCCTAGGCGAGGACCCCGCCTACGAATTCATGTTCAAGATTGACGAGTCCATTCACGAGGCTCCAGTGTAAGTCAGCTCACTTCAACGCTTATTGAAGACACTAGACTGACAAGCCATCCCAGTTACGTGCCCGACACGAATGAACTGTTCTTCTCCAAGCTAAAGAGGAACTGGCTTTCACAGTACGTTGTGGACTTCAATAACGACCCACCCACTCTATCGGAAAAGACGGCGTCCCCTCCCATCTATGCTCCCGCGGGTGCTCGATACCGCGACGGCCTCATCTACTTCGCTGTCGGCGGCGGCAACGCCTCGCTGGAAGGCCACGCTTTCCGCCCGGGCATATACAGCCTCAACCCAAAAACCATGGAATCCAAGGCAGTCGTCAACAACTACTACGGCCACTACTTCAACCTGGCAAGCCCCTTCCCCTCAACCTTCCCCTCGTCCCTGACCCAGAACCGCAGCTAACCGCCAGCAGGTCGACGACCTCGACATCGACGCCCACGGCAACATCTGGTTCACCGACAACCGTACGATCCCCATCACCCACCCCCCACCCCCCAACACAACTAACACCTCATCATAGTCCTCGCCCGCAACGCCCACATCAACACCGCCGCCCCACAAATCGGCGCCGCCACCTACCGCTTCTCGCCGCGCACCGGCGCCGTCACCATCGTCGACGACACGCTACAGCAGCCCAACGGCGTCGCCTTCTCGCTCCCGGACCGCCGCACCCTCTACCTGACCGACACGGGCGCCGGCGTGCCCATGATCGACCCGCGCGTGCCCTGGAAGGACGTGCCGGGCATAGCGTGGAACGGGACGAGGAAGAGGACGGTGTACGCGTATGACGTCGTCGACGACGACAAGACCGAGGGCCAAGCGCCGTATTTGAAGCACAAGCGCCCGATTTACGCGGCCATGGAGTACGTGCCGGACGGGTTGAAGGTGGCGGCGAATGGGTACGTGTTGACGGGGGCCGGGAAGGGGGTCGATGTGCTGGAGCCGCGCAGCGGGAGGCCGGTGTTGCGGGTGCAGACGAATTTCACGGCGGTGAATTTCGATTTCGTCGGGGCGGAGCGGGACGAGTTGTGGATTGTTGGGCAGGGCGGTGTTGCGCGGGTGAAGTGGAATTTGACGGGGCCCGTCTTTTGAGATCCTCCCGCCCACCCCCGCGTCTCTGTTTTATTTGTAGAGCTGGTTGTCGATTCGGGGGATGTTGAGGTTGCATCGGGCGGTAGGCACTAGTGTACTTCAGAACCGTATTATTCTACGATATTGTTAAAGCTTTTCGGACCCTCTTGTTGAATGTAACCACTGTTTACCTCATGCACCAACCGCAAAAGTCCGTGTTGGTGTTGATTATATATAATGCTTAAATACTGCAGTCTAGACAGTGCACATTTCCTTTCAAAGATTTCAGAAATTTCTCGAGGCCCACACAGGAAATCATGCGTTTCAACGTCGTCTTGCTTTATATTTTCCTTGGGACCGCCATTGCATGCGCCAATGATGACCTTTGGTGTGGTGTACGTAGTGATGCCTTATTATACTTGCCTCAAGAAAGACTCTGACACTCTAATTAGATATGCAATGGTCTTTCATGCAAAAGTCATGACACGGGCTGGGGAGTCAATAGGAGGTGTTGTCCGGGGACTTCAGTATGTATCCGCATTTGGAGTAATAGTTTAGAGATGATTGACTTGATATGTAGTGTGTTGGCTTCGGCGGTGGGGACGGCGTATATTGCGGCTCTAAGAGATCGACTCCAAAGGCCTGTTATGACTGTCCTGTACGTCACGGGTAAAACACTTGGGGGCCTCTCCCATGGAAAATTGAGCTTCGCACTATGCACCGCTAGGGTAAAATGCTACTCATAGTGTCTGACTGAAATTCCTAAGTCGCCTGTTTTATTTTTTTTTCTTTTTGGTTGGAATTCCATTCGATTTCGTCTATCTTGTAATCTGGTCGAAGACATGGAAATGGAATCCTAACATGGATTGGAGAGAGGCAGGCCAGAGGAGCCTTTTGAAATGCTTAATAACTAAAACGTTCATTGGGTATCGTTACTCATATCTACACATATCCGCATACAAATCCGTTTTTCTCCTCCCATCTCCCACTTACAGAGCAAGAACAACAGCCGCAAGACCGACGAGGCCGGCAATGGAAAGGCGGCTGACGGCGGTTCCGGCAGCAGCGTTACCCGCACTACCGGTGGCGGTGGCAGAGGCGGAACTACCGGTGGCAGCAGCAGTGGCAGTGTTCACGCCCTCGGCAACGGCGGTGACGGTGACGGTCCAGTACCAGACGTTCGTGGGCTCGAAGGTCATGGTTGCGACCTTGGTAGGAGTTGCGGTTGCAGAGGTGAGGCAGGCGTAGAACTCGTTGGTGTCCTGCAAGATAGGAGTTAGTCCTGATTTTGTAGCAGGGTGTCTTGGAAGAGCAGGGAACTTACAATGTCATCGGCATCAACATTGCCGGCGCAGTTGAACAAACCAGCAAGAGTCTCGGCGTACTCGCCGCCGAAGCTCAAGGTGCAGACGGGCGACTCGACGGCACTGAGGCCGCCATTGCTGGCGGGGGTAGCGGTAACCTCGCAGTCCTGGTCGTAAGTGGCAGAGATTCCGTCAGTAGAGACGGACGTCATTTGACCCCAGTAGTTGTCGCCAAAGGTGACGCTGACGGGGCGGTTGGAGCTGAGCGGGCAGAGGACACCGACGGTCGAGTACTGGTAGATGTTGCTGGCGTACGTGTCGCACTCGTAGACCATGGTGGTGCGCGAGTCCTTGACGTCGACGATGGAGCCGCTGACGCCCTCGGTGGGGACGACCGTGTAGTAGCCATCGCCGACGAAGGGGAAGGAAATGACGTCGGCAGTGCTGCTTTGCGCGCTGATATGAGTGTTAGCTGTTGAACGTTGTTTGAGGACAGGACATGGATCAGCGTACCTGGCGATGCCTGCAAGAAGCAGGGGCAGAGCAATCTTGGAGAGCATGGTGAAGCTGCTTTTGGTGTTTCGAGAGTTCGGATGAAATAAAGCTTGCGCTGAAGCAATTTCCAGAGATCACGAGAGTCTCCGAGTGTTGATGGCGCTGAAAAATCCTGGATCGGCTCTTTCTTTTATAATTCCCAAGATCAATACTGGTGAGTCGATGTGGAGGTACTGCAGGCACACGAAGGATGCGAGCACGGATATCACGGCGCTATAGGGGCCAATAATGTGGCGAGGCGGAGACAGTAGCCTGCGGCCAACACCGCCACGCCAAGGCCCACGTTAACCCACAAAGTCTTCGTGAATTGCCTAAAAGAGCCATCGCCCGCCGCGAGCAGGCAGCACTGCCCTACCATGTCCGCTTTTTCTGCCGAGACTTCGGCTTGGCATACGGCGGAGGCCCTGTTCCGACGTGGCACGGGCTTTCACTATGACGATAACAGATCTCGGACTGTCTTCGCGAGGACACCGCGGGCGGTCTGGTGATATCTGCTTGGCTCGCTAATATTAGACTTTTGTGGCCCCCACGTTGCACCCTACCCGAACTTAGCTTGTTCTGGCCGGCAGGCGAACGCCGTTAGGGCGCAACTGCAAATTAAGAAGGCGATTGAAGCGAGCGTTGGTTTCGACGGCGACTTTTCTCTTGCTCTTCAATCTCTGCGTGTTTTGTGGGCAAATTTTGGCCAAAACCGGTGAGATGCTGGCTTGTGGGGTTTGACAGATCACTCTTGCATGCGTTTTTGCTGGGTGGGGCGGGAACGCAGTGGAGTGTTTCTTACTGAGAACAAGCTTAGTGCAAGGTTCGATCCGTTGTGGGTCAAGGATCCACTCGCGCAGAGCCTCGATGTCATGCGGAATTGCCGCAGTCGAACCATGTTTTCCGCCTCTTATCTGAGGGGATTTTTGCAAAGTCGTTGATGGTATCTGGAATGTCTGGTGAGTGCTTGTCATACTGCAGACTCCAGAAAAGCTGTTACATGGCTGGGTTTCAGTAACATCAAAGCATATCATACCATCGAATGTTGTTTCTCTGAAGAAACAAAGATGAAGTATAAACTTATAGCGAATAGAACAAATGACAGAGAATGGCTCTCGCTACAACTGATTTTTAGTGTGGTATGTACATATTGGCTGATAAGGTATGCAAGCAGTCGCTTAAGGAAATATAGCCTTGCTTACTTATAACACTGCCACGTCATAACGTTTTCACTTACACCGCAGATACACTCGACACTACACTCACGACGCAACTGGAGAGCGATACTTAGCCAGCAAGACATACCTCAAGGAAATCCCAAGCCCGAGCCGCTAATGGATGGACGTCGTCTCGGCAGATTGTCCCAGGACACTGATGTTTGCGCCCATGGCCCAAGCGAAGGAAACGCAGAGACTTCTCTCTGCGACAAGTGCGCAGTAATACGCATCGACGACAAAAAATGGGGTGGTGGCGTTGAAAAACATGATGATGGACGAGGTCCACCCTTTGTGATTTTCCCCGAAATCGACATATTCGGCCCTGAGGAGCGGATCGAATGGGCGTACGAGCGAGAAGACACATACCCGGATCTACCCGCACTCGAACAAGGGTCAATGAACGGTTGCGAATTTTGCAAGCTGATACGAGAAACCCTAAGGGAATACTGGGACAAGTGCAAAGGGCAGCGCGTTGCTCGAATACGTACCCGGAAAATTAGTTATGAGTGGACGCGTATGCTTACGCACCTCCCTGGTGAACAACCTCGTCCACCAAAGTCTCGCCGAGGAATTTTGAAACTCGATTTCGATTGGATCCGCGGTACTACAACACCATTTCCTGGAACACTATTGTTCGAACTTTTCTCTGATCAAGGTTTGTATCTCTCTTGAGTCGCGAAGTTCCCGATTGACGAACTCATTCATCATCAAGGGCCGCTTGCATCCTGGCTGAGGATCCACAGAGATCTTCCTCCAACTTCATACCTACATCCGAAAGTACTGTCCCAGATTAAGGGATGGTTGGATAGCACCAGACAATGTGTGGACTTTCCAAACAAGAGCCAGAGTGTGCCTACAAGGCTTATTGATGTTGGCCCTTCGGACGGAACACAACAACCTCGTTTAGTCGTGTCCGAGGAGGACTTACCCACGAGCTTGCGCAGAACCTGTTCTTACGCTGCATTGAGCTATTGCTGGGGCGAGCTTGGGGATCTTCAATTCAAGACGACGAAATGTGTTATGGAACGCTTCCGCCGGGAAATTCCGTTTGAGTGCTGCCCTGAGACATTTCGAGACGCAATCAAGTTCGTGAGAACCATCGGACTACGGTACCTCTGGATTGACGCTTTGTGTATTATTCAGGAGGACCAAACGGACTGGGAGGAAGAATCAGTCAAAATGTGCGAGGTATATAGTCGAGCCCACTTGACAATTGTACCGCTGAAGAGTGAATCCACCAAAATGGGGTTCCTGGAGCGCGACCAGCGGCCAAGGATGGAAATGCATTTCATTTCTACTCTGAATGATGGAATGAATGGATCCATTTGGCTTCAGCCAGGTCTTTGGGGCCAATCCTATTGGCAAGGGTCGCCAGGCCTCGCAAACCACGATCAAAGGACATCGCGCTGGGAGACAAGAGCTTGGACGCTGCAAGAAAGCGAATTTTCCCGCCGATTGCTGTATTTTGGCAACAACGTCGTGTCGCTTCAAACATATAACGGACATAAATTTTCGGATAACGGCCAAATTCCCAATACAGAAAACCCCCCCTACGCAGACAAAAGACCCAGCCTTAGGTCATGTCTCGAAGCGAACAATGGCATTAAAGGAGCTTGGACTTCTCTGATAGCAAGCTATGCCGACCGCAATTTGACGTGTCCGTGCGATAGATTACCTGCGATATCTGCGCTTGCTAGCCTGATCCAGAAGAGGACGAACGATGTTTATTTGGCTGGCCTTTGGCTCTCCCACCTCCATCACCATCTTTTTTGGCAGACGGCTGAGGAATCTAAGGTTGCAATTGCTGAACTTGTTCGCCATTTGTGTGAACCCGTTCCTTATATCGCCCCATCGTGGAGTTGGGCAGGGATGAAACAAAAAGTGTTCCTTCCCAAATTTGACGAATACAAATCGGAGCTCCAGGTCTTGGATGCTCAGACGCATCCCGAAGGATCAAATACCTTTGGAACCGTTAAATGTGGTCATCTAGATCTCCTCGGCAAGTTATACCGCCTCAAAAACTTTTCGTTGGTACGGGAAGGGACCAATGTCAAGCTTTTAGTCGAAGAAAAATTCTTCACGTACGTGGAAATTGACGGTGCGCTAGAGGACGAAGAGGAATTACCTGCAAATGAACCCGAGGATCCTCCTGGCCATCGCCTTTCAACAATTTCTCTCAGAAATATGGCCATGCTCCCTATTGCAAGGGCAATGCTCCCTACTGCTATTGCAATAACACACGAAAGAGAAATCTTGTGTGGAATTCTACTCGTACCGAAGGAAAATGGACCTGACTGGTTGAGAATTGGGACATTTCGTACATATTCAATTTGGACGGTGAAGTTCTTTGACAGCTGCGAGACAGTCAAAGTAAAAATTGTGTAAACTTTGGCTAGGCGTTTTCGAGGTAGTTCGCTGCATATAATAGATCAACAGGTGTATTCGTATAGACTATGCAAGGGTATCCTTTCTTTCCAATCCCATCTCACTCAGAATTGGCGATTATTACAACCCTATCCCACCACAACCGCAACTCACCACCCACCCAAAACCCAAAGCCCAACCCCTCACTCCTCCCCAACAATCCTATCCACACTCCCGCCCAAATACACCTTCAACATCTGCTTCGTCACCTTCAAACACCTCACATCCACGACATCGACGCCCGCCTTGTCGTACGCCTGCATGCGATGGCAGCCGCCGAAGGCGAAGTAGTAGTCCTTGCCCTGGGCCTTGCTGTGGTAGTGCAGGACGTCGACGGGCGGCAGCTTGCCCGGCTCGATCTTCTCGGGTGCGGGCGAGGGGACGTAGTCGCAGGCCTCGCCGCGGAGCGTCTGCACCATCGAGTCGACCTTGGGCGCATCGATGACGGGCGGGATAGGCCGTAGGATCGAGGACAGCGGCAGCTGCGTGATGGGGAGGTGGCGGGACTGGATGCTGCCGGCGAGGGCCATGGTGCGGAGGTGTGTTGTTTTTTTTTTTTTTTTTTTTTTGGTGTGGTTGCACGCGGTGGTGTTTTGTTTTGTTTGCGAGTTTGTTCTGCGGAGGTGGCGGATGTCGTTTGACGGGAGATAAGGGTCGGGTCGTTCGTGTAAAGTGTTTGAGGTCTGTTCGATTGACGGGTGACTGCCTGCCTGTTTCTTATCGCATGTCGATGGGCGTGAGGAGAGCTAATATTCAAGCGGCGCGGCGATAGTATGACGGGGATAGCAGCGACAATTCGTCAGACCCTTGCGTCTCGAACACGGAATGACGTAAGAGCCGATCTCGGGACCGAGCGGGTGTTGATAATCAGCCACAGATTGCCATCACCTCCGGCCCTTCTTTCTCATCGTTGTCTTCGAGAATTTCGGTATTCATAAGCCAGCGACATCATGGAAGCTTGCGCAACCCTCCGGCATCGGGTACCCCGCGTGCATTGCGCCGGGTGATCTCCGCCACTATTTACGCCACTACCTTCCCCTCAATCAACACCATGCATTTTCGTTATCTGCTGCAGCCTTGTATTGCTTGTTTCGACGCGTGCCTACGTGCCGAGTAGCGGAATCAGATCTCTTCACCCGAACTTCCCTTTTTTCCGAGATTTGCTGACGTTCAGTCAGCACACGCACTGACTTTCTACATTTGTTGCACTGCGTCTGACGCTGCCGGGGACCCTGGGATCATATCAGGAGTGCAGAATAAAAAGCACTCCATGGCCTGTCCAATTCTTCACGCAACTTCTTGTCTCTCACAGTTGTTTCCATCCCATCCACCATGAGATCCTCGGCGCTGCTCGCCCTTTTAATTGCTGGAGCAGCAACTGCCCAAACCACGAACGACACGGCTTCCTACCTCACCGCCACAGCCATCGTCACAGATGCCGCAACCAATGCCTCCGCGCTCCAATGCTGGCAATTCACCACGCCGCTCGAGGTCCCCACCACGCCGGGCACCGCGGGCGCGCTGAACTTCCCGTTCAATCTGTCCACAGCAGCCGAATACACCGTGATCCCGCCACGCTTCGACGGCGGCCTGCACAACGCGCCGCAGAACCAGTTGCGTAGTCCCAGAACTGCAAGAAAAGGGCCAAACTGACTGCAAGGAAAAACAGATTCGTTGCCTTCATCTCCGGCCTCGCGCACGTCACGCTGCCCCACTCATCAGACGAGGCGTGGGTCGTTGGGGGCGGGAACGGGCTCATCATTGCCGTAGACACCGTCGGCTCCGGCCACTACACGAACTACCCGACCGATGAGACTACCATAGCGTTGGAGCTTCCTTTTGAGAACGGAGTGCCACCGCCGTACGAGGTCAAGTCGCAGGGCCCGTGTGATAACCGGAGTGGGTCTCAATTGGTCGAGGGTTAAGTGTTTTTATGGGGATGGATGGAAAAGGCAGGGGGAGAGAGTGCGTGTTATGCCGAAGCAGATTTGGGGGCCACTATAGAGAATGGAAAAGAGATGGCTCATTGTTTCATCCGTGAGAACTATACGCTTTCGCAAGCTTCCAACAATGAACCTCATATTGTTACCGCGCTACTCACGAAAGGTTCACGGTACCTGCTCATGAAAGAAAATAGTGGTCGCGAAATCATAACACAAAGTCTCGGTGAGAAGCTGACGTTGATCTTCAGCTAGGACCAAGTAGACCATTCCGAGAGCCGACGAGTTGGACTAGGGGAGAAGCCTGACAACATCAGCCAGAGCCTTAAGGGCATAGGCCTACGGTATATATCTTAGAAATGTCCAGCAATTTCTAGGGGAATGATTTCTTTAATGGCCACATGCGACGACACATGGGCCCTGCGAGTTCGGGATGCACTTTCTACGATGTCTGATCCTCGGAACATCTCAACGGTTCATTGTGTATCGGGGGTAGGTGAGTCCATACACTGCTTATTCATCTATCGGCTAATTCATGTTATGCTACACGTCATTTTGTGTACCTTGATGTCTTGAATCATTTGCTAAAGTAGTTGTTGTTCGCGGCGCAGGCTAAATACCCAGCCTTCTCTCCAGTTCTCGCTATGCCTCTTAACCTTCTCCTGCATCACACATCGTTACATTCATTTGCTTCTCTTTCTGCTCTCCGATAAATTTCTCACGGCTGGTTGAAATCGATCACCACACGGCCAGCAACCTCTCCCCTCCGCAGCTGCTGCACCGATTCAGGCATCTTGCTCAACCCACGTACTTCGCAAATCGGCTTCAGCAACCCACGCTTCGCATACTCCAACGCCGCCGCCGTATCCGACATGGTTCCGACCAAGCTACCGATGATGGTCAAATTCTTGAAGACGATGGTATTCGGGTCCGCACCAATGGTCGTCGCGCCGGCCGGAGCTATAAGTAACGCTCAGTCAGCACCATGTTCACACTTCGAGCCAAGGAGGGGTTCAACTTACGCAAACCCACACAAACAATCTTCCCACTGATCCTATCGCCAATGTAGCTGATAGCGTCCTTGTACGCCTGCGGCGCCGTGACGATGACGCCGTGCGCGCCCAAGCCATCGCACACCTTCTTGATCTCCTCAGCCACGCTCTCCACCTCCTTAAAATCGATAAAATGCTCCGCCCCCATCTTCGTCGACAGCTCCCTCTTCGCCGCCCCCGTATCCACCACGACCGGCCTGAACCCCATCGCCTTCGCCAACTGCACGCCCTGAATCCCGACACCCCCACCCCCACCAGGAAACACAACCCAATCGCGCGGCCTTAGCGTCGAGTCCACCAACGCCCGATGCATCGTCGACGCCGAGCACATCACCGGCGCCGCGACCTCATCGCTCACGCCCTCCGGGATCGGGCTCGTGTACTTCGCGGGACTGGTGATGTACTGCTGGTAGGTGCCGGTGGCGACGAGGCCGGTGTAGACGCCGCGCTGGCAGTAGTTTTCCTTGCCCGTCCAGCACTGCTCGCAGCTGCCGCACACGTCCCACAGCGGCTTGACGCCGCCGCGGTCGCCGATCTTCCAGTTCTTGACGTTCGACCCGACCGCGACGACGACGCCGGCGCCCTCGTGGCCGGCGCACCGCGTGGAGAAGGTCGACATGGGCGGGACGGCCCAGTCGTTGGCCATGAAGTGGATGTCGGACATGCAGAGGCCGGTCGCGTTGAGGCGGAGGAGGACTTCGTCGGGGCCTGTGGTGGGGTGGAGGTGGAGAGGTTAGCGTTGGGGGGTTGTGTGTGGTGGGAAGAGGGGAAAAATCATATCGAGCTGGAGGGAGTGGGTGCGGGGAATGAATTGGTGTCTCTCATACCTGGCTCGGGAACTGGCACGTCCTGGATCTCGACGTGGAAATTTGGTCCTTCATTGACGACAACACCGGCTTTGCAGGTCTTTGGGATCTCGAACTTCGTCTCCCCCGTGTGGGCTGTGCTTTCCGGATGGGTCGACATGATGTCTGAGAGAGGTGGAGCTTCGGTATGTGTTTGTTCCCTTAATATTTCTCAGTCGGTTTGTGCGATGCTGTATTTGTCGTCGTTCAGAGTAATTAGAAAGCCGTCGAGCTAACGGATATATTGGAGGTCCAATGGAAGGATGGAAAAGATCAACAAGAAAGACAAGGTGCCTCAGGGAGTTTGCGATTCCCCTCGAGCAGCAGCAAGCGTATTTAAAGACCAATTCCTCGGTCTTAGGGAGATATCCACGAGGGGAAAGAGGGGAAACGTACCGCCGTCCCCTTTTGTACACGAACGAGCAAGTACCATTCGACGCCATCCCCGCCTTCAGCAGCCGGACGCCTGCATATCTGCGGGGTAGATTGATTACAAGGCATTGTGGATCCAAGCCTCCTCGCAGCTCCCGAGTGAAACGTCCGCGGTTCGTACGCCTCGGTACAAAAAAGCCAACGACGTCAGTTGTGGGACGTAGGATACGCCCGGATGTGAGAGGAGGGGCGGGATAACGTTTGCCTGGCCAGTAGTGGGTCCGCCGCCGGTCAATGGAAACGGATGCATTCCGCACCGCCACATCTACTGACCCTCTCTTTCCATCGCTATCCGGTCCTATTGTATTTTGCGTTGGCAGGTATCCACTCGACCGTGCACCGTTCAACCGCTAATGCAGCCCACATTGATTGGGCAAACCATTGTCTCAAACTGCATCGAATCTTGGTAAACCTATCTTGGTAAGCTCCATCCTTCCCGTCCGTAACTAGTGAGTTGTCGCGGATGGTCAGGGAACAGTATGACGCGATGGAGAGAAAAACGGATCCACCATGCGGGGATCGAGGCGCCCTGGGAGAGATGCGGCGGCACAGCGGTTGGCTGTTGCGGGGTGATCGACCAACAGATAACCCCACTAGCAACCCCGCATTTCTCTAGCATGCTTCCGGATCCCGGCAGAGCGCGGAATTAAGGGACGGCCAGTCCGTCACCTTTTCTGCACTATACTAGAGCCTCAGGATAAGCCAGTGAACAGGTTTAATAGCTGGGAGATACAGCAGTGGTGGCGGTGACGGGGGCAATGGCTTTGGCAGAAGTAGTTCCAAGATTTGCCTGAAAGAGAAACACTCACTCTCCTTGCTATCCGTTTCCGCACTTCCCGTCAAACACGTATCGCTATCAGGCAGGCAGTCAGGCCAGGCACCAAGAGTAGCCTCGGCCGCACTCGAGCTCCGGCCCGTCTCCTCCTGAAACAAAAGAACACCTGCACCTCGGCAATCCTCTATTGTCCACGATTGGCCAGACATACAATTCCCTGCATCGACCAACGACCAAAGTTGCGCCGAACCACCATTCCACCTGCAGCAAATGCAGGACACCACGTGGTCGAGATTAAAGTTATTACGCCGGGTCCAAACGGGAATAACGTTACCACGCCAATGTCCGAGGGGTAGACCGCAGATCCCAATCAGACCGCTCGGGCACCAGTCCGTCAACGCTTGTTTCCAAACTCCCGCAAGGCCAAGTAGGAAATCACATAATTTTGATCCAAGGTGGGAAAAAGATCTGTTGACCTCAACTTCGCATCTTCATTGGTATTTATATGCACGGAAGTGGGCTTTAACGTTATCATATGCAAAAAAAAAGAGGAAATTACGGACATGAAAAAAGAATTGGTATCAAGATTTCGAGGGCTTGATTAAGAAGAAGGGTAAATCGAAATAAAGCAAAGTAATCGCTAAAACAAAGCCAACGCAGCTGTTCCCGACGTCTTCCAACGCGCTTAGAAGTTGGACTCGCAAGTGTGCGACTGGGACGAGGCGACGGTGACGTTCTTGGTGATGACCTCCTTGCCGGTCGACGACGTGACCTTGATGTCGACAAGGTCGGTGTTGAAGCCCTGCTCGTACTCGAAGAAGTTGTAGTCGGTACGGGTGGTCTCGGTCCAGGTGGAGCCACCGTCGACGGAGACGTGCAGAGCGCTGACGGGCAGGTTGCTGTTGACGACCTGCATGCTGAACCAGTTGGCCGAGACACCGTCCTTGTTGACGAGCTCCAGAGCGGTCTCAATACCGCACTCGACGATCTCCCAGGTGATGTCGAGGACACCGGTGGCGAGGGCATCCAGCGAGCTGAAAGCATCCTGGAAGAGGTCCAGGGAGTTGTCGGAGCAGTCCGCGCACTTGTCAACGATCATGGCCTTGATGGTCTTGCCAGAGGAGCCCTTGACGTTGACGCAAGCACCGCAGTTGCTGGCGGTGTCCCAGTTGGTGAGAGACAGAGCGGTACCGAAGATGTCAGAGGGCAAGGTGTAGCCGGAGAAGCTGCAGGTACCCGAGGCAATGTTGCCGCTGTAGTAGGTGGCCTCACCAGTAAGGGTCTCGCTCAGGGTGCTGACGGTGCTGCCGACAGTGGTCAGGAGACCAGAGCTGGAGCTAGAGCTGGGGGTCGAAGCGGCGGCCGAAGTGGCGAAGGTGGTCTGGGCCCAGCTGACCGGGGTGCTGGCAGGGGTGTAGACGGGAGTGTCAACAGCAACCGAGGGGGTGCTCACAGCGTTGGCACCCTCGACACCGGCATCGGTGGCAGGAGTCGAAGCAACCGGGGCCGGGGTGTAGACAGGAGTGTCAACGGCGACGGAAGGCACATCCACAGGGGTGTAGACGGGCGTGTCAACGGCGAACGAGGGGGTGGCGTTGGCGCCCTCAACACCGGCATCAGAGGCGGGAGCCGGGGTGTAGACGGGGACGTCAACGGCAACCGAAGGAGTGCCAACGGGGGTGTAGATGGGGGTGTCGACGGCGAACGAGGGGGTGACAGGGGTGTAGATAGGGGTGTCAACAGCGACAGAGGCCGAGCTCGACGAGGGCACGGCGGCACCCTGAACATCAGCACCGTAGGGGGTGGAGGCAGAGACAGGAGTGTAGACAGGGGTGTCAACAGCGACGGAAGGAGTGCCAGCCGGGGTCTGGGTGGCGGTAACCGGGCAGACAGTGGTGCCAATGGTAACGACCTCAGTGACGACGTGCTCCTTGGAGCTTCCGTCAACATCAACAGAGGTGCTGGTCTTCACAGCGGTGGAGACGATGTGAGAGGTCGTGTACTGGGTAACCTCCGGGGCAGGAGTGTAGACGGGGGTGTCAACGGCGACGGAGGCGACCGAGGGGGTACCGGCAGGGGTCTGGGTGGCGGTGACAGGGCAGACGGTGGTGCCAATGGTGACGACCTCAGTGACAACGCGCTCCGTGGAGCTGCCGACGGAGTCGACCTCGGTGCTCGTCTTCACAGCGGTAGAGACGATGTGGGAAGTCGTGTACTGGGTAACGACCTCCGGGGTAGGGGCCGGGGCCGAAGTCTCAACGGCCGAGGACAGCGAGTAGCTGCTCGGGGTGTACTCGGCAACGCCGACATCGTTACCATCGACCGAGCTGGTGGCAGGAGCCGACGGGGTCACGGTGACGGTGACCGGCTCGGGGTCGACAGTGACCGTGCGGGTCTTGGTGCACTTGCTGGTCGACGAGATGGTCGGCAGGCTGGACTCCGTGGCTGTCACGGGGCAGACCTGGCGGAATAGTCAGTTTCATTGTAAATTGAATTGATGCTAAAATTGGCTGCTTACCGTGGTGGTGTGGGGCACGGTCACGATGACGGTGCCGCCTGTCGAATCGATCGAGGCCGAGGTGGTGTAGAGCGTGGAAGTGGTCCACTGGGTCGAGGTGGCAGAGCACTCGGTGCAAGGCACGCTGATGGTCACCAGCTTCTCGGTGGTCGAAGTGGAGTGGATCGTGCTCGTCGACTCGTCAGGGACACCCGAGACGGCAGTCTCGCTCACGGGGCAGACCTAATCGGGAAAAGTCAGTATATTGGCAATTGAGCAACACAATTGGCTAATTACCGTGGTGTATTGGCTGATGGTCTGGTAAACGACCTCGCCGTTGGTGTTGACGCTCGAGGTAGTCGAGTAAACGGTCGAGGTGGTCATGGGAGGGGCCGGGGTGGAAGTGGCAGGGACCGGCTTGATGGTGACGACCTGGACCTGGGTGGTCTCGTCGGGGACCGAGCCATCAACGCTCGACGAGGCGACGGGCGAGGGCGTCGAGGCGACGGGGCCGGGCAGAGTCACATACTCGGTGACCACAAGGGTGGAGCGTTCACTGCAGAACTCGTCCTGGGCGTGGGCAAGGCCGGCGCCGGCAACGAGAGCGCCGGCAACGGCTTTGTTGAAGCGCATGGCGAAGGTAAAAAGACCGGAAGTGTATATTAACACGAAGAGAGCGGCGCGGGAGCTGGAGGCGTGCAAAGCAAGCAAGCAGCAAAAAGAATGGACCTCTGAAAAATCAGAGAATAATGAGTGAACCGGCCGGCGAGAGGCGCGAAAGCGTGTGGAAAGGGCCAGTGGTGGAGGGCCAGTACTTTTGTACTTCTTTCTCTGAAACACATGAGCACTATTAGGGAGGATGCGCGGCCGCTCGGGAAATGAGACCGCGACTCGGCGCGCTGGGGCAGCGTCGCCAGCACTGCCCGAACCGGCTAGCCACCGCTGCAGCGTTGGTAGCTCAAATTGCGGGACGCATCAGCGCGCTGCGGGTCAGGTGTGGCCCATGTCCAGAGCCTCGTCGTCGTGCGCACGGCTGCATCTGCCGGCCGCCAGCTGCGACATCCCGCTCTGCGCCACAGCGCGGCTCTGCGGGACGGGCCTGCGGAGTCGCATTGATCGCGCACATGGCCTAGAAGTGTTTCGCGGAAGAGGTGAGAGGGGCGTTGGTGTTGAGGTCGGCGAGTGGGAGGGTCGGGCCAGGCCAGGCGGGCGGTCGGTGCTCCGACAGGCTAAGAGGCGCCAGGAACAGGAACAGGCTCCTCTTCCCTCCGCACGGCCGTCCGGCTGTTTGCCCCGAAGGACACCAAGCATCGCCGCACGAACGTGTGCCCGGTGCATCTCACCATCTCTGCGCTCAATCTCAGCCCAGTCGCCTGTCCTCGTGCCGCCATTGGTGGAGCCAACACCCAGCACATTTGCCCAGCCTCCGAATCAGCCCTCTCAGCCCTGCGTCTCTCATCACCGCCTCTCGTATCGCATCCGCGTGAGCGGTATACCGCCGTTTGGTCTTTGATAAACGCGACCGCCACACGCAAGCTGCCGGCGGCTGTGCTCAATTTCCGCCTTGCATGTGGGGTTGCCTGCCTGATGGAGATTCCTAGTACGCAAGCCTCAGGCAATCCGGCCCGTCACCGGACCTCAGCACCAACAGCACCACTTGCCTCCTCTCAAACTGTTACACCAGCGGCCGCCGATAGCACGCATTTTAAGAGAAATGCCCACCTTGGCGATGTTTCAGCTCACCGCGCGCATACCTCCTCGCTTCTTCGATGCGTCATGCTTAACACCGCTCTTTTACTGAGCAACAAACACCCCGAAACACCAGATCGCGACCGTGTACCCACCATCCGATCCCGCAAAGCCGAGTACGGGTTGCATCATGAGCTATTATTCCTCTTACCGTGGCTGAAAATCCTAATTCAGACCAGACCAACGCGCCGGGATTAGGTTGTTTCGAGAACCCACCGACAGCTACCAATGGCCAAACAATGCGCCTCTGATCCCTTTCTTCTCCTTGCACTGCCCAGCGCGATCTTCTTCATTTTTCGCCGCGAGCGATTGTGGAAGGGCGAAAGGGTCGTATTTGATTGCACGCCCTACGAGAACCCGACCGTTGGGATGAAGGGACCGTTTTTCTGACGCATAGATCGACAGCGATCTGCGCTGATAACCTTGACCGAACGATAGGCTACCAGCCACATGCGCAGCGGAAATCCAGGGTTTGAAAGTACGAGAAAATTTGTGGAGGCGAGCCGTACCTTCACGTGGGGTGCCGCTGAAACTGATATGCAGGCTGGGCGTCACCAACGAGGACTTAACATCATAACCCCTCATTTCGACACTGCCTACCCATTTCCAACTGCACTCCGTATTGTGCGAATCTTGTCATAGCGCCTTTGCCTTAAATCTCGAGTTGCTCTTGCGCTCTGTCTGAGGAAGATGACTGCCTCCAATACCTTTGTGGGGTTGCAAAGAGAACAGCATCGACACTTTTCAACGATATTCTTTGTTGAAGACGAATTTTCACGCTCAGACAGCATGGCTCTCCATTGACGTGGTAAGGATACCTCTTTTTTTTTTTTTTGTTTCGCCAAGCATGGCTATTGTAGGAGCTTGTTTAGAGACACTCGTCAAGCTTCCTGATAGCGGTTTAGTATTCTTCCGGCAAAAAGAACGTTTCTGCGCGTTCTTACTTCTTCATACAAGTCGTTTCCTAAATCTTGGTCTCCATTTACTTGTCTTGTCAAGTTGCGAATTCAAAGCCCCTTTCCTTTTCTCTCCAAACGGAAAATCTTGCTCGCTTTCCCCTGAGACGAGCTCGAAGATTTTGTACTTCGCTGGTCAGCCACTGCGGCCATTCTCATTTTCGCAAAGACACTCGCTGCAGTCACAAAGCTATTTCGCGTTTACTGGGTAATCCATTTACCCATGTCTCACCACCAATGCCCCACAGATCAGCCGATGATGGAGCGGAACGTGGTACGTTGATACCCTGAGCATCGCGCATTACGAACGACCCCGATCTGCTGGATTTTCCGGAGTTTCACATATATCGCCAACACGAGAAGAGAGCAAATTCCAAGCGGAAACAGAGTCTTGAATTCGACCACGGATATCCTAATCTATGGCGCACCAACACTCTAGTCTATGAAGAAAATTACAAAACTCCTATCAACAAGCTACCACACAGTCGCTCAGATGCTGTGGCCGTGGGCGTTGACCTCAGCGAAGCCAGCAGGGAGGCCACGGGGCTGGACGGGAGCGGCGTAGAAGTGGGGGGTGTTGCGGTAGTAAGCACCGCCCTTGTGGGACTGGACGGCGCGAGAAAGGGCCTCCTTGGAGATGGTCCAGGTGGTGGAGTTCTCCTTGGTGGCGCAGGCGGCGTCGTTGAAGCCCTCGATCTCGGACAGGCAGTGCTGCTTGACGCCGTCCTGGATGGCGAAGAGGTGGCGCCAGTCGAGGCTGTCCTCGGCGAGCGACCAGGCCATGACGTTGGCGACGCCGAGCACGTCGACGATGTCGTCGAACTTGCGCTCGATGTGCACGGGCTCGTCCCAGGTCCAGAAGAGCGAGGCGTTGCGGTCGAGGAAGTAGTGGCCGCCGTTGGTCTCGTCGACAACGGGCTTGGCCAGGGCGTTCTGCCACGACTGGATGGCCGTCAGGCCGTTGCACTGGCCCCAGCCCGCCTGGCAGGAGAGACCGCAGTGAGCTTCGCTGTTGCCGCACCAGCCGCCAGAGCTGCAGCAGTTGCCGGCGCTGCACTTGTAGCCGGTGGTGCCGCCACAGGTGCCGTCGGGGCTCTCGGTCAGGTTGGTCGGGGCGGTGGAGCCCAGGCTGGACTTCTCGAAGGTCAGGGCGCCGGAGAGGCCGTTGTCGGATCCGTCAGCGAGCTCGAGGGCGACGGTCTTGCAGCCCTCGCCGAGGGGCTCCTGGGCGCAGTTGGACTTGGGGTCGATGGTGAAGTACTTGGCGTAGAAGGCGAAGCCGAGGGTGGCCTTGGATGCGGGCAGGCCGAGGTCGAGGTAGCGCTGGATCGAGTCGCGCGAGCCGACGAGGTCGGAGTGGTGCTTGGTGAAGTTGTCGCGGCGGTTCATGAAGTCGTAGGTCATGATGCCGAACCAGTCGACCAGCGGCACGATCTTGGGCATGGTGTCGGCGGTGAAGGCCATCATGTCGCGCTCAAGACCGGGGACGGCGATCGACAGCAGCTTGTCCTGGCCGATGGCCTTGCGGGTGGCCTCGAGCAGCAGCGGGAAGGCGTCGATCTCCCAGACCTTCTCCGTGTTGGGCACGGTCTTGTAGTCGGCACCGTTGCCGCCGACGTACTCGTAGTCGATGTCTGGGTGAGTGGTCAGTATGGTGCGCAAATCGTCTTAAGTGGAGTCGACTCACCGATGCCGTCCAGGTTGTACTTCTCGATCAGCTTCTTGCAGTTGTTGGCGAAGCGGGTGCGAGCGGTCTCGTCCTTCATGGTTAAGGTGTAGTTGACATCGTTCCAGCCGCCGATGGCAGCCAGGACCTTGACGCCGGGGTCGAAACGGGCACGGAAGGTCTCGACGGGCTCGAACAGCTCGAAGGTGCCGCCCTCCTCGGTGAGGAAGTCGTTGGTCGACACAAAGGCCATGATGGCCGTGTCGATACCGGCGTTGGTGGTCCGGTTGCCCAGGTCCGACAAGTGCCACTCGTCGGCGTACATGATGTAGCGCGCAGAGGCGAGCTGGGTGGCCGCGGCCAGCAGCGTGGCGGCGGAGAGGAGCTTCATAGCGACGGTGGAGTTGTTGGCGCAAGAAAGAGCGACTTAAGGCAAGGCCTTTTAAAGAGAGTGGTAGATGGAAAAGGAAAAAGACAGACTGTCGTCACTGGCCCGCGCAGAAAAGAGGGTCAGGTGGTGGTTGTTGAGAAGAAACAGGGCCCATGGTGGGCAGCCGACTGCCTTTATCCCCTTCATCTTGGCCTGCTCGTCGCGGACGTGTCAGTCGACGGCACGCTTCGCTGAGGTGAAGAGGCTCATTCTCTCATTTCAAAGGGGAGGCTCGGTTGAGTCAGTGCGTCCCCGCAGAAAGGTGTCGCTGGGGGTTGGCGCGCATTGGCAAACACTGGCGGGCCAATCACCACCACGGTAGCGAGTCGCAAGTGTGCCCAAGTATGCCGGCTCTTCTGCAGCATACTTTCGCAACTTCCGTAACCTTCATTCTATTTTTGCCGCTTCTAACGCCCGTCGAGCGTTTGCTGGATGCAGGTACCAGCTTGCGTTCCTTCGCGCGCACCGTTTGCACGCCTCTCCTTTTTCTCTCGCTACGCTATCGTTTGCATACAAGCGAATGGAGGGTGCACGCGGCCACTACATGGCTCTCTGACTTTTAAGCTTGGGTACGGTGGTTTAGGGCGTTTCATGCGCATCAACGCCCATGACGCACGACACGAGTAGAGCACAAGGCCTTCCCGGTACATCCGGCCATCCACCTCCCAAATACTCAAGACAAGGCAGTTTCCGCCCGCACATGCGATCTCGGGCAAAAGTGCGCGCGAAAAAGGAGAGAGCATCAGCCGAATGATGGTCAGACATGCAGAGCTGAACCCTTGTCCCGCCGGTCTCGTGAGACCCCTCTGGATGCGACACACCCCGCAATGCTCGCGCTCGGCATCGACAGAACCACGCGCGTGAAGCCTCCACGAACTGGTCTTCATGGTGCTGCGTGATCTGCTCCTCAAGGCTCACCCTGGAAAAAAAGAATAAGAATAAGAAAAAAGGAATAAGGGTGAGCCCGACGATTAACTACCAGATGGGGCGTTCCGTTAAGCTCCATTGTTCTAGAGCCGACAATACTCGCCGGGAAGAATAGCAGTCAAAAATGCCGACGCCCATAGCTTTTCTCACGCTACTCGAGCATATACGGTACTAAGGATTGCGCGTCACACCGCCTGACAGAGACTCTATTCCTCACATGACTAAGCGTGCCCCGTATTCCGTTATGACTTCAATATAGCAACCCGATCATCGATCCTCCCGCCGCCCGCTGTCATCCGCCGATCTACTTGGCACTTCGACCCCAGTCGTGTCTTTTACGATCTACGCTTCGCTGCCTTCTCGAAGACGGAGCCGTGGCGCAACGAGTTAGAACGTCGATGGAATGGTCGAGACTTCCGAGTAAGTAGCACGTGTGAATGAATCAGCCCTGCAGGGATTGAGGATTGGTATGAATCGTTTATTAATGAGTCCAGCGAAGATCATTCTGGACTAAGAGTGAAGTAGAAACAATCAAGCGGAACACTATTTACAATAAGAGCGTCGAATATCTACAAGGAGTCTCGTAAAACCAGTTCTTTATCTCCCATTAACTCCCCCATGCTAACCATCGCTTCCAGTATAAAACGAAAAAAGACGTATTCACAAGTGCTTCTCTCTACACCGGTTCCATTTACCGAGCGCGGTCGTTGATGGGCATGCGCCTGATGTCCCTCTTGATGCTCGTGCCCTTGGGCAGCACCGAGGTGCAGTCGGCCCAGTTCTTGTACGTGTCGGACGAGATGCCGAGCAGGCTGAGGCGGAACATGGCGTCGGCGAACTTGCCGGTCCACTTGCCCTGGTTGTTGACGAAGCCGCTGAACTCCTTGCCGACGGCGGTCGACTTGTTGGACAGGTTGATGTCGCTCTGGAAGCGGGCGACGCCGGCGGGCGGGTTGTACGTCTCGGCGTAGTACTTGACGTCCCACGTGCCCGGGGTGCTGTCCTGCGGCGCGCCGATGGGGATTTGCGTCTGGGCGATGTTCTTGCTCGTGCTGTGCGCGCCCATCAGCGCCGCCAGGTCGACCGCGTCGAAGCCCTTGTCCTGGAACAGCTGGTACAGGCTGTTGTGGTCGCTGCCCGGGCCGAATCCGGGAGGCATCACGCCCGTCGGCGACGCCTGGGTCGAGTCGCCGCGTCCGACCAGAGTCTTGACGGTGGGCCCGCCCGGGCAGGTCACGGTGGCGTGGTTGCCCGCGAACTGGATCAGGTCGGCGGCGCCGACGCCCTGCGGCTTGTACTTTGCGTACTTGGCCGTGATGTAGACGTGGTACGCCTGCAGTCCGTTGTTCTCGGGGCGAAGCATCTCGGACGGGACGAGGAGGAGGGAACCGTCGGCGCCGCCCGAGGCCGGGGCGTAGCTGGGCAGCTTGAGCGAGAAGGTGCCCGCGTCGTGGAAGGCATAGCGGATGGCGGCGCGAGCGAGGTCGGTGCACTGGCCGTCGGAGCCCAGGAAGTCCTTGGTGAGGTCGGAAGAGATGGTCGAGTAAACCGCCGGGCAGGAGGGGTTTTTGCGAGGGGTGAGGTTGGAGAGGGCCCGCGAGGTTATATCGTTGACGGCCGAGGAAAGGGAGTCAAGGGATGAGGAGAAGGAGAAAGAATACGCGGTGCTTCCGCATGCGGAAAGAAGGAGAATAGACGAGGCACGCATGGTGATTGGCTGGATTGGTCGCAAGTGGCTTCCTCAAAAGATGAGATTGTTTGATGGAGCGAGATGCTGGTGGTGATGGATGGTAAGAAGTGCAGGACGATGAGGGCCATATATACAAGATTCTCTTCTGCCTTGGATGAGTTGACTCTTCACAGCTGCCATCTCGACCTCTCTGGACCTGCCGGGGAGGCGCATGGACGGAGGATTCGCGGGCCCGCCATACGCCACCGCAGCCTGCCACTATTTTCGATGGACGTTCCGGGCTTGGGTGTCTGAGGAGCTCGACTGCCGGCGCCTCAGCTGGTGAACGCCGCCAGCTTGGGCGAGAACGTTGGATCCAACGCGCTGCCAATGCTGTCACGC
Organism: Lasiodiplodia sp. COLG20; assembly: GCA_009801085.1. NCBI lineage: Eukaryota > Fungi > Ascomycota > Dothideomycetes > Botryosphaeriales > Botryosphaeriaceae > Lasiodiplodia > Lasiodiplodia sp. COLG20. The sequence continues at coordinate 3,176,734 of VNWV01000004.1, forward strand.
TTCAACGAAGGTACCCGAGCGCCTCGTGGGAAGTCGTGGCGCAGTGCCAACACAGTACCGCCAAGAAAACGATGAGCTTCGACAGCGCCTTCGCTACCGTATGTGTCCATCTGGGTCGGTTCAGCCTTACCGCTTCTCGCCCAGGAACGCTCCCACGCGATTGGACGCAGGCTGGTTCAGCTGCTGCAGTCTGCGGTGCCAAGTAATCAGCTCACCAAAGACACGCTAGCATCGCGTTAGGCGTCAAGGCCACAGTACCAATATCTGCATACTACTAAGTTCAACGGCGGTGTAACTAGACGGACGGGATATCATTGAACCCCGCGCGGAAGATAGAGCTTTGACATGTCTACGATCTCGTATTTTCCAGAGCAGGTAAGCCTCACGAAAGCCCAATCAGCGGAACTTTAGGTGGAGATCCGGGTGCCAGGTGGTGCGGCTGAACACGTCCTTTACGATCTACGGTTTAGCTCCGAGTTCTCCCCGCATGTGAGATTACTCGTATAGGTAAGCGATACGCCCCTTTTGGGAAAGATGATACGCGGAGCCAGCTACGTGGAGAGCGCGCCGTGGGGAAGATGCCGTCGTGCTTGGCACGCTATCCCAAGCTTTCAGCCCACGTCCTGGTCCCGCTTTGCTCCCTTGGATTTCGCTCTGCCGGCGTTCCAGACTGGGAACCTCGTTCGACCTCCCAGCTGCGCGGTTCCTGGTTTCCGTCCGGGTCCTTCCAAGTACCAGGTACATGGACGGTTTGAAAAATTTCTCGCGTGGCAAACGGTCGACCACTGTACCGGTCGCTTCAATGTTGTGGCATGTTCCGGTAAGCTCGTCAGAGTTCACATTGCGTGCATGTTGAAGAGCAGGGATAATGCAGGAATACACGATAAGCAAGGGAGTTTTTGATTCAAGATCATCGGATGACAGAGCTATTTTCGTCTCGGCTATGCAGGATCAGCCGTGCGAGATGCATACAAGATACCGACATCTAGGTTTATCCCGCACGTAGCTCCTTCGTATCATGCGCAGCCACCCCCAAAAGCCGTAAGCCACCACAACTCCACACTATAGCACCGCCCAATCACGGCCCCGCCATTACTACGGGTCTAGATTGTGCGAATCAGCAGTCACTCAAAACACGGCAGCCGAGTAAGGTAATGGCTCTAATGTGCTCTTTTCATTCGTTCTCACCGCCCGTCATCACTAACTAACAGCGTGGCTTCCTGCTTTTCGTCCAGCCCCAATGGCTTGGCACGCATTGGAGCTTGGCATAAGGTATTTTCCGATGATGGTATCGTTCCTTCCCACCGTCTATGTCTATGAATCCCAGTCTATATCCCTAAAGAGGCAAAAGTGGCTCTGTTCGCCAAGACCTGCGTACCATGCCAGCTCATGCCGCAGGTCACTTGAAGAGAAAAAAAAAGTCAAAATAAGGCGAGCCAAGGGAAACAGCATTGGCTGGTTCGGCTGGTTCCGAGCTCGGAAGAAGAGAAAAAGAGGAGTCGAGACTACCGCAGAAGCAGGAAATGCTTAGCTGCGATTAAGCCTCGGCCTTGATGATGTCGGACGCCTTCTCAGCGACGGCGTACAGGGTGGAGACGAGGTGGCCGCAGACCTGGAAGGGCAGGACGCCGGCATCGACGACGCGGACGTTGCTGGTGCCGTAGACCTTGAGCGAGGAGTCGACGACGCCACCAATATCCTTGGGCATCATGGCAGTGGTGCCGACGGGGTGGAAGTTGGAGCGGTAGTTCTCGAGGATCCACTCGGACAGCTGCTCGTCCGAAGCGACGGCCGCGCCGGGCTCCGTCTCGTTGGCGAGAAGGCTCTTGAGCGGGACGGTGTTGAAGAGCTGGCGGATGTACTTGGCGGTGCCGACCTGCTCGGTCATGTCCCAGGTGGCCTGGTAGTAGTTGGGGTTGATCTTGGCGGAAGCGGCGGTGGCGTCGGCGATGTGGATGTTGCCGCGCGAGAAGGGCAGCAGGCTCCAGAACTCGGCGCTGAAGGCAGTGTCGGTGGGGTAGATGAGGATCTCGGCGAGCGGGACCAGGTCCTTGAAGATCAGGTCGTACTGGATGTCGAAGAACTGAGCGATGGCCTCCTCGGAAATGACGCCGTTGGAGACCTTGGATGCGTCGGAAGCGTACGACGTGAGCTGCTTCTTGACGTCGGCGGCGATGGCGGCGGTGCGGTTGCCGAAGATGTCCTCGACATTGGGGTAGGCGACGTTGACGGCAGTGCCGCTGAAGCTCTTGGTCGCGACACCGTCGAAGCCGTTGTTGGTCTGGTCCTGGAGGTTCTCACCGACGGCGGGGAGCTCGACCTTGACTTCGACGCCGGCGGCCTTCAGGATATCAGGGTTGCCGACACCGGACAGCTCGAGCAGGAGAGGAGACTTCAGCGAACCGGCCGACAGGATGACCTCCTTGTTGGCGTAGATGGTGCGGGTCTGGCCAGTGCTGTCCTTGACCTCGACACCGGAGGCGGTGGCCTCAGCGCCGGACTCAGCCCAGACAAGCTTCTGAGCCTCGGTGTTGAGCAGGACGTGATAGTTGGTCCTGTTCTCGAAGGGGTAGTAGTAGGCGCGGGCAGCATCCTCGCGCACGTTGAGCTCGACGTCGAGGGTCGAGGGGAAGACGTTCCAGCCGGCCATCTTGCCGCCAGCAATGTCGTAGATGTACGGCACGTTGTTGGCCTTGTAGGTCGAGTTGAGCACCTCCGGGAAGCTGATGTTCATCATCTGGTTCTTCCAGCCGACCTTGAGCGGGCCCTCGGTGCCGTGGTAGGCAGGGTCGTAGGTCGCGCCGCCCGCCAGCTGGTCCGCCTTGGGAGGCTGCACAGTCTCCGACTTCTTGTAGTACTCGAGCAGCGACGCCCAGTTCCAGCCCTTGTTGCCGATCTTCTCCCACGCATCGACCTGGGCATCCTCGGCTCTGGTGTAGGCCATACCTGGAGCTGGCTGTCAACATCACTTCACTTCGAGCGGGAGGGCGCAATCCTTACCGTTGATGGCACTGGTGCCACCAAGAGCCTTGCCGGCACGGAGAGTCTGGGTCTTGCCGCCGCCATAGGTCTGGTTAACGGACTCGTAGGCCCAGTCGATGTCGGTACCTTGCAGATGAGTCAGTCTCAATCCAATCGGAAGTGAAGCCACAGTTCCTTACCGAAGGCCAGTCCGTAGCCGTTGGGGTTGGTGACGTTCTCGTTGGTGAAGACGGAGCCACCCGCCTCAATGACGGCGACAGTGACGTTGTTCAGCTCCGACAGACGGTTGGCAACAACGAGACCGCTGGTGCCACCGCCAACGACGATGTAGTCGTACTTGGCCGGAGCAGTCGGGGCCGCCAGGGCCGTAGCCGCGAGGAGCGGTGCAGTTGCGAGAACACGGTACATCTTGCCAGAGACACTTGCGTGTGAGAAAGAGCGAGGAATGAAGAGATCGGCGAATGCTACTGGAGAGAGGACCGGAAGTCACTCGGCGGCATAGGTGTAGATATACTCAGACCCCGGCACTCGTAAATCCGGCGTCCCGTCACCAAGCACCCAAGCGCTATACAGAGGGTTCCAGCATATACGAGCAAGCGAGGACTTTGTCATGCTTAGCAATGGGGGGAAACAGGACGATGATCTCACAGCTGTTTGCACTCGGCGCTTCACATTGACCAGGGGGGCCGGGCGCCGAAGGGATTCGTTTCATCATCGGACCGTGCCGAGAAAACGGCCTCACGGCCTCACCGTTCCCGCGGGCGTGCCTCCGGTGCTCGGCTTGCGTCGTGCCAAGGACGGAGCGGCGAATACTATGATGTCGGAGGCAATCGAGAACTGGGCAGTGCCTTACAGTTGCTATGAGTCTCTATTTTGCATCCTCGAGAGGCTACCTGCTACGGACACCCTCCGACTGCGGCACAGAGTTTCGCCATTATTGCGACCCTTAAGCAGCGCCAGGGCCTTGGCGATGCGAGGACGGAGGAGGCGGGCAGGTTGTTCGAAAAAATTGTCGCAGCTGCATCGGACCGACGGTGCTGCAAAACGCAGGATCTTCTGCAGGGGTGGCAGATTAAGCATACCCACTTTCTTGCCCGCTTCGTCTAGCCCGCCTCCCTCTAAGCTTCGAGGCGCAGGGCGGAAATGGGCCGTCGGTGAATCTGATAAGCAAAATCTCTTAGCCACCATCGTAAGCAGGCTACGGACTTACCGGATCATGACACGACATGCTCTCTTCAGCGCCCCTCCCAGCTCAAGCCGCCTTCCGAAAGGAGTTTCCAATGTCAGTTGCCTCGTTGGGCCTGCCCTGCGCTACAACACAGATGCTTGTTCAATCCGATGCAGAGCCAATCTCGCATGATGGCACAACACCAGCCCCGACAACAGCTGTTCCACTTCGCTCGGCCGCCTTCCGAGAGCGGATTGGACGAACAGCACCAGACCCATAAAATCTCTGTATAGTTAGGGGCACAGTCCCTTCCTTCCTGTTTCCGCTGAGACAGCCTGGACCATCCCATCGGATTTGCATGCATCCGCACGTAAAGTGTGCCGCCTCCGATGGTGTGCGGGAGGAATGAGAAAGCCGATTCCGGTGTGTGCGCAAGTTTTTTCTCTGTTTCACCTGCGCCGCCGGGCCGCCCGCCCTGCTGTTCAAACATCTGCCGGCTGCGCCCCTTATCGGATCGGATCAGGCAATGACCGTCGAGGCTCCCTTACTCAGCTGTTGTGTTGTTTGTTCCGCTCGAGTCAGGCCGATGACACCATTGCCGCACAAACAAGCACCGTGGTCGCTTTTGAGGCTTGCGTCGATCCAGGCCAGCCGTTCCGAAGTCGCCGCAACACCACACGCATCGTGCCTAGCGTTCCGCCCTCTGATTCGTGCACAGAAAAAGAAACGCAATCGCCGTCAATATGCTCGACGCTCCACCTTCCTCGTTTGCCCCTTTCTTCGCGAAGTCCGGATACGCTGCGTTCCATGGAAATGGTCCAGGCGGCTGTGAGTGGAGACACAGCGGATACCTGCATTGAGGCACTGCTGGGTTTTATGGCGAGCTTCCAGTTACTCTTGCTTCGCCAACGTCCGTGAGAATCGCCCGTATTCCGTGCTGCTTTTTTGGAGCTTGCCAAGTGATAAGAGAACGAGGTGAATCAGGGTCTCCACTGTCGATCTGCAAGCGCTTCCGTGGCCTTAACTCCGGTGCCTGGAATGTTCCGTCGGACAGGAAGAGGTTGTCATTCAGTGCTGCGGTGCGGAAAAGGGGAGCAAGGGCAAGGGCTCTGGTTTGAACGAAACTCTCACTCTGGAAGAGCCATCCTTCCAGCTTCCCAATGTTTCAACAGGCGATATGGGTAGTGAACATCACTGCCACTCAAGGATAGGTAAGGCGGGACACTTTCACGCTACTCCGTCTCAGCAAAGGCGTCGGTTACTGGGCCGTATAAAAGCAATATCTCCTTCTCTTTTTGCATGACACAATCTGCAAAGCCATTGACAACACAGCAGTTACTGATGACATACTTTTCAGTGGTCCAGAATCCGGAGGTAGGAACTCAAATCCTGTTTGACCCATCGCAGCGAGTACCTAGTCGGTAGCACACCAAAGGAGTTGCGACACCCCCCATCACTGTTGGGTACTACAGAGTGCTCCATGGCGAGTATCCCCAAACTCATGCTGCGAGCCTACGGGCACAAGTTCACAAGCTGCTCGTTCATTCAGCTCAGTCCGAAAGAGTCTAGCGGCGCTTTAGGGGGAACTCACTAAAGCACCTGCTGCAGGAACCGTCCTGGCCACTACAGCAGTGAGTCGGAACCGCGACCCGAATGACGAACTGGCGTGTATCGGTAGGGGTGCAGTCAACAGCATGGAACCCAGGTCCTGGGTCATCACTGCTGAACAAAACGGCCTTCCGGTAACGCGGATCTGCATCCGCAGAAGTCAAGCGGCTCGACATCGTCAGCGTGGTGGCCATCCGGTGCCATCGTTCGAACGCCTCACGACCGTTTAGGAGAACGCACATGAACCTGCACATCACTGTCCATCGCCGAACGGAACGCTAGCACGACGGACCACCCAACCCACGAAACGATGAGCTGACAAGCCACTCCCGCGCCCTAGAGAATGGCGAAACACGAGGGTGCCGTTCAGCCTCTCTTCTCGGTAGACTCCTCGTGGCACAGCACTAGTATGCGACTCTGACGATGCTGGTGGCAAAAGTCGGCGATAGGTCTCCTCGAGCACCAACTGTGCGACATGCGTCGCCGTTCGTCGGGTAGGATTTATGAGTTGAGTTGAGCTGACATTGATCAGGGTCTTCTCCTTGCTTCTGGCAGCATTTTCGATTGGGGGTCGAAGATGTTTATAGCAGTCAGCCACTTCTTCATCAGCGCCAAGACACGGGTAATATCTTCGAGTCGTCCAGGAACCAATGAGAGCTGGAGAGAATAGTCATACGACATCGTATGAGCGCTCGACGAAGGCGTCACCACGGGACCATGGAACAGTGCGATGGACGAACGCCTCCCCGGGCCCTGCAGAAGAGCAGCGCTGTGGCGCCGTCGGCAAGCCGGCGCGACCCCAAAACCACGGGCCGCTGCAGCGGTCCTAAGTTAGCTCAGCCGCATTACCAGTCGTTCAGACTTGTTCCTGCAGCACCCCGATGTTCCTGACACTAGGATAGGCAATGATGCGGCGGTCGAGATCTGCGGTGGTCGAGACTGCTCTAGTTGACAGGACCATCGCAGAATCGCAGACGGCACACCATTCCTCCATCCCCGATCCTACCCCACGTAGTTACAAGTTGTCTGTGGTCGACATCCAGTCTAGCGAGGAATATTCGAAGGTTTGATTGGATGGCGGCAAAAGGAAGTCGTTCAGTGCGAACCGTCACTGAGGAAGAAAAGACGCGACAACTTTTCACTTAGAAACAGGGCACCCTGCTCACGTGCGAGGTAAGATTCAATGTCTAGATGTACTCATAATCTCAAAACTCACATTTACATCCAAACACTTGCTCCAATTGCACACGCGGAAAGAGTGCTGTGTTCCTGAAGGTCACGTCTTCTCCAACCAATTGCATGTAACCGGCTGGAAAATGATGACGCCCAGGGATCCAGAATGAGAAGAATGCGAAGAAAAAGACAATGGCGAGGGAGAATCAAAGGGCTGGCGCCGTGGGCAGCAAGGAGACGAGTGTTTCTCCTCGCTTCTCAACCCCACGAAACGGTGACAACACAAGTCGAAACTGGTGGCGTGAGATAGCGGCAAACGGCCGCTTCAAAAGTGGCAGGCCGCGCAGTGCATGACGCTGTTTACTTATGGCAGTGCAACAGTGCGACGAGGAAATAGAGTGGATCACTGACCAATGGCGAGAGTTGCATTGCAAAGCTCTGAGAAATAGGACAGCGCAGCCCAGTAAAGCAGGGATGCGGAGCGGTCCCCGTGCGGCCGACGACGCGCACCGCCTCAATCAGAAACGTTCAGCCTTGCAGTCAAACGCCTCATGGAGATCAGAGCGTTCGACGCAGCTTACGCTTTCTCTCGGAGTTTTCGGGAAATTATTACCATGGCAAGTTCCCATTCGGTATTTTCAGGCGAGTAGTACGTATGCCTCACGAGCACTGCCGCCGGGGAACGGGTCCAATTGGGTAGCATTCGAGAACGCCGCCCCTATTGTACCCTATAGCGTTCGGTCCGATTCCCTACTTCGGCATAGTTCACACTTGACAAGCCAATGGCACTACGCGTCTTTCTGTGCCGTAATCGCCGTGTTACGCGTTGTCAGAAATCACTGTCGTGAGAGCGTCAAGTAGTGAGAGTATGTATAAAGGAGGTAGCCCTGCGGGACATGAAAGGCAAGAAGCAAGCAATCAACTCCAATTCCACAGTCTCTCATTGGCTCTACTCTTTTTCTCGATACCCATTCGTTCATCATGAAGTTCTCCACCATTGCCGCGCTGTTCAGCGCCACTGCCCTTGTCGCTGCTCACCCCGAGAAGCATGAACATACCGAGGATGCCGTTCAGCACGCGCGTGACTTGGTTGGTCGCAGCTCCGACAAGTGCGCTGCTGCGATTGAGAAGCGCAAGGCCGAGTTCATGGAGAAGCGCAAGCGCAGCCTCTACAAGCGCCAGGTGCGCGACGGCCGCATCCACGAGAAGCGCGATCTGGCCGAGATCGAGAAGCGCTCCATCTACCCCACCATCCAGAACAACACCTGCATCCTGGCCGAAGACACCATCTGGGGCCCTTACGGCATCGACGGCGAGATCCTCCGCCACGATCTCCGCGAGACCCAAGAGGGTCTCGACTTCTACCTCGACATCGGCCTCCTGGACGTCGAGACGTGCGAGCCCCTTTCCGGCGCCGCCGTGACCATCTGGAACTGCAACGCCACTGGCTCCTACTCGTCGTACACGGGCATCGACCCGGAGACGGCCGAGCTGCTGGACGGCTGGGAGAAGCGCGAGGACGGCACGACCGACGACGAGACGTTCCTGCGCGGCATCCAGAAGTCCGACTCGGAGGGCATGGTCGAGTTCCTGACCAAGTTCCCGGGCTACTACGTCACGCGCACCACGCACATCCACCTGACGGTGCAGGCCGACGTGAACAACGGCACCTCGTACAGCGCCTCGGCCGTCCAGCACATCGGCCAGCTCTTCTTCGAGGAGGACATCATCAACACCGTCTACCAGCTGTCGCCCTACTCGGCCCACCTGTCCACCCTCAACCGCACCACCAACGACGAGGACTCGCTCCTGACCACCACCGGCACCAACGGCGCCAGCCCCATGATCTCCATCGAGTACCTCGGCGACGACATCAGCGACGGCCTCGTCGGCTACATCACTGTTGGCGTTAACAAGACTGCCGCCGGCATCGCCACTACCGGCATGAGCGTCAACCCCCAGGGTTTCATTCCTACTGTTTCCGTTGCTGATTCGGTCCGTGCTGCTGCCACTTCCGTTGATGCTGCTGCTGGCTACAAGAGGGTCTAGAGTCTAGAAGGCTTCAACGGGGGGTTATAGATTAGAACGATGTTGATTAGATGAAGACGATTTCTCATATTTATGCAAGAATGAAAATTTCAAACACATTGCCTGTTTCCTTGGCCTTTTCAATATTTTTTGTGATCGCGAAAGCAGCTTTGTATCAGGATTACCCACCCAGCCTTAGCGTATACAGTCTAAAGTCACGTGTAGTAAATTTCTCCAAGCCATTGAACACAATAATAGTACATATACAGTGACGATTGTCTCAGAAAAGCTAGGCAAAATGAGACCACTAGTTGGTAAGAAGTGGGAAGTGGACGCTGCTATATTGATGTAGGTGTGATGTTCCTGCTCCGAGGGTCGCAAATACGAAATCCCGCGCTAGCCGCTATATGCATATCAGCGGTGTGGGCCGATGGCGCTGTGCCGCAGCCTTGTCAAAATCTGTGATATGTACAGCCACGCCTTCTTTTCCATTCTTCTATTGTTACATAAACCTCCCTCTCCCGCAAATCACTTTGAAGACATTGCCTGGCCCTAAACCTGTATTTTCTACATATCTCATCTTTTTCCATCCACCACTCAAGCCTCAAAAATCCCTTCTAATCATTGCTCCTGGTCTTCGTTTGTCTATTGAACCATGGCACACCACCTTGAGGCTGTGGTCAGACCACATCAATTATGCTCCGTCTGTCAAAACATTGTCGCCAGCTATACACCAGATGACTCCTGGCAAAGACAATCATTTGTCAACCACAAGACACGGCATGAAACTGAGCCTGGCTCCGGAAAAGCAAGATTATATGAGAGATTTTCTGATATTTGCCTATATTGGCATTCAAGGAAACCTCTTAAGCATCATCGCGATGTAGAGTGCCTTCGGAGGTCAGCCGAGGGCGGGTGCCATCTTTGTGCGCTTTTTGTTGGCTCGATTCGACTGAGCTCAAAAACATATGGCAAAGATCAAGCACAGTGTCGGATTGACGAGGATGGACCTCCGACGGGGAGACAACTCTACGTAGCTCCATGGGACCTCGAGCGCGTCGGAGCCACCGGCGGTACCTATTCCTCTAAGTATTGCTCCCGCACGTCGCTGAACCTCTTCGACATTTGTGTGACGGAACCGAGAATTGGCGATGCTTTAGCAAGCGTCCTGATCCACCAACATCCAAGGCATGGGACACTTGACGAGGCGCGTAGGTCAAGGTGCTTCAATAATCTCCCGAGGACGAATTCCGAACAACCCACTGAGTCTCGATTCACGTGGTGCGAATCTACTGGATCAAGAGAAGGAAGCCGGATGATCGCCAGATGGCTTCAACATTGCACGAAGAATCATGAAGAATGCAACAACAATTATAGCAAATCCAGACCAACCCGATTACTGGATCTGGAGATGAACCTGGAAAGGGTTCGCCTTCTTTCAGGACACGACGTAGGACCGCAGCCTTACGCGACGCTGAGCTACAGCTGGGGCCGCGTTTCTAGCGTCACTCTCCGACATGATAGCTACCAAGAACTCTCTTCCGGAATCAGAATTGAAACTCTATCAAGGACTATTCGTGAGGCGATTGAAGTGTGCAGAAGGCTCTCGATGAGGTACCTTTGGGTAGATGCTCTATGCATCATGCAAGATGACGACAAAGAACTCGCCGAAGAGATTTCCCGAATGGGTTCAATCTATGCCGGATCCTTTTTCACTATTGCCGCAGCAGACTCTAGTGATTGTGAATCAGGCTGTTTCAGAGACCGTTCACCACTCTATCGAGAATGCTGTCATATTTGGAAGGATGAAAAGAGGTTGATCTTTTTTTCTCAACACGATCCGCCTCGGTGCTCAAAGAATCACCATTCAATGGACAACTACACTCTGGATTCTCGAGCATGGGTCTATCAGGAGCGTATGATGTCACCCCGAACGATTCAGTTCTGCCATAACGAAATCGTTTGGGAATGCCGAGAGTCTTCAGTGTGCCAGACATGCGAGGGCGCCGAATGTTTCTATATGAGGGCCTCGCCAAGTTCGAAGGGGAACTTCGTACAGCTGCAACGTTGGAGATCTTACGAAAGTCACGTATCTGCATTTCAGTCGATTTGGGGCCGCATAATGGACCGGTACAACCAGACATTGCTCAGCAATGACGACGATCGGCTAAGCGCACTTGCAGGCATAGCTGAGTTCCCATTACAGAAATTCAGATATCAGGCCTCTTTCGGATTGTGGCACCCGTTCTTCTTGGACGAACTTATCTGGGCCGTCTACACAGCTTGGAACAGTTCAATAAAAGGCCACAATAGCTTGAGCTCTTTTCCGAGCTGGTCTTGGGTTGGCATAAATGGTCGAGTTATAAGCATACTCAAAGGTGTCCCGGTCCAGAAATCACTTTTTACTGCGGCAATCGAGCTTCCACCGGCAACCCCCTTTGGGCAGGTATCAATGCTATATAAGCAATTTCCACAGTCCGCTTCGTTCAGGGCCCGAGGCTGGTTGTTAAGTTGTAGACAGATGATCTATATGTGCCGGCCATACCCGCAGATATTCCGATGGGCTTTGTGGCCGATAGGAAAGGAGATGTCCGCAGAGATTCTGTCTCACCAAGAATTATCATGGAAAGTGTATTCAAACCTTGGGGACCGCGATTTCAGCGCCGAAATCGAAACGTGTCCGTTACGGGGTAGAGCTTGGGCCAAGGTCGCTGCTTCCCTTGACAAGGTCCGATTTCTTCCCGATACCCAGCCTAAGGGGCCCCGGGACCTGTTTTGCTTTCTACTAAAGCGCGAGTTGAGCAAAACAGTTAATGGTGAGGAGGAGCTCACAGACTTTGGCCTAGTTTTGGAGCAGGTTGAGCCGGAGCGCAACCGTTTCAAGAGAGTGGGGTTCTGCAAAGAAAGGGTTGTATACAAAGATACTGGTCCCAAAACTGTACGTTTGTCTGCAAATTTCGACGAGCCGCTCCCCACGATATGCGAGCTCGGCGATAAGAGTAACTTGCTTGAGGCAATGAGTGACTGTTTCACGTTGTTTCATGGACGGAGTTCTGATGTGGAAATTGAGATTGTTTGACGAACATCGGAGGTCATCAAATCAAAGCTCTAGCTAATAGACTGAAAATCCCCTACTCGACGAGTGCCTTCTGTATAACTCTATGAGTCTATCAATCTCTCAATGCGCGAATTGGAAATCCAGTCTTTTGTTTCCTTGGTCCGTCGTCGTAGCAAGATACTCCTCGCGTTCTTCTTGTGTCAGTGAGTTCCATTTCTTCGCCTTAGACTTATTGCGCCAAACGTAGTACGCCTTTGTAAGCAAGTACAGGATAATGTTCATGATGTTTACGGCGAGCAGGGCACGGTTTCCGCGGAGATAGCGGGGTTTGTCATCTGCGAACCGCGGTCAGCAGACGAGACAGGGAATCAGATACAGCAACGCACCTTCGCGATAGATGTTGGAGGCAATAATGCCGCTTGCCTGGACGAACATGTTGTACATCGCTGCAGATACAGTGCGAGACCGCACAGTGTTGGAGATGCGCGAATTCCAGGCCACCTGGATCGGATGGGCTGAAAAAATGTCAGTCCGTTTACTTAGCCCTTCCGGCTTGAATTCTTACCTGATGGGTAACTGAGAAAGATTGTCATAATCGCCCAAGCCACCCACTGATTGAGCTGGTTGATATCCAGTACGTAGAGAACAAGCACAAAGGGGAATGCCCATATCTGCCCGATCATGGCCGTGAAAGTGAGATTGTGCCACACTTCAGCCAAGTACGTAATGCCCAGCATTGTGAAGATATGAATGACCTATCAAGTAAACAGTAAGCATTTTACATTATTACTTCTCGAGTTTGCCTTACTTGAGAAGGAATAACGAGCAAGTTCGTGGTAAATGTACTGAACCCGATCGATTTAAGTGTAAGCGTGAGGTAATTCTTTGGCGTAGCTAGTATAACATGTTAGTCTTGGGTGTTTGTACCCCATGTGGATAGCCACTTACTCATGGGGATCTGAAAGGTAAGGCCAAGGATATACAGTGGCCAGATGTCAAAGTCCTTCAAACTCTGCCATAACATTTTGGGGGTGAGAGCTTCTCGGTTGTGCATGTCTGACTTGCTGGGGTCTTCACGGATGACACGATTGACCATGATGGTCTCTTCCCTGAAGATCTGTTAGCAGGCGGAGTCATGAGCAAGCGAAGGATTGGAGAAACCTTACCTCTCACTGAACCAGCCTTTTTTACCACGTGCCCAATTCGCCGTTTGTGTTGGCCCCGGCGGCATGAGGACATATGCAATCAGACCAATGACCAACGTTAAGATACCCTAATTCGTTAGACAGCTAACAGTACTGAGGCATAAAGCTTCTCCTTACCTCAAGCAGGAATAGCCAACGCCAGCCCGAGTGTCCTTCGTGGCCCCGGAGGTGCAGGATACCGTAAGCGAGGAAGCTGGCTAAGATATCGGCAATGCTCATTGCAGTCCAGAAGAATCCCAACCGAAGAGAGAGTTCGTGGTGTTTATAAAAGTACGACAGGTACAGTATAACCTGCGAGTATTAGAAGTGGAGAAGCATAACAAGATCGAGGGCTTACACACATCTGGAATGAAGCCGCCTTGTAAAATTCCAAGGAGAGCTCTGCATGCGAGAAAGGAAGCTCGGCCGTCAAGCTTGAATTGTGCCGAAGCCACAATGGACCACAGGACCATCTGAGTTGGGATCCATCTATCGGGTCCTATCCACTTACTAACCAGCTGGGAGGGAAGCTCGGCGCAAAGGAAAGACAACTTGAACACTGTTTCTCCAAGATTGTAGTCATTAGTATTCATGCCAAGATCTCCGAGAAAATTGTCTGTAAGGGCCTGAGACAGATTGGAGCGGTCTAATTCCTGTGCGGATATCAGTAGTGACAACTGATCAGAGAGCGGGGAGATCTTACCAGAGCCATGAACATGATGCAGGCAAAAACCATGATGCGGAGGTCAATTTTGCGAATAAGTTTCTACACGGGTGAGCATCAGGTCGCAGTGGGCTATCGTTGGTACATACGTATTCCTCTCCCCATGTCCATCTCGCAGACGGGTCAAAACGGTGGAGGTTTTCCCAGTCTGGACCGGGCTGATAGTGTTTGGCAAGATCCGGGTCATCGAAGACAGAGCGTTGGGTTGCGATAGCTGAGGTGTCAAATTTAGAGCCTCTCTGGAACCAGAATCTTCGTTCTGATCCAGGATGGCTCAGGAGCAGCTCGTCCGACTCCTTTCGTATCTCAACAGTTGGGGCTTTTTTCGAGTTCTTCTCGTCTTCGTATGCGACTGGGATAGTGTCCTGCGGATTTTTGTCCACGGGAGGGCCACCGAAGTCGTCTGCGCCTGAAGCCATGTCTCGTGCGTGCGAAAGCAAGGGTACAGTCTCCGGATTCTGGGATGAAGAGGACATGGTGATTGTATTGGCTTAAATACTGGAACTGCAGCTGAAATCGAGATGTGAGATAAGAGGAACCAGCGTTCGCGGACAGTGTTATTTTGCCAAGTAGCACGCAAGTGCTTGCATGTATGGGATCTGAAGGGGTGGCGGATGTACCATCCGGGTTTGGAGAAATCTCAACGAATCTTACCTTGTGCTTGGGGCGAAGAAGCAGGGAAGCAGCCGAACACCTGAAAACTTCGGACGTATTGCTTTTGCAGTCCTCTGGCCAAGAAGCATTGCCACGCTCTTATTTGCTTGGCCAGCACTCCATGATGATGCTCACGTGGAGCTCGGTAACGCTTATGGTGGGAGAACGGCGTTATTTGCCTCAGGCCGACGTAACGACAACACCAAACAAGGGTCGTGTGGAAAAACAAAATATCTATTTTCAGCACTTTTCATCCTTCTTCATCCTATCAATTATGATCCAGTCAGTATCGAGCGCTTCTCATTGGTGAGGGCATTGCCCAGAAAGTCTGTCTATCACGCAATCAACCCCAGTAATTCATCATCCTGTGTGCGGGGTTATCGCACCTCATGGACACAGGACCCGATTTGAGCCATCACCGCAGACGAATGAAAGTATTATGATACAAACCAGTGCCAGAGGAGTGGAGCATAGAATCAAAATACGTATTTGACGTGGACGCTCGAGAAGTGCTTAGTATCGATCAGCTTTGTCGCCAAAACGCTCACTTATCGACGAGGAAGATACGTGTCTCTGTGGCCACTGGCAACATTCTAGATTGTGCAATAGCTTTACCTCATCGGTCGCATATCTATGGCGAGCGTCATGAGGCGCATAGCGAAAGCGATTTGGTCCGGCCCTTAGACGTGCATTACCCCACCACTGCACAACACAGCAATGCCATTTGACAGAGGTGCGGAGATAGGATTCAGGCTATCGCGCAATAATCTGGCAATATCACGGTAGACTGACACCCCTCTGCTGCTCCTGCGTATCATCTTGAGTATAAGTGTCCACCTTTGACCGTTTAATCGGGGCACCAACATTTGAACCCAGTACTCAGTAAATCCGCATCACAAAAAGTTCGTCCGAGCAATGTCAACTGTAACTGAAACGGCGCGAGTCTTGGTTGACAACACCAAGGAAAAGCTTAGCTCAGCCACTTCCGAGCACCGGGAACCGTTGAAGCTCAGTGGTGTCCTTGATCAATACGAGCATTTTGATGTCACACCAGTGATCGGTAGAGAATTTCCCAATGCGAACCTGAAGGAGTGGCTCGAAGCGCCCAACTCTGATGAGTTGTTGCGGGACTTGGCAATCACAAGTAAGCTCGGCCTTCCAAGCGGCTGACGGAAACTTGCTCACCAATTATTACAGTTTCGCAGCGCGGCGTTGTCTTCTTCCGGAAACAAGATGGCATCACCAACGAACTTCAGAAACAGCTTGTCCTCCGCCTTGGCCAGCTTTCGTGGAACTCCGACAAGCCGAAGACCTCCGGCCTCCACATTCACCCTGTTTCAAACAGTGGCCGAACTCTGGGAGGCAAGGACGATGAGATCAGCGTGATTTCCTCGGAACAACAGAAGCAAATTTACGCCAACACGCCTTACAGAAAGAAGCAGAGCCACGCCGACGGATGGCACTCAGACATCACTTTTGAGCCAGTTCCCAGTGACTACGCCTTGCTCCGCTTGACAGAGCTCCCCAAGACGGGTGGTGGTACGCCTCTCTAATTATCCTCGAGCAAGCGGAAAATGCTGACTACAATTTCAGACACTCTCTGGGCGTCCGGCTACGAGGTTTACGATCGCCTCTCCGCGCCGATCCAGAAGCTCCTCGAGTCTCTCACCGGCACCTATGCGCAGCCCATCTTCCAAGAAGCCGCCAAGAACAACAACTTCGAGCTCTACAGCAAGCCGCGGGGCGCCCCCGAGAACGTCGGCACCGACCTCACTGCCACCCACCCCATCGTGCGGACAAACCCGGTCACGGGCTGGAAGTCCGTTTTCGCCGTTGGCCACCATGCCAAGCGTATCAACGAGCTAACCGAGGAGGAATCCGAGACCTTCCTGAAGTGGTTCGTCCGTTTGATCGTCGACAACCACGACTTGCAGGTCCGTCACCGGTGGCAGAACCCTAACGACCTCGCCATCTGGGACAACCGCAGCGTCTACCACACTGCCACGTACGACTATGACGGACTTGGGCCGAGGACGGGCCAGCGCGCAGTGAGCTTGGGCGAGAGACCCTACCTTGACCCGCAGAGCACAAGCAGGAGAGAGGCCTTGGCCAAGGAGGCGTCTGCAGAGGTGAAAGTTACCGAATCTTGAGGTTTTCTGAGAACAGCGCGCGACAGGATCCAAATCATCTGCACCTCGCTGTGCGAGTCAACTTCATCACGGTCTCATGAATTTTTTAGTCTACGTAATCGTCTGAAATGACAGTTCAAGTTCCGCCTCTTGCAACATCGTTTCAGTTGCTCTTTTTTCTCGTAACAATTTAGTTTCCCGAAGTACTGAAGACACATTTACGTCCTTGTTCCAGTCATCCCTTTCTTTCTTACAGCCCCCAATTCCATCAGTGATAGACCCCTCTATCACTTACACGCAGGATAATCCGACCCCATAGTCAGCCCCACAACCTGCGGATTCAAATTGTAAATCCTATCCGGACAATTATTCGTCACGCATCGTCCACCCGCCGCCCTCATCACGACCTTCCCCTCCTTATTCAACACCTCCATCCGCTGAGACCCAGTATTCAGCGCCTGCGACACGCCCGAATTCAGGCCCGCTACAAGGTTCGTCGTGCCCCCCACCATCTTCCCACCACTATAAAACCGGACCTTCCAGCCAGCGACATCGGTGCCGGTCCCCACAACGACAGCCCACGCGACGACATCCTTGGCGGCGTCGTAGCCGAGCGGCTTCTGCGCGTACTGGTCGCCGCCGGGGCAGTTGGTCTGCGAGTTGATCGGCTTGTACCAGATGGCGCCGACGACGGGGCGCGCGGGCTGCAGCGCCGGCGGCCGCATGGCGGCGGGGCCCCCGCCGGCCTTGTAGGCGCGGATGAAGGAGGCGAGGAGCGGCTGGATCGACCAGTGCTGCGCGCGGCTGTTGGCGTAGGCGGCGGGCTGCGCGTCGCCGTTTTGCTCGGGCCAGAGGTTGCCGATGTAGTGGCCTTCGGGGCCGTCGTTCTGTGGGGAAGTCTTGTTAGTTGGGAGGAGGAGGAGGACTAGGGGGGAATTGAGAGGGGAGGGAACAAACGCACCCAGGTCAGGATTTCGACGTATTCGGGCTGAGGGTTCATATTGAGGATGTTCTTCATGCGCTGGGTGAGGAGGTCTTCACCTGCGCGCCAGAGGCGAGCGCCGTACTGCAGTTTGCGTGGTCAGCCTTGTTTTCAAAGCTCGGGATATATCATGAGCTTACGGCATTCTTGTACTGGAGCATACTGAGACCTGTGATTTTTGGGTTAGTCCATATATTCGAAGTGATGACAGCAGCACCATACCAATCATATAAGCCTTCTTCTTGTCCCTGGCACCATTGGCAACAGTCTTGTCAAGATTCATATCAGCCGTGTTTCGGTCACCGACCTTGGGCCAGCTTGATTCCCAACTAAACAGCCCATCGACAACCTCGCCCCAGTAGGACCACCATCCAGGAGCGGCGTCGTAGTATCCTTGCGTCTGATCAAAGTCCGGAACCAAATACACCTTGTTCGCCCACTTCTTCTTCCAATCAAGCCACACATCCTTCGTCGTGCCGCCGTCACCAAAAGTGCTGACAAACGGAAAGCCATTCGCGCCCTTCTGGTACGCGCCGTGGCCCATGAAGTCACGCAGGAGAGAGTCGTAGTCGCCCAGGCGCTTGCCCGCGCCGCCGGAAGCCCACAGGTCCAAGCTGAAGAATAGCTTGAACTTCGGGTACTTGTCACGCGTGAAGTCGAACATCTTGTTCAGTGCATCTCGGACGAACGGCTGCGTTGGGTCGCCAATGTTGAGTGCAAAGCCGTCGAGTCCCATGGCGGCGGCATCTTTGATATCTTGCTGCGCGTGAGCCGCCGTGACGGTGCCAACCTGTGGTTGCGTGAGCGTAAGACAGAAGGCACTGTATGGAGAGTAAGAGAGAATGAGGAAGGACGAACCATGTAGTGGGCGAAAACGAGCTTCTGGGAAACCGCCTGCCCTGTGAGCAGCAGGACGCAGAAGGCGACCAGCGTTATGAGCGAGGCCGGAGCACGCATGGTCTATTGAAAGGAGAATATTGTGAAATGGATCAAGTATTGAATTTCATCTGCTTGCGCAAGGCAACGCATAGCGGGGAGAAGATGGATGGAGGATCCATGTCAATGATAAGTGTCACTGCGGTATGGTCAAAGAATTAGTGGAAGATTGTCCCCATACACACAGGAAAGGTTTAACGAGACAAAGACATCAAGCTCTATCAACTGCCATGACGTCGATTTAGAATATTTTCGTGATTGGGCAAGCATCCGCGGGGCAGAGCTTTCGCTCTCCGGAAGGCCACTGAAGTGACCAAAGAGTAAGTCGGGGCTTGAGCATCGAATCAGAGGTGGTGGCTGGCATCGGCACCTTTCATTGATGAGCTGCGTTTATGTTTTCCATCAGAACCAAATTTCTGACGAGGGTGGCTGCTTTTGTGGGGTTACGATACTCGAATGGCTCTTGTGAGAAACTGCTTCCGGATGATGTCCTTGTAGTGGGGGATGAAGTCCAATTAATCCGATCTCATGGTGTCTTTGTGATAATTTCCAAGGGTTTGGAGTGGAGTTCTCAAGTCTGTTTCATTCAAAAGTGCTTTGTCCATAAGTGGTAACGTCAAGCAGCGACTCTTGCTTTTAAACCATCTTAGAAATTTCCGCATGAAGCTAGCGTCTTGGCCATGAGCTCAGCCTTGAGATTCATCTGGAAGAGCTTGACGTCAAGATGATCCATCTATTCTCGAGAATATGTCTGTAGCGATTTCCGATGCTTTCTCCTTGGCGTGGCAATCCCACGAAGCGAATATGATGGGCTGATTCAGCAGACAATGCATTGTCAAGTCGAACGCATCACAAGACAATGGCGTCCTCGAACTGTAATCAACCGATTAGACAGTGCAAGCACGTCGAGATTGTACTTTTGTACTTACGAGAGGCTTTTTCGATGAACAGCATCCTCCTAGCCGTCAACTAAATCAAATCTGCGCTTATTACTGACTCACCTTGGAATTACAAGCACACACCAAGCACATTTGATCGACTATCGATCTCACAGACGGTGCAACTGTGCAGACAGGTCAGTAATGAGTCCTGCGCGGAAAACCAGCAGAAAATCTTAAGAATGCCCAACCCTTCAACGACTGCCGTAAGCGATGGCACAGTGGATTATAAGATCATGCCTCCCAAGTCTCGTGAAGGGCAGTGTTTGAAGCAAAATGCAGCACACACTTACATAGATAGGCTACGGAGTTTGATTACACAGAAAATCACGTTTCTCTTCGCATTGATGAGAGAGCTTGGGCCCAAAGGCACTAAGGTGGTTCTGGTCAGAAGGCAGGCGAGAACGAGCACTGCATTGCTTAAATCCAAGGCTAGGGCTGCACGCTTGCGCATGCTCAGGCGCCCAGCAAACCTTGTACGAGGAATTGCCATGGCAGCGGAGAGACAGCTGCTTATCGAATTAGCTTTTCATGCGGCCGAGGTGACACCGTCGGGTGCGATGCGGAAGAGCGGCAGTATTCAATCAGACCCGACTCGCGAGGGTGCCTGATGAGGGCGGGAACAGCGGCCTCGACTCGCCAGGACGAGACGGTTGCGGGCAATGGAGCGAGAAACGGTGACGACACGCAGCGCGACCAAGCCTGGTTGGGCGCTAGCGCGTCATCGCCGATGCCCAGCAAGCATTTGGCGGGGCAGCGACAGTGACGGCGGCGGCTCGCGGCAGAAAAATACAAACATCTGCTGATTGCGCTGTACTTCCTCTTCTCCTCCGCACTTCTCACCATTCTCCCCAGACTTCTTCGTCGCACCTACTTCCGCCCTTTCGCCCAGCCCTCGCGCATCTATCCCTTCCACCAGTACTCCCGCGCCTTCACCCCACCCGCAAAAATGAGCGAGATCGCCCACCCCACCATCAAGGGTACCTCGTCCTCCCCCGCCTTCAATTGCGCATCAATTGACAACCTCTGCAGATGGCTGGTTCCGTGAGATTTCCGACATGTGGCCCGGCCAGGCCATGACCCTCAAGGTCAACCAGGTCCTCCACCACGAGAAGAGCAAGTACCAGGACGTGCTCATTTTCGAGTCCTCCGACTACGGCACCGTCCTCGTCCTCGACAACGTTATCCAGTGCACCGAGCGCGACGAGTTCTCCTACCAGGAGATGATCACTCACCTGGCCATGAACTCGCACCCCAACCCCAAGAAGGTGCTCGTCATTGGTGGCGGTGACGGCGGTGTTCTCCGCGAGGTTGTCAAGCACGACTGCGTCGAGGAGGCCATCCTGTGCGACATTGACGAGGCTGTCATCCGCCTCTCCAAGAAGTACCTGCCCGGCATGAGCGTCGGCTTCCAGCACCCCGCCGTCCAGACCATCGTCGGCGACGGCTTCAAGTTCTTGGCCGACCGCCAGAACGAGTTCGATGTCATCATCACCGACTCCTCCGACCCCGAGGGCCCCGCCGAGTCCCTCTTCCAGAAGTCCTACTTTGAGCTGCTCAACGGCGCCCTGCGCGAGGGTGGTGTCATCACCACGCAAGGTTGTAAGCCCCCACCTCCCCTGCAACTACACAATTTCATTTAAACGAAAGAAAAATCACCCGTCAATTGCAAGGAAATAGTCGGTTAACCAATTCTTTTCCCCGCACGCAGCCGAGAACCAGTGGCTCCACATGCCCCTCATCGCCAAGCTCATGAAGGACTGCAAGGAGGTCTTCCCCACCGTCGAGTACGCCTACACCACCATCCCCACCTACCCCTCCGGCCAGATCGGCTTCATGGTCTGCTGCAAGGACGCCGACCGCGACGTCAAGAAGCCCGTTCGCTCCTGGTCCACCGAGGAGGAGGAGAAGCTGTGCAAGTACTACAGCAAGGAGATCCACGAGGCTTCTTTCGTTCTGCCCAACTTTGCTCGCAAGGCTCTGAGGCAATAGATGATTTACATCTAAAAGGAGGGTTGGGAGGGGCGTATTGCTCTTAAGTGAGCGGAAATTTCGTTATTAGACGGTATCGGACATGCAGATACCTGGGTAAAAAAGCAATGGATGATTTACGGCCAGTCTGGGTCAATGATATCGTTGGTGATCAAAGCGCAGAAATACTTCAAGCACGCCCTGGCGACATGGAATGAAAAACTTCACGAGTCAGTCGTATACGAGTTATGCCCAACTTTTCATCTTACATGCAAGCGTCTCTTCTCAGTCGCCCGAATTCCTCATTTGACCAGCACTTCAACTCGCCTTGGTAATAAGCACCCTTGCCGTTATTTTCAATCATGCATAACACATCATATGGTTGTCACAAACGATGTGTTTCCCCGCTGTAAGTGGATCCAATTCGTCATGTTCTTGGATGCTCCCACCACACCACTCCGCATTCGAGCTCACCGGCATCAAAACGGGTGGCAAAAAGAAACGGCTTTCCCTAATCTACCCAGAGCTACCGATCACACCATATGATATTCACATACAGAGGTGAACCCAATGTCTGGGTGCATTTTTTTTATTTTCGAAACTCGCATTTACGTCCAGACATCTTCTTCAACTACCTATGGAAGTGTAATGTAGTGTACTTTGTGGGGTACAGCAGACCCGATCTTTTGCAGCTCACCGCATGGCACCGTATCCAATAGCCTGGACTGATCTCCCATCCAGTCGGAAAGCCGTGTTCTCGTCTTCCCATCCTCATCACTATTCCCGCGTCACAGAGACCAACACTTCGCTAGAGTTGATTATTTTGTTCGCGGCTGTTGCCATCGGTGCAACAATGCACTTCTTTCTAGTCGTCCGAGCTCCCACACTAGAACTACACGGCATATGCGAGGATTGTGGGGACGGGAGGAACCCCACGAGATGACCGCAACCCAAGTCTTCCCGCTTGCGGATTGGCGATAGACGTGTCGTTGCGGGCTCAATCTCTCCATCCATGTCAATGTCCAAACACAACATCTTCGTCTCGGCCAGTGCTCTTAGTATCGCTGGTCTGTGGCGATTGATATATGTGAGACTCCATGATGCCGCAAAACCTCGATCAGAAGGAAGCTTGTATCCGGGATGATCGCTCGTCGCTAACGAATCCGATAAATCTCGGTGCACACTCCTACTTCTGATCGTTCACCAACTCGTCGAAGGCAGCCATCGTTGACTCGACATCTCCAGCCTGAGTGTCCACTTCCTCTTTCGGCTCCTTGGGCTGCTTCTCTGGACGACCCGCTCCAGCCGCTTCCTTCTGCCTGCGCTTCTTCTCTCTTACCTTATGACCGCGACTCTGCACGTGCTTGTTCCAGTCACTCTCTGTGACAGCCACAGTATTACACGTCTCGCAGGTTCTCCTCTGCCACATATCCCTGCGTTCGCTGAGGTCATATTCGCGTTTCGGCGTCAACATCTCCGCTGCGGCTTCCGAGATGCTTTGCGGCTCTGGAAGAGGCTCGCCGTTCAGAAAATTTGCGGCCAGATCAAGCGCCGGTACTTCGACAGTTTCCTGCCATCGAGACAGATCCGAGCCGTCGAGAAGGTACAAGCTCTTCATCGCATTTGCGTTGGCAAGAGCATTCATCAGCTTGATGCGTATCCACCGGATCTGTCTCTTGGCGTACTGGCGGGTCCCGGCCTGAACCTGCTCGATGGCTTGCGTTTTGAGTTTTGCCAGCTCTTTTTCATCTGCGGAGCTGGCAATGAGAGCACGCTGGTAGGCTTCAAACTCTTTGTACCCGATCGAAACCCATATGCCACGGGTTCGATCAACGGGATGGCCCTCCGACTCTTGTTGCTGCAGGAAGCGGTCAAGCTCGTCTACCTCGGAAAGCAGCCCATTCGCCAGCATCTTCTCCACGCGAGCATCTAGCCGGGCACGGAGAGGCTCGTTCGCGGCGTGCACCCAGAAGAGCAAGGCAGGGAATCTTTGCGTTCCGGACGCTGCTCCTTCCTCGGCGCCGTCGGCTGCGGTGGCAGGCTGCTTCCGCAAGCTTTGCTGTTCCTCATAGAGTTGCGAGGCTGGTTTGCCGGTCTTCAACCAGATCTCCAGGGAGCGCTGGATCTTACGGCGGTCATTGGGGTGCCAACGGTCTGCCATTACCGAATCGACTTCCCGGAGCTTGGCTAGAATCACCTCGGTAGGCTCGTCCAGGATTGGATATTTCTCGCTGTCTGTGTTTTCCGGCGTGGGCTCTTCTGGTTGCTGGGCGCCGTCGGCAAGACTCTCCTTGAACAGCAAAGACTGGATGTAGTAGTGAGTACCGCCGACAATGATGGGCAGCTTTCCACGAGAATGGATGTCATCAACTACGGTCAGAGCTCTTTTGACAAATTCAGTGACAGTCCAGGTATCCTCAGAATGGGTGATGGTGCCAAGCAAATGGTGAGGAACAGCTTTCATTTCTTCCTGGGTGATCTTATTGGTGATGACGGGCAAGCCTTCGTAGAGTTGCATGGCATCGCTATTGATAATTTCGCCATTGAAGCGGCAGGCCAGCTCAACAGCAAGCTACACGGCACAGTCAGACAAAAGCGACTGGACTAGAAAATGCATGGTCCTACCTGAGACTTGCCTGTGCCCGTAGCGCCGATGACGGCAATGACAGGCTTCTGAGGCTGACAACGGGCCATGGTGTTGATGCCTCTCCGCAAAATTCCGGTGGCTCTCAGCATGCATACAGAAACGGAGTAGTCGTTCGTCGGAGCTGCCCGCTTTTGCAGAGCGTCACAGCGCGAGAGGAATCTTTCTTTCGCCTGCGAAAAGTGCTGGCCGGTAGGCGCCAACCCACTCCAGTGCTAGGCTGTCGGATTTGCGTGCTTGTGGCGGTCGGCGCCGCGCGACCGACATCATCCCGCCATCCTCTGGTGAAATACGGTGCCGCGCCCCGCCATGTAGCTTTCACAGTCATTCCTTCTTTCCACTCCACCCAATTTTTTACTTTCAAAATGTCCGGCTCCAGCTCGAAGGCCAATGGCGTCGCCCCGTCAATCGCCGTCAAGAATCTTCATTACAAATTCCCCGACGGCAGCAGCGGCCTGCGGGATGTCATCCTCGATCTCCCGCCGGGAAGCCGCACGCTGTTGATCGGAGGTGAGTCACCTTGGCCATACAGACCGCTCAATCGCTCCACCATGTACTAACGCGCTTCTGCCTGGAATACAGCAAATGGCGCCGGCAAGACGACCCTCCTCCGCCTCCTCTCAGGCAAGCGCATGGCGCCGGCCAACACGGTCTCGATCGCCGGGGTGGACCCGTTCTCGCAAGGGCTCGAGGGCGTGACATACCTGGGGCTGGAGTGGGTGCTGAACCCGATCGTGCGGACCGACATCGACGTGCCGACGCTGCTGTCGTCGGTGGGCGGCGACGTGTACCACGAGCGGCGCGACGAGCTGGTGCGCATACTCGACATCGACCTGCGCTGGCGCATGCACGCCGTCAGCGACGGCGAGCGCCGCCGCGTGCAGCTGGCCATGGGCCTGCTGCGGCCCTGGAGCATCCTGCTGCTCGACGAGATCACCGTCGACCTGGACCTGCTGTCGCGCAGCAACTTCCTGCACTTCCTCAAGCGCGAGACCGAGACACGCCCTTGCACCATCGTCTACGCCACCCACATCCTCGACAACCTGGCCGACTGGCCGTCGCACCTCGTGCACATGAGCCTGGGCAGGGTCAAGAAGTGGGGCAGCATTCAGGAATACTATGTCACGCAACCAGGAGCCCCGCACTCAGGCAACAGCCAGCTTGGCGAGATTGTGCTCAAGTGGCTCCAGGAGGATCTTGACGAAAGAGGCCCGCGCAATGGCCAGGCTTCCGAAGGGAAGACGTACCCATCTCTTGAGGGCAAGGGCGGCTACGGCCTGGAGAAGAAGGCTTGATCGCCATGACACAATTTTCTTTGAGTGGTTTCTGTTTTTGGGATTGGGATAGAGGAAGAATAAGGCCGGACTTCAACACGGCCAGGCTTCAACGCCGTTTAGCACTTTTGCATTGGGATCGGAGTTTGCTTCCACAGCGGGATACCACGGGTTTCGACTTTAACACGAGACGACATCGTCCAATCTATTGATTTACGCTGCAGCGTTGCAGCAGCCCTCGAAGAATCCTTCGCCGCTCGTATAAAGTTCTGGGTGATTTGCATCCGTGCGGCATCGTAAACGGCGCTAAAATAGATCGATGACGAGCCGATACCTGGGCTTCGCCAGGCAAAAAGCGGGCAAAAATGTCGACCTCGAGGGTCTTTCGCCCCCATTTCTCAACACTCAAGAAACAAAAAGAAAATGTTGCCACGGATGCGGTTCGAACGCATGCACATTTCTGTAGCAGAGTATAAGAGAGGCTTCTGAGAAGCCCAGATTGACTTAAATCTGCCGCCTTAACCACTCGGCCACCGTGGCGTTTTGAAGCTGAAAATGCGCCCTTCTTCAGTTATGGAGGTCGTCTCGGCCAAGAGCTGATCCCTGAAAACCACCTCACCTCCTCTCGGTATCCTAATTGGTAGCCAACCCGAGAGAGGGCCCACCTGAAACACCAGATACACCGAGCGTGGACAGCATACCGCGTAGAAGGACGATTGCAGGAGGAGGTTTTGTGTGAAAGAGGCAGGGATCGGACTAGCAGACGAAGCGAGGAAAATAGAAAATTTCGGGCAAGGGTAAGCGTCGGCCTACACGTGATTTCCGCTCCGCCCGTCCGCGCTGGTCCAAACCTAAACACTTCGTCAACCGCGTGAAAGAAGTGCCGAACAAGATCCACGTTCTGCTTCGATCTTGACGTGCGGTGAGGGGAGCGGTGTTCGTGAGCCCTTCGACTTTACCCAAGCGAGCTTCCGCCGCGGGGATCAGACGCGTCGCACGTACATCGACTGCAGGAGCAATCCTCCGCTCCACACTTGCACTGTCAGGCAACAACCACCACGCCTTAAGCAAGCCCGTAAGCTTAACTTAGCGCACCTTGCGACCTGCGCATGATTCGCCAATTGATGCGCCGTGCAGTAGCGTCGTTTCATCAGCCAGTGAGGCAGTGTGGCCGCACTCCACACCCGTTTGTGAGTGTGGCGGAGTCATCGCTCGTCCCACACCGGATGCACCAATCCCTCTCCTGGCATTGTAGCCCCCAACTCTAGACCGGCTTTGTCCGTGAGCACCCCCGAGCTGAATGGTTAAAGCTGAGCTGAGAGCTACTGCTCCTACAGACCCATCTTTCTCCTCCTCTTCCTCCCCTCCACCATTCGCCAGCAATACGTCACTCTCAAGACTCGACCAAAGACTGCGAACAACCTCGCCCTGATGCCCATTGGGGGCACAAACCACCACGAACACATTCAGACCTCTCCCACCTCACACACCTCCTCGGTCCTGGCACTTCACACTCTCGGCCAGCACAACCACACCTCCCATCATGCTCCCATCTAGACTCTGGGACCCAGACCTTCTGAATGCTGGAAAGAGTAGTAGTTGGCGAATAAGAAGCGGCTGCCGCAGTGCGTTGAGACAAGGCTCGCTCCATCGGGGTGCCGTCTCCACGCCCTGCGTCGGCCGCAGCGGTCCCCGCTACGAAGCTACGAAATTCCATTCTTCTCCATTTAATAAATACCTTGACGGTGTTGCATTCCACGACGACGACGAAGAAGCCGCCTCCGATGACGCCGCCAGTGTTGTCTCGATGATGATGATGGAAGAAGATGATGTCGATTGGAACAAGTCTTCGCTCCCTGCTGCCGATTGCTGCTACGCCTCTCCTGATTCTTCCTCCTCCACCTGCATCGCTATCAGTGCTATTCCCAACGCTCGTCCGACTATCGGCACATTCCCCTCCGGCACGAAGCGATGCAGCACTGGATCAGGATGAAGGAGACTCGCCAGTTTGGGCCTGGCCATGACCGTCACAAGCGGTCTGGAGCTGCTGTTGCCGACAACGCGACACACAGCAGCCGGAGCCATGCGGAATTACTATTTACAATCAAAGGACCTAACAATTCTGACAATGGGAAAGAGAGTATGTGGGAAGAAGGGACGAGAGATGGGAACGCTGAAGAGATGTGGGGGAACAAAGGAAAGGAGAAAGAGAGAAAAAGAAGTCAATCTCCAGTGAAGAGGAGGACTTTCGTTCTGCACCGACGTCGATCAACTGGGAGAGCCGCAGATCTGGCTTTTTCCCCATCCATCGAGTCGAGGAACACGGCGTTGAGGAGGAGGAGGGCTTGGCGAGGGGATTTGAGGCTCCCCTCGCCTGGTCGTTGTTGTTGGAATACACACACACCACCGCCGCAGCCGGGTCACCATTGCCAATCACCTCATTGCAACCGACAGGTTGCTTGAGGACGGCTCGCCGCGCTTGCTCTGATTCTACCTTTCTTCACCACCCCTTGCAGCTGGCTAATGGGGGAGCTGACAGAAAAAAAAGCAAAAGAACGAAAAAACAACCTTGATTATCCTGCTCAGGATTGGGTTTTAGAGGAGTACCTTGGATTCTTTGATGTTTTTCGGCGCTGCGCTACGGTTTAGCTTTTCTCACCTTCTACGCAGTTTTCTACCGTGTCTGGCGGTGCAAGAGCAGGCCAGATATGGGTATGAACGCCGGCAAAGAGTAGTCCTTCTCTCGTCGATAGCTCTCGGTGATGGGCTTGTTGCTCTTCATCGACTTGGCTTGACGGCACATTTGCAGCGGTTGCAGTTCCTGTCTCTCGCTTGCTCATGTTCTTAGTCCCTTTTCTCTCACGCGTAATACTCTCATGTCAGAAATTAAGTCTACCTCATCCAGATTACTTTTGTCCATCGTTCTTGGCTTGGTGTTGCGTGTTTCGCCTGAATGACGCTCTCTCCCATTGCCGCTTTCCTGGATCGCCTTCGACTTCTTCGACTGGGGAGTATACGCTAACCCATCACCCACCTCTCTTTCCCAGGAACTTCGCGTCATCCCGTTGACGTCCAAACTCTTTGCACTTCAGACTTCTCTGAGTCCACTCCTTTTTTTCTTTCGTCAATGCACTCGCCCTGCGTGGGTGCTTGAGGAAGGAAAACACAAATAGAAACTGACGTAACCATTGCGTTATTCTCGTGTTGGCATGGTTCAAGCAGCGATCATCAGAACGGCGCAGCAGTTTCGCAAGATTAGAAACACTACATTTAGAGGAGGCGATGATGGGCGAGGCTCGCGGCTATTTCGATGTGGGTTGGGGGCCAGGAGCGATCGGCGTTGAGGCTGAGGCTGTGTGCTTGCGGCGAAGTCGCTGCATGCAAGGACGCGCGTTTCAAAATTTTTACTCCTGCTGCGGACGGTGGCTGAAACTTCATCAGCTCAAAATCAACTGCACTAACGCAGGGAGCTTGCTCGTTCTGCGAGAGAGTTCGAGTATCCACATGACGCTATCACGCACCAGGGTGCAGGGTGGCAGATGACCAGGTAGGAATAAAGGTACCTCCTCCTTCTCTTACCTAGGGACGGGGAAAATAGGGAATGGAAAGCATGAACCGCAAAGTTCGAGGGAAGAAAGATGAAAGTGAACAAAGTATACACTGAATGCGCTCACTGTCTCTATTCACGTCATTACGTTCGTTGGAAGACTCGAAGAAACGGAAGATTATTCTATCTTACGCCTCCGTTTTGCCTGATCAACTGTGACAGTTCCATTCTACTGCTTGCATATGGTTCGGAGCCAAGTCCCTGTCTTCGTGTCTCCTTCTTCATTGACCAATGTCCTTCCTACGATCCTCGGCGTTCCAGATTCTTAGTACCGAAACATTTCAGGCATCAATATTGTGGGGGTTGCTGTATCATTGGCTACAACACGATGAACTATGGTGTTCGCAGTTGCCCCGTTACAAAGCGACAGTATCTCTATTGGTAGATTCAACGCCCTGCCAGGACATGCTTATTTGCAGCGCTGCCCAACTCGGCTGCAGACCAGCGCCCGAGTGCCACATGTAGCCAGTTAGCTAAATGAAGGACTGAGTCTTGTCATTTCTTGAAAATGAGCGTGTGCCTGGCGTATCATTCACCGCCACGCCGGCAACCATTATGCAAGTAAGCCGCCAAGTCTAAGTCCTTCATACTATGCTTCGGAGGACGCTCAAGAAGCCCAGTGCCCGCCAGTTTTCTATCAGTGCGAATTCGCGTGTTGCGCCATCGCTCACCTTCTATACAGCAGTTACCGCCGATTAGTATCGCGCAAATGCGCAATACCTGAATTTTGCGCATTAGTCGTCCTTTATCTGGCCGGAGTGCTCCCCGAAATCGTCCCTGATCACTTAATTCATGACCGTGCCCTGGCCAAGAATACACAAACTCGTTCATTATTCTTTTTTTCATTGCATCACAGCACGCCGGGAATGGACCCACGACACCGGGGTACCTCTAGATCGGCAGGGGAGGTAGTGAGTGAGTGTTTTCACTACCATACCACCTGTAAATTATTGACTCGATGCAAGATGTTCGGAAGACAAGCAGATCTGCAGCCTACGGAACTGGCACTTCTGACAAGCTGCCACACCGTGCATTGCAGGCAGCACGAACAACGCCATCCGATCGGCAAGCTGCCCGATTCACGAACATCGCTCCAAAAGGCACCCCCGCTACCAGATCTTCACCCGAAGAAGACTTCAGTACCACTTCGTTCTCCTGCAGCCCTACGCCAGACTACGGTGCCAACTCTTCTGAACTCGCGCATGATCTCAACTACCGCTTGTCGCTTGAAGCCGAATCCTTGTCAACTGCCCCTGTTGCTTACGACACGGATAACTGGAGGAATGTGCCACCATCGGGCCGGCCTGGACACAACAGCAACTCACATACGACCACGTATGCGGCTCAGGGTGTCTACGATACTTCGGCTCAACCAAGCTTGAATGCGCCTCACAAAGGGAAGCAAGGGAAGGCGAATCGCCCAGATGGAGACGAGGGTGATGACGAGCAGGACGGACGAAATCATCGCTCGAAGCGGAAAGCGGAGGGGGATCTCGAGGGCTTCCCGTGCCCTTACTGGATGAAATTCCCACAGGCCAGACTCAGCAATTCCTGCCGAAAAAGCAACTTCCAGTCAATCCCACGATTGAAGTAGGTTTGGTCTGATCGGTCATCACGTGTGATAATGTTTCTCTGACGCACCTACAGAGAACACCTGCGACGCGTACACCACAAGCCACCGCTATGCGGCCGATGCTACCACGAAGTCGGAGACTTGCACCAACACGAGAGGATGAATCCTCCTTGCAGGATTAACCCCGATGCATGTCGTCTTAAATTCGGGGACACCCAATACAAAAGCCTGCAGGACAAAATGAGAGGCAAGAGAGAGATGGAAAAGTGGCGTGGGATCTGGAGCGTCCTATTCTATGAATTTGACCCAGATAATATCCCTCTGCCGAGTAAGTCGGGCCAGGGTAATGATCAGGATGTTTGATGCGAGACTGACACCATTCAGATGCTGTCGAAGATATGTCCACGCAGCAGAAAGATGAACTGATCAACAGCCTTGAACAAACCATCTCCTCATCTCTTGTAGACTGGGAACAACAACTTGCTCAGCAGGTTCAACTGGGGTTCTCTCCGGCCCCCGATGGAGTATTGGACATAAGATGGATAGTTGATCCTCTGCGCATCCGCCTTAACGCTATCTTCAGAAGTTACAGAGACTCTCATATCTCCATGGACTTTCAAGGAACGAATGTAGCAGAAGGAGTTCACACACAAGATGATGACGTAGGGATGGATTACCCCATGCAGTCCTCACACAATGATCTCCCAGCTGATACCGAAGACTTCCATGCTTGGTTTCCCAATGACGCAAGTCAGTACGGCGATTTTTATGATGGGTCAGGCTACAACAACAGCTGATTAAAGGTGAGTTCACTGTCATGGACGTCCGCCTGTCTCTCGGGGAATAGTTCAGTTGATCAACATCGGGTTTTCCGGACATTTCACCACTGGCCCCTTAAGTTCTTTGCTTCGCATCAAAAGCCCCCGATAACCCTCATCGTTGAATACACCATTGATATATTCTCTTCATCTACTCTTCTTCGATGACGAGAATATATCAAAGAATACACTGTGAGCAATCGCAGGAAAACTCACTCCTTGACAAGAGTTCCTCTGTCCTGTTTGCTTTCCGGCATAAATGGCTTCTCGAAAACTCATTGTATCTTGATCACATTTTCGGAGACGACTCCTTTTTTCAGCTGTCCTTCGTTTACAGCCAAGCATTCTTTCGGACGACAAAATTTAACTATGAATACAATCTTTCGTTGAGCAGTGCCATTAATTGATTGAACGCTGCTGCTCCTCCCCCTAAATGAGCAACAGAACCACCTGATTATATACGTGAGGGCTGACCTGGTGGCGCGAGTTGAGAACGGGTAGATTGCGTAGTCGGCATTTTGAATGAACGAACGAATGAAATGGAGCTGATATTTGGTATTGAGCAGAAAATAAAAAGAGTAGATATTCACGGCAATTGAGATAAGCATATTGGGGTCCATAGTTGATCACCTAAAAGTGCAAAGAGCCGTAATTCATTGAGTTTGTCCGCCTTACAGATCGCCAGTCAAGATTTATTGGTGCATCAGATAAGCCATGCATTTCCTCCTGATACGGGCTCACACATACGTATATTCTTCAAATTTCAGAAGGAAAAAAGGATATTGATAATTGCGCTTTTGTTCGAAACCAAACAAGGAGATTCGTAAAGACTAAAAGATCAATGTGATTTTGAAAAGAGACTAGCAAAGTGCGACGGCCGTGCCTGGCGTACCTAAAGTGAAAGAAAAATACAACAGTGATATATCAAAGAGACGTATATGTTATAAAAAGAAATGGGACGTATAAGTTCCGAACTTTTGAGTGTGATTTGGGGGGCAACGTATGTCAAACCATTTCCGATAGATGATCGGGAGGAATGGGAAATGCAAATTTGTGACGTATAGTGGTTGCGTATGGTGATGAATTTTCAATTTGGTTTCTGTTCTTGGGCGTCGTAGAATTCAGGTCCCTACGTAGACAAGTATTAGAAGATGATTCCGTACAGCATATTTAAGCTCATCAAGCTTAGTAACAAAATACCGCATTGCCTACAGAATCGTGAGATAATTTCGATTCCGAGCTTGCGCGACTATGAGGACGCGATGATACGCAGCTCGCTCCGGCTTTTGATCCGATAATGCCTTTGTATTCTTCCGACCGGCGAAAAGATCCGAATAGCTCGCTCTGGCATTTCCGGAGGATTTCGATAAGCTGCCTCTCCGTCTGGGCAGGATCTACAAAGGAACTTTGGTTCAGCCTTTTGACTACCCCACGTATATGCTTGTCGCTGAACGATTCGAACTCATTCAATACTTTGGCTTCTTGATCTATACGCTCTGTAGGTGCCACCGAGATGTCGGTCTCGAGGTCTTGATCTGAGTCAGATTCTGTTTATTGATCTGGTTGTATCATTAGACAAAGGGGAAAGTCAGAACCTACACGCAGATGGAACCTCACCCGGCGAAGTTTCTGGAAAGAGGATCATGAAAACGGCCTTCCATTTTTCTTCTTCACTGCCTTCCCCCTTGGACCTTTTCTTGGTCCTCAGCTTCAGCTCCTGTTCTTTGTCGAAACCTTCCATGTTGGATACTCGCGGTTGTGGTGTGCATCTTTCAGGGGCACTCAGATGGTCTGTTCTCTCCTGGTCACTGATGAACTGTTGCTGGCATCGTGGACATTCGATGGGAAGCCTGTGGATCCTATACAGATGTTCTCTGTAGCATTATCAGATCGCATACGAAAGGCTCAAAGAAGCATTATACTCACTTCAGCCTTGCTACGTTAGAGAAGCCTGGATGAACACAGGCGACCGGTCTGCCTTCTCGCCTTGGGTGTCGCTTGTAGTAGGGGCAGGCAAGCTTTCTGGTCTTCAGTTCACCGCTCTTGAGATGTGCTCCCGGTGCTTCGTTTACTGCCACGTCCTGGCCGAATTTCTCCCGCCCGTGAGCTTTCCCGTGAGCTGAACCATGGTTGTCACGCTTGACTCGTTTTGTGTCTCGCTACAAGGTAGGCTTCATGTCAATCTCAGTAGTAAAGCCTGCTTGGCCTGACTCTATACGCACTGAATCACTGTGATCCCCCTCAAAGCTATTATTCCGGCACAGGGGAGTTAACGGGGAGCTAGCGAGAGAGCCTGAGTCCAACGTATGCTCAAGATGATGCTTCGATAGATGTTCCACCTTGAGCATGTCGGCCATGTCGCACTGAAAACTGTCCGAGGGCGGTCCGGGTATCGCAAACCATAGGCGCTTCGTCTTTTGACAATAACAATTTGTTATGAGTCAACGTGCTGCTTCTTCGGGCAAAAAAGAGGATTCTTTCGACACCCTACGGCTGAGGCTCAACAGCCTGAAGACCTCTCGTGAGATCCCCGTGCAGATTGGTCGATTGCGGTACCAACAGTTGGACTCGGTCCAGATGAATTAGGCAGTGAAAATTCTTGAAACGTATTTCCCTTAGAAAATGTGAATGGCTGGCAATGTGAGCTGAGTGTTTTTTTTAGAAATGTCGTCTGATGAGGCAGACAGAGGGAGTGGGGGGGGGGGGGGGGGGGGCACTCTTTGCGGGATCACCTGCAAGGCAGAGTTTGGGGATTCTAGAGCGGGACCCGCATGATAAAACGCAAATGCGCATCAAGCGTCTAATTGGATGTTCGGGTACCGACGAGGCGCACAATAAGTGAGGCGGGCAACAAGTCACAGTACATGTACGCGCAGCTTTGGTAAATTACTGGATAACGCTTTAAGCGCCAAAAATCCTTGTGAGCACAACCGACGTCTCGCTTCTTCATTGATGCGCCGGTTGGTCAATTGAGTCTTGGCTTTGCAGCTCATCATATACGCGCTAAATCGGTACACTGCAAGACTGCTTAGAAACAAAAGACCAAAAGATGCAGCAGAACATCTTATAAATATCCTTTTTATCCCACTAATTGATAAAGGTAAGTCTTTGCACGCTTAGGTGGTGTACAGGACTAGAAGCCGTTGGGCGTCCAGCGCCTTACGGCTACCCAACGCTAGTTCTGTCGTTTCTCCGCAGCGTCCGTCATTACTTAACACAAGCATGCAGCATGGCTTATGCTTGAAGTAAGCTCTGCCACGTAGTGGTTGCAGCCCCACCTGGATACAGGCCACTTCCACATCACACTCTTAGTATTGGCTCAGTTGTGTGTCAGACCACGCAGAGAAGAAATTGGCGTTTCTCCATTAGCTTTAGTTCCCAAACCTTGTAAATACCGTCAACATTGCTTTGTTTCTAGAATGAGGGTGTTGAAGTACAAAGAGCCGCACGTAGTCCTTACCCAGAATGGAAGGCCTATTTGGGCTTAGTCCCATCTCTGCACATATTCTTTGCTAGTCGCGTGCCCCTTAGAGGGCCAATCCATTATGGTTTCAACAGAGGGCCCCTCAGAAAAGATGATGAGTAGCTGATTTAGCTACACTCAGGAAAAAAGCCAACCACCCTTGGCGAGAGCACCTGCTGACAGCTTGGTTCACTCTACTCACCTACATTATGCCACCATCCGATATACTTGGTTGTCTTTCATCCATACCTTTTCGGTTCTCCCCCTCCCCTACATGTATCTTGATGACCTGATTACTCTTAGTGCTTCTCGACCGTAGCTTCCATTGCCTTGAAGCCTTCCGCATTCACTCCTACTCTTGCTTTGCTTTAACTGTGCGGTTTTACTCATAATAGTATAACTTTTCTTTTGCACAGGCTCATACTGCTGCAGATTGTAAAATTTTTTATGCATAGAACTTTGGCAACTCTCTGACCAATTCGGATACATCAAGGCCTTGACTTGAACTTACAGAAACCTCCCTTAAATTGACAGTTGATTGCCCTTTCTTGCAAAGCACCTTACTCTCATTCCGCAGACCGAGCTCTCACATCCCCCAACCTCGCCTCAAACCACCTCAGCGCCTGCTCCTCCGCCTCCAGCCCTTTCCTCCCCTCAACCTCATTCTCCTTGTTCCCCCTGATCGCCCACCCGTGATGACACCCCTCGTACCACACCACCTCGTGCTTCGCCCCTTCTTCTTCCTCCCTGACCTTCCGCTCCAAAATCCCCCTCGCCACATCGACCTGCTCGCGCGGGAACCGCGCGTCAAATTCCGCCGCGGCGACGCTGAGCGGCAGCCTCACCGCCTCAACGTCCTCCGGGACGCGCATGTTGGACGGATGCGCCGTGAAAACCGCATCGACCAGCGGCACGTGCTTCTGCTTCGTCCTCCCCACGTACTCGCCGTCGGCGCCGACATCCGTCTCGGGGTCCGCAGCAAGCTGGAAGGCCCAGTAGCCGCCCCAGCAGAAGCCGGCGGCAGCGACGGGCAGGGCGCGGGTGGCTTCGTCATTGCGGACGGCGGCGAGGAAAGGGTAGAGGCGGGCGCGGACGGCGTCGACGGTGTTGGCGCGGGCGAAGGGGATCCACGACGCGGCGAGGCGGGCGAGGTGGTAGGCGCGCGAGAGGAGGGCGGCCAGGCCGGTGGCTTCGAGGTTGGCGAGGGAGGTGAGGAGGGAGGGGTCGAAGGCCATGCCTGTGTTTTTTGGTGGTTTAGTATAGGCAATGGTTGGAATGGGGGCCGGTTTTACGCCAGGTAGCGCCACTGCGGGTCTTTGAAGATAGGGAGAAATGGGCCACATACCATCCTGCAGTTCGGGGAGGTAGACGAGATAGTTCCCCTTGGCGGCATAAGCGTCGGCGAGTATGCGGGTGTTGACAAGCTTCCAGCCGAAGACGTCGGGAAGGATGACAATCACGCCCTTCGGCTCAGTGCCTGCAGATGGCGATGCGATGTAGCAGTCCAATCCGTGAACTTTGTCAACACGGCCGGACGGAGTGCCGGTGTGGATCTCGCCTGCGGCGCAGCACTGCTGAATCATGTTTGTTTTGGGGTTGAGGGATATTCCGTGAAGGATTGAGGCGCAGCGGGAAAGGCCGAATTTTCACGCAGGTTAGAGCTCCCCGTAGACAACGCGGAGGGGTGGTTGGCTTTTCCGGCGCTTCTCCAGAGGGACTTCTCTCGTGTAATTGGTGACGGCGCGGAGGATTTGGAGAGACGGGTGGAAGAGAGCGGCGTTTCCGTAAACGAAGCCAGCGAACGAAAGCCAGATAAGGACGGGAGGATGATGTGGCCTTGTAATGAGACCAAAAACAAGCTCAAAGGGACGCAAAAAGAGAGGAATGTCGGAAAGCTTGAGACGAGGAGGTTGTGGGGGCATTTTAAAACGATTAGGCTACAGGATTCTGTTTCCGAGGGTGCCAATGAGTCGGACGCTTGGATCCTAGTCCTCTATCTCGAAGCTGAGAAGAACACGAGGCTTCTTTCCGGTTTCTTTGGGGTACATCTCCCAGGTATAGATACGGGACAATTCGGTAAGCGGTCCTGAGGGTATGAGAGTCACCTTATAGCAGCAGAAAGTTGAGGTCAGCCAGGTAGAAATCCTGAATTACGGCAGTCTCATCTCCGAAACTAAGGGGCAAAGTGCGCGGGCCGGCGCGATAGGAAAATGTGTGGCGGGCGATAGCGAGAGCGAGTGGGTGTCGAACGTGGAGAACAAATATGATCGGCCACGACTTTGCTTTCGGAGTTTACGCGCCGTTAACAAAATCGCGTCACTCTCTGAGCTTTCGTGCTGCTTCACCAAACACCCGCCTCTTCGCATTCCCCGATATGGTACAAGATACTGAACCGCCCGGCAATTGACATGATCCAGCCGACTGATCTCTCCGCGACAAGGTCCACGCCGAATCCTCCACCTTCGCCGCCGGCCTGGCCAAGGCTGATGTCTACGCCCAAGTCCTCGAGCAGGCAAAGGCCTTGATGGACGGCCAGAGGAATTGGGTACGTGTCGCGTGAAGGCTGCGCGCATACGCAATTGGAAAGACAAGAGGCTCATTGTGCGTGTGCTGAAGGTTTGGTACGCGCCTGCTCCCGCTCCCTCTCCCACCACCACGATCACGTCATACCGGGAACCAATGGTGGACTTGAGCTGATCGGACGCGCCACAGTAACACGGCCAACGTCGCATCCCTCCTCTGGCACGCCTTCCACTCGCTTCCCGCGCCCTCGTCCGCCGTCAACTGGGCCGGCTTCTACGTCCTCGATCCCTCGACCCCGGAACAATTGATCCTCGGCCCCTTCCAGGGCATGGTTGCTTGCCAGACCATCCGCTTCGGCAAGGGTGTGTGCGGCGCTGCGGCGGCTTCCCAGCAGACGCAGCTCGTGCCCGACGTCGAGAAATTCCCCGGTCACATTGCCTGCGACGGCGCGAGCAAGAGCGAGATCGTGGTGCCGATAGTCCAGAATGGAAAGACTGTCGCAATCATTGACATTGACTGCGCGGAGCTGGAAGGGTTCGGCGAGGAGGACAAGAAATACTTGGAGGAATTGGCCGCACTGCTGGCGGGCGCCTGCGACTTCTAAGAGCTCGACTCCGCAGTTTGATAGTGCGCTTCACGCAGAGCATGGGATCAGTGCCATATCGGCCTCGAGCCATCTATCAAGCTTCGCTATCAGGTCTCCAGCAGTATTTCCTTGAGGTTCTCTAGGGGTCCACTTGAAATGAAATAAAGAAATAATACATTTCATGCGGTATTTCTACCTTCGTGAATGATTTGTACGCACTTAGTTAAATGGATTGGCCAGCCTTCAAAGAAACAACCCCTTTTAAAAGGTGTAAGTATGTTTTTCATTTGTACCAGTCATATGCAATTGCACACATAATCTTTGAAGTAAGTTTAGAATATACTGTCTGAAAAGAAAAAGAAAAGCCACTAAATAAAAGACCTAGTTCACTCGCTCATAGTTGAAGCATAATGAATAATTCATTAGAAGCAGTTAAGGAGCACAGCTCTCACGATCCAGGCTAATCAATCAGACCCTTGTATATCAAAGCCAAATCAAAATCAATTTCTGAGCCAGCAATCCGTTTTGGGTAGACAGCTGGTAAGATTTCGGCCTTTGTCCGTGAGGCTGCACCTATAGCTAGCCACTCGCCTGTTGAGAGCAGTCCTACTTCCTGAAGGCACTGGGAAAGATTCGTTTGCGCAACCCGGCACTCTGAAAAATAAAACATTATGTTAGCGCTTGGGAAGCTGGTCCTCATTTCACTTCGGTTTTTCTTAACTCAATCAATGTGTAGAACTTACGAGTAGCCTGTGCATGATGCGGCTTCATGCTCATTTGGGAACCTGACGCCTCTGAAAATCAGGTTGGCCAACTGAGGCGGGAGCTCGCCACACTCGTTGGCATTTGCGATGACGGTATGGAAGGGCTCGGTATTGTTTGGATAACCAAAATCCTCGACTGTTGCATACCAGTAAAGTCGGAACCAGGTAAACCTCAGGGCTTCTTGGTCGGGGAGGAATTGGTATGCGCTTGCAGAGGCGCAAAGTGTGAGCAGTGCCATGAGTAGCTTCATGTTGGTGAATGTCCTGGTACAAGAGAGGCCCCGGAAACGCCGTTTAGGTGCCCCTTGGCTGCTTGAGTTGTTTTGGAGAATTTAGATATCCTTATATAAACGAATATCTTGAAGAGCAAGCAAGCCAATTTTAGTCAAATGATTTGATACAGGTTTTGGGGCACAGTGGCGCAGGGGCATGCGCCCACTTGATGCTGCTGGCTTGACAAATTTAGTAACACGTCACTTTCTGTTGCTACATTTGTTTGATAGCCAGCACGAATACAAAGGGAACTGGACACGAGAATGCACAAATATCAGAATTTACAGCGCCTAAATCGAGTCGTTGTTGCTAAGTCCGAGTATGAAAGGTCGAAGTTCCAAAGTCTTCTACATCATACAATACAATACTTAGACTCGACTTGCGACCTGCATACTAAAGGCCAGACGACCATTCGAGCCTATTATTTGTCCGTGGGGAACCAACATAGGCTGCGACCGTGCGGAGCAATCTCTGCCTGCTGTTGCCTAAAGTACGACCCAAAATTTTGTACTCTGAGTATATAAAAGGATCCTGCAGATTCAGCAAACACTAAAGCTGATTTTCTTCTCCCCACCCCAGGTCTTATCCAACTCGGTCCAATTTTCAAAAAGTGTACAAGCACCGCAGCAACACTGTACCAACTTTCCTCTCGGACGTAGTACCAACCGCACCTGCTGTAGTTTGTCGACGACCCCTCCGTTGTTGTAGATTCAAACAACACACTCCCGGGGTACTATGTCGGCTGTCCCATCATGCACCGTCGAGCCCGCCCAGGCCGAGCAGCGGCTCCGCATACCCGGGTTTGGGTTGCCTGTCAACTACCAGCCCGAATTCGGGAACTCCTCAACTCCCGTACCTTTAGAGAGTATACCATTTCCTCATGCATTGAGATACTGGAAAGCCAGAGCAGTCACGGTCAGAGAGAAGAAAATGCTTGCCATGATAAATGACGTCACAGACAAGGACTAATGGCGCCGGAAAGTGTTTGACAAGAGTGTCGTCGAGAAATGGAAATCGGAAATTGTGAACGACCATGGAGACAACCGAACTGTGGATGAGTGGAAAGAATTTGGACAGGGGTTCACTGCGGAGATGTTTGACTTCGTAAGCATTTCTGTAGAAGATGCGCAG
Source organism: Lasiodiplodia sp. COLG20 (assembly GCA_009801085.1). Classification (NCBI taxonomy): domain Eukaryota; kingdom Fungi; phylum Ascomycota; class Dothideomycetes; order Botryosphaeriales; family Botryosphaeriaceae; genus Lasiodiplodia; species Lasiodiplodia sp. COLG20. Next base: position 3,216,925 of record VNWV01000004.1, read on the forward strand.
TCTCATGCTTACTGTAACAACACAGTGCAAAGAAGAAGTCCGCCATAAGACCGGGTTGCACGAAGAGACTGGGATGACTTTGATCTTGAACACAGATACAGGTGTGGTCAAGTCCGACGCCGTTGTTTCATCGGAACTGAAGCAACAGTTCAGAGCTGCAATGAAGCCGCTTGAGGACGTCCCCGACAGTCAAAAAGACTGGCACCCTGGCTCAAACAATACAGTTCTCAACCTAGTCGACCCTTCTCTCTTCCCATTAGTGTACGGCCGCACCCACGTTCTCCCTCACGGCACAATCGGCCTCAACGACTGTCTCCAAAGCTTCACTCTCGGTGAACAGACCCAAGTCCCACCGTGGCAAGAAGCCCAGTCCGAAACCTTCGTCTTCCACAACGCCAACACATTCTCGACGAAGTTCCAGTGGCTGCCCTGCGACGTCCGCTTCGAAGAAGAAGACGACAACTCGGTGAAAATCGCCAGCTACATCAACAACCTCCACCCAGCCGAGCACGAGGACCTCTACCGCGCACTGGAGCGCCTCATCGCGGCCGCCCTCCCGCTCTGGTCCCTCGTCCTCGGCTACACCAAATCGCACGAAGACGCGCGCTGGACCGCCCGCGACGACCTGCGCGTCCCATCCGCCAACGGTCCGCAATGGTCTCGCTACAAATTGGCCCTGGCCACCGAGCGAGGGGTCGGGGAGCTGCTAGACTGGCAGGAGCGCGCCAGGGCGAGCCGCTTCCTGTACATGCCCTCGCCACGCGCCTTCTCCGCCTCCGCCATGCCCGAGCCGTCAACCGACCTGCGCGCGCTCTACGCCTCGATCGGACTGCAAGTCGTCGTCCGGATCACAGCCGTCCACCTCACGCCGGAGCACCCGCGCTACGAAGGCGGCGGGCCGTGGGACATCGAGGGACACCACCTGAACGAGCGCATCGCCGCCACGGCGCTGTACTGCTACGACAGCGCGAACATCATCGACAGCACCCCCACTGACAGCAACAGCAACAGCAACAACAACGCCAGCCGCCTCTCCTTCCGCCAGAAAATCGAGCGCGAGCACATCCGCTCCCTACCCTACCAGCGCTTCTCCCCCTCCGACCGCGACAGCATCGGGTTCGTCTACGGCATCAACGCGAACGGCGAGACCGCCGCGGTGCAGGAAATCGGGGACGTCGCGATACGCGAGGGCCGCGTACTCGCTTTCCCGAACGTGCTGCAGTGCCGCGCGCGGCCGTTCGAGCTGGCCGACAAGACGAAGTCAGGACACCGGAAAGTCGTCGAGTTGCTGCTCGTCGATCCGGCGCGGCGCGTGCTGTCGACGGCGAATGTGCCGCCGCAGCAGAGGGAGTGGTGGGAAGGGGAGGTGCGGGGGAGTGGGGTGCTTGGGAGGTTGCCGGAGGAGTTGGTGCGGCAGGTGTTGGATGGGGTGGAGGGGTGGTCGATGATGGGGGTGGAGGAGGCGAGGGGGCTGAGGGTCGAGATGGTGGAGGAGAGGGAGGCGTTCAGGGAGGTGGTGGAGAGGGTGATGGAGAGCCAGCGGTTTGATCTGCGTGAGCGTTGAGTCTTGGGGAGGTCGTTGTGCGGGTCAGATCATCGGACTCGAGCTTGAGACTATAAGAATACTGTAAAGTTGCGGGTTGCAAACCCGAGAGCAGTACTGTTGGCTGGAGAGATGGGAAGAGACTGTACTCATAGTCTTAGGTCCTGGCTTGCTTGCGAAGTGAAGCAGACCCATCATGTTGAGTCAAAAGGATCGCTGTCACCAACTTCAGACGTAAGCGACAGTTGCAGTTGCATTCCTGTTGAATACGAGGTCTGTAGCCATTCAAACCGTCGTTGTGAAGCCATAAGAGGACTCAAAAAGCCTCCGATCTCACCATGCACGACTCTGGCAGATAAGCTCAGCAGCGCTGTGAAACAAAAGATCTTGTCCTACACGCCTCCATTCCAGAGCTTTTTTTTTCTGCTTTACCCCGCACCGAGACCCCATGCCGCCAAGTCTTCCTGTGCATTCGTATAAGCAGAGGATCAACGAATTTAATCGGGCCCATACATCTGGGTTTTGGCCCCCACAGCGCACCATCGGACTTGCATACCCAAACGGTGTATTCAAATACTCCTTTCATCACGGCCAGCATTATGCTTCGCCAGGGGCACGTGCGGCTGATGTTTTGGTGTGGTAGCACCACCCAGCCGCCTGTCATACCCAAAAGTCAGCTCACCCGAGTCCGAGCACCCCGGAAAGCCGCCATATATTAGTGCCTCCTTGCCTCTATTTCAACTTTTTTTTCCCTGGAATGCATCATGGATGAAAACAAAAGAGCCAATGATACAAACAAAATATTCAGCCCGGCTCCCTTCAGTACTCTGGAAGTCGACCACGAGGCCATCCGCCAGGAACAGCTGCGAAAAGAACAAAAGTCGGCTCTGTATCCCGGTGCAGCCGAGCAGGGCATAAATGTGTTACCACAAGTCGGAGCCAACCCAGAAGACTTTCCCGAAGCAATACCTCCGAGAGGCGAAGATGGAGGGCGTTCGAACACTGCTCGATCACGAATATGCGGGATGCGCAAAAAGACTTTCTGGATATTATTAGCCATAATTCTCCTCCTCGTCATAGGCGCTGCTGTCGGAGGTGGAGTGGGCGGGTCGTTGGCCAGTTCCGACAACGACACACCTGATGCCGCCAATTCTTCGTCCACATCGACCACAGCATCATTCCTTCCGAATACCAATCTTGCAGCAGTGAACTTTACTCAAAACTCGGTCGAGCACCATCTTGTATTTTTCCAAACCCCTAGCGATGGCATCTACCAATCCGCATGGAACTCATCCGAGAAAACGTGGGCCGTGTCACCGGTGAACCTCAAGGACAGCACCGTTTCCCGCTCCGAGTTATTCAAGACGCCGACTCCCATGTCTGCAAGCTACTACGCATGCTCCTCAAACGTAAGCCTTTTTTGCCGGGGTTTTCCACGCTTTGCAAACACTAATTCCCACAATATCGACCACCAGACTCCCAACCTTACCCTTTACTTTCTCGATTCATCCTCGCGCCTCCGTCAGCTCCACACCGCGAACCCGGCCGACTCCGACTGGACCACAGGTTTTCTCGATTCGACCACGAACATACCCGACGCCACGCATCTGGCCTCCTACAGCTGTCAGCACCCATCCTACCCGGATTACTCTGATATATGGTACCAGGATTCCAACGGCTATTACCAGATCATAGACGCCTTCGGCAGGAGCAAGACCAAGGTCGACAGCACGCTCGGCTCTTCACAAGACGTCACGGTGCTGAAGCCGCCGCAGAACTCGAGCCTCGCCTTCGTCCCGCACTACATATACGACTACAACCAAACCACCAAAGATCCGTGGCTCTCGGTGTTCTTCATCAACGACGATGTGCTGTGGGAGTACCATTACAAAAACAACCAGATGACCTTCTCGAGTGAGCCCCTTCCCCACTACCACCTCATTCAAAGCAGCTACGCAAGATATGGAAGGAAATAACCTTTTCTCCTTTTTTTTAGAGCATTTCGACAAACCAAACGATCCCAGCCTTCCACCCTCGGCCAACATCGCCGGGTTCAGCTGGGGCTACAACCAGGATCTCCCCAACGTTGGTGGCATGCAGGTGCTGTACACGATGCCGGATGACGACACCGGCGGCATCTCAATGTGCAAGCTGAACAAAATATCAGATGAGGGCACGTGGCAGTACACAAATTCCAAGTTCGCGAACAATCCGTTCAAAGGCGTGGCTCGGTACTCGTCGGTCGTGGCGACGCAGGCCGGGAGGGTGTATGCCGTGGTGGATGATGCGGGCAAGGTGGAGTTGAGGGAGTGGGAGTACGTGCAAGACGAAGATACTTATAGATCACTGGGCGCTGTTAATACCGAAGTGCCTCAAGGCTGAGATTGTATAGGAATGAGATTTAGTAATTGAGTGTAGGAGCTCCCGTGAGACACTGTCGCTTCCGGAAAGCACTTCGCAGCCGCACCCCCCAGCCCCAGGCTAAGTGCACTTGTAGCTCAGCACCCGCATCGCGGACTTGTGGCTCGCGTCGAAGCCCCACGTCTGCTCGCTCGTCTTCTCCAAACGCGTAGGTGAGGTTCCGTTGCGACCGCATCCGGGAGTCCTGTCACCTTGTCAGCTTCACTTTGTCACCCCGGCCATGATCAACCTCAACTCACGCCCACACATTGCAGTTCGCGCTGCCGTCGAAGGTGTAGCCTTTGGCGGGCCGGCAAGTGTACCATATGCCATCGACGTCGTAGCACTTTCCTGCTTCACCTCTGAAGTTCCGCATGTTGTGGCAGTCGCTGGCGAGATCCGCGTCGATGTCGACGTACTGAAGAGTGAATCCGTTGCCGACCCACTTATCCGACTCTGGCCCGGTGTATCCTAGACCTTGGCTCTCGTTGCAGCTGTGGGGGTCCGGAGATATGGAAGGGCATTGTGGTGATGTCGACGTAGGCAGTGGAGAAGGATATGCAGTGACGCTGTAGAGCAGGAAGGCCATCGCCGAAGCCGTGTTGAACTTCATGGTTGCGGCTCAGCTATGGCGGGTGAGTGTTGAGCGCTTATGAGAGTTTCAGCGAGTCTTACCTCTCCCTGCGATCTGTGGTTAAGTATTGTTGGCTTTGATGCACGACCGTTGGATTGTTGTTTCAGCCTTGCCGCGACTGACTTGTATGTTTGGACCAATGCACAGAAAGCAGGGTCCAGCGCGGGCAGGTGCGACAGCGTATCAATGACTTGGGCAACCGTCGGGCAAGCGCGACCGTGAGACAACGACGTGTCTTGTGAAAAGCCACTCCGTTTCATTGTATTACGGCCAGTGATTGGTATTTGAAGCCGAAAGAGCAACCTCGACACAGCATTACTTTGACGGGTACTTCACATTCAGGTGAAGTAATATCAATAATTCTTGGGTGTTAATATCACTGAGTGGGGCTCATTTGAGCTGGCATAGTTCGGTGAAGTCGACGTAGATATTAACGGAGCAGAATATTATCTGAGGGCATAAAGTTCTGTTGAAACCAATGACGGGTCCCCTCATCCGATATACGAGGTGAGAATACACACGAGTTTTTTTTTTTTTTTTTTTTGGTATCATGTTCGAAAGCAAATGTAAGTCTTACGAACTCCTGAGTTGGCACATTGCGTGTCCGTGCTGTTGATGAAAACAACTTAACAACAGCAAGCCTGAAAGCACCGCCACTCCATTTATCACCTATCTTCAGCCGCATGAGGCGAAGTTGTATGTTTGGCACTATTCTAAACTCGGAAAATACTCTGCAATTAGGCGGGAGCTTTCGATCTGTGGGGTGCTATGCAGGTTGTTAGGTTGTTGGTTGGGTTGAGGAGGACATTCAAACCGGCCGATTGGGGTGTCAGCCACGTCTCAAACAGCAAGCATTAGTTCCCATTCACTCCAAGTAAGCAAGCCAATGCTGTCACTTGACTTTGCATATTCAACCCTAATTTAAAATACCACGAGAGAAGCTTGCCTCAGGCCAGGCAAGAACCCCGGGCGGCAGGGAACCGTTTTCGTTTACGAGTAATATCTTGAACAGTTCACTCAATAGCCCATTTCGGACATCTGAGACCGGTAAAGCAGTTAAACCAGTGGCAGTACTTAGGAGTCAGTTGAGAACACGATATCAAGGGTTAATAGGTACAATAGAGTAACAGATAAATAAATAAGATAATGCGTTTCTATTCATGTCAAAAAGCGCTTCCAAGATGCCAGCACCCTGTTGCTACCATTCAGCTTTTGGGCGGCATGAAATCCCGCCCATTATCCGGCACTCCACCGGATGGCCTCCTTGTTGTCGGCGTGGCTGTCGTAATGACAGTGCCGCTCCCTTGGGTCGGTCTCAACGGTGGTTCTGGCGTAGCAACTGCGAAATTCGAAGTCGTCTGGTTGATATATGGCGGCGTCGTAGCCACCAGGTATGGAAGATAGTCATGAGTCAACCGAAAGGAGTCGTTTGAGAGTGAATTTGTGTCCCTGTTGAGGTGCTGTCGCCGAACGAGGCCAGCGGAGGCAATGAGAGGAAGCGCGAAGAGGGTCACATGAAGAAGCTGCATGCTTGTTGTTTGCTGGGATATGCTGGATTGCTGGTAAGACTGGAGTATCAGGGGCCCCAGAGATATATGTAGTGGAGTGTGGGAACAACACAAAGACATTGTTCAAGATCTCGGAAATCTGTCTGTTGGCGGAGGGAGCTAGATGTTGTGTTGTTTCATTTTCCTGATACCCGCTTGCCCGCAGATTTCAATGCTGCAAACACAACCAAACGTGTGTAACATTTGATCAAACCCATCATATATTGCTAAAACAGTTCAATATTGCAGAAGAAGAGCTGAAGCAAAGCATTCGTGTGCATCTCAATTCGTGCGATCAATGTTTATTGCGGTGTACATTTGACTAAACAAAGGAAAATCCAAAGAACAAGCTTCGCAACAGTAACGATGTCGCCCTTATACCGAATTGACATTTAAATAGATGCAAGACTATTTTTCTGTCTGAAAGAGCCGGTACAGCCGTGTTTCACTAATTGGGTCAGGAACACTCCAAGCTTGACACACCTCTCGTAAGACGTTCATTCAATACATACATGCTAACAAGGAGCCTTTGATCAGATACATACGGCAGAATAGTGGTCTAACGGTATTGAATAATCAACCACAACGCTTACTATCAAAAGTGGCTGGTTCTATAATGACATAAGTTGGTGGTTTCGATTCTGCAAACAGTTTGTCAAACATTCATTAGATACCTCCGAACATAATTTTACTATTCTGTGACCTTTTTTATCCCCATGTTCTTAAAGCTCGTTGTGGATCACAACGCTTGGATTGGTTCAATTTCCAACACTCCTACGAAGTACAAATCTCCATAGTCAAAAGCATAGCTCAAATTAAGCCCGAGTAGATAGCATAAAATGTAGAATATCACAGAGCCTCAAATAGAGTCCTCAAACTACCCTTTCGCCTATGATTTCCAGCACCAAAAACTCGACACTCTAGTAGCCATTCCATCACGGAACCGCCTCGGCTCGTCACCCCCCTCCAATTCTTCCATGACCTGGCCGGTACATTTGGGGAGCCTGGATGGTTCAAGATATAAGTACCAGACAGTCCTCTTACTGACGGATAAAGCTTGAAAGCAGATGAAGTGGGGGGGGGTGACGAGCCGAGGCGGTTCCGTATTACGTACAGTCTCTTTTTAAGAGAAAGCCGGTAGTTTACTACTTTATTACTAGCTTTAATAAGCTAATAAATAGCCGTTCTACGCCGAATATAATAGATATTACTACTAGTAAGAGCGTGGTAGAAGATACTATAGTTTCTAACTATAAAGAGCTAGAGAATAAGGCTAAAACTAGTATCTTATACGAGAACGAAGATAAAGATCTAGATACGTCTAGTAAAGACGTAGATAACTTTAACTTTAATTAGGGTTAGGTTATTTAGGGTTAGTTAGGGTTAGGGTTAGGGTTAGGGTTAGGGTTAGGGTTAGGGTTAGGGTTAGGGTTAGGGTTAGGGTTAGGGTTAGGGTTAGGGTTAGGGGGGTTAGGGTTAGGGTTAGGGTTAGGG